>WEKY01001352.1:0-93845 GCA_013390045.1 Picathartes gymnocephalus
CGAATAAAAACCGCTGCATCACCCATGATCGTTGCCTTTCATGCCCTCTCTATCCTCAACAGTAACAAAGCGCAAAGCATTACTTAAATGCTACAGCAACGAAGAATTTTATTTATTTTGTATGAATAACAAAAATAAAGAAACCTTGTTGAATTCTTAAGAAGACAGAGAAAGCAAAGAAAATGTCAAATAAGTAATGACCAGCCAGGATCAATATGTCCCCAAAGAAGGGGAAACAACATACTGTTCAAGTGTTGAAAATATAAGATCTATCAAAGAGCCCACATTTCTTTGTGTTAGCAGTAAGTTAAAAACTGACCAAACGCTAATAGAATGATTCAGGCTTTTTTACAATGAAACCCAACAAAAGCTATTAGCCAAGGCCCAACTTAGTAACAAATCTAGATACTTCACAGAGTTGTAAATTGTTAAAAAACATGAGCAATGCCCAGACTAACAATGGTAGCCTACCACACAACTTCTATCTCCATCAAAAACCGTAAAGCTTTTGTGGATGTTTCCTTTATTGCATAATTTCGATTAATTCTGTACATTGCACATGGCCAAGATCTTGTGAAAGAAAATAACATGTACTAGAAATGTGGGCAAGAAGTATTGGAAAAGACCTCTAAGATGTTCAAGTCCAACCATTAACCCAGCACTGCCAAGTCCACTAAACCACGTCCCTAAGTGCTACATCTACGCGTCTTTTAAATACCTCCGGGGATGGCAACTCCACTGCTTCCCTGGGCAGCCTGTTCCAATACTTGACAATCCTTTTCATGAACAAATTTTTCCTAATATCCAGTCTAAACCTCCCCTGGAACAACCTGAGGCTGTTTCCTGTTGTCCTGTTACTTTTTACTTGGAGAAGTAACACTTCTAGTGTTACTTCAAGTGGTACTTCAACACTTCAAGTAATACTTGCTACAGCCTCCTTTCAGGTAGTTGTAGAGTGAATAAGTCTCTCCTGAGCCTTCTGTTCTACAGACTAAACATCCCCATCGCCCTCAGCCGGTCCTTGTAAGACCTGAGCTCGAGACCCTCCACTTCTGGTTATCCCTAGGAGGTCTGTCTGCATTGTTAAAATTCAGCCAGGTCTAGGGCAGAACAAAGTACCTCTGTAATTCTGCAAACACATGCTGTATACCACAGTGACTTAAATCTTGAACTGACCAAACAAAATTACACAGACTGAAGTTTGATCAAGACATTATGTTCAAAGACAAGACAGTGACAAAACAGAGGATGCTCTAAGATCTTCTGGAAGAGTATTTTTTTATTCTATGGTTTTATACTCCATTGAAAACACCAGGCAAATTGAAAACTAAACAATCAAATTCCATTTATAAGTATTTTACTAAGCAATGCTTTACAGTATGCTTGTAGATGTAGAATTTACACTAAAAAGACTGTATTTCTCTTTCATTTATCTTGCAGGACCCATGTTCAAAGTTTGTTGTTGCTTAGGCAACAGTGGATAAAAAGCAATGAAAGCAAAATGTTTCACTGAACATCCTATATGGCTTTAGACATTTGTGGTATTCCTTATTATGCCTACAGATATGGAATCTTGAATTCTAGTCTTTGCAGATAGGTGAAAAATGACTGCCAATTCAATTTTATTTAAAAATGTAAACCCCAGTAATCTGAGAACAGTAGCAGAGCCTAGCAGTTCACTGTCAGATGATGGATGTCCTGTGCATGACGTGACTTGCAGTGACCTTCAGCAAGACCCCTTAAGTCACTGTCATCTTGTGTGAACAAATTTTTTTCATGCCTACACTATAAAAGGATCTGTGACACAGCTAATACAATGTTGTTCCTTTAAAGTGCCAAAACATAACCTCACCATGCAATTTATTAACCACAACATCTGAAATATGTAAATAACAAAGAATCTACTTCATGTTTGACTCACTTATTTGACACTCACTCTTATGGTTACACCACAATGCTATAAGAAACATTCTGGGGGAGATGTGTGGGATAAAAGAGGAGAGAAAAATGGTCTTTTATAATTTAGACACATTGTTTTCTTATAAAAATTCAATACACTTCAAACATGACAAAATTAACACAAGTCTGACTGAAGCAACACATATTCACCAATATTTAAGAGGGACAGGCAGGAAACAGCTTACTCATTGAGTCACACTTCTCAAATCAGTACGGATAAAAAAAAATCTGTCTGCAACAGGAATTTACAGTTCTGCATTGGTCTCATAGACAGTCAAGTCTAACCTTCTGAAATACAGAAATGCTTCAAGACACAATATCCATGAAACTAAAGAACAGAAATGTTGGATTTAGTCTCTTTCTTCCTCTGATGGACCACAGGTATACATTTTATTATTAAAACAAAAAAAACCCCCCCCAAAACAAAAAAAAAAAAAACAAACAAAAAAAAAACCCCAAAAAACCAAACTAAAACAAAACAAAAAAAAACCCCCCCAAAAAAAAAAACAAAGTGGAAGCAGAGCTAGGAGAATAAACTGTCCTATGCGTTTCAAAATAATTTTAATTCCACAGTACATGAAGGGTCTCATCCCCATCCTTTGACAATATGGAGTATCAGAATACTACAGCACTGCTAACTTACCCAAACCACCACAAATGGCTGTATTGTAGTAATCAAACATATATAGTAAGAACCTGTCTTGTTTCATTATTTTTTCTATCATAAGGATCAAAAGTACCTGTTGCTAAATTATATTTACTTGTGTATCTTCTAGGAGGAAAATAACGATATGAGCAACTGGCAAATCTCTTTTACTAATCACATTGAGCTGAAACACGAAGAGCTCTGGCCCAGTGACTCTGTCCATAGTTAGTACTCACAAAACCAGAATTTGTCCAAATTGACATATGCCGACTCCTCTGTACTTCTGAAGAACAAAATACACCTCCTATCACTTCATACACCCTTAGATTCTGCCTGAGCTGGATTACGTCCTGTGACTGCTTTGGAGTTATCAGAGCAGCTCCAGTTCTGGCAAGATCTGTGACAATACTACTGTGTAGTCACAACTTTTATCAATGGCATCTCTAAATGGATCTACAGACACTCTAGATGGGACAGATAACTAAGCAAAAGACCATGTCTCTGCATCACCATTCCCACCTCTGCCAAAGCTCTGCCAGCACTGAAAAACTGACATATAGTTACACACCAAGGAATAAAAAAAAACCCTACACAAACAAACAATTAGTAAAACCACCGTTAACGATGGACAGGTAGATAGGGAGCATCTCCCATTTATCAGAGTTATCTGGACAACAGTATAACCCAGTAGGAGAGGCAGAGATAAAAGACAGAAACTAGAGGTAGATCAAACGCTCATGAGGAGATTAAAGACACATGGAGAGATCTGAACTAATACAAAAAGAGGGGACATGGCTGTTTTTTGCTCTTCAGCATGATGATTAAATGATTTGTGTTAGCTGTTAAGCTGAAATACCACGGGCCAGTGTATATGGCTGTTACCAGCCCAGTGTGACACAAAAACCAAATATGAACACCAGTAACTGAGTTTGTTTCCATTCAAGTAACAGGTACAGGTGAAAAGCGTATCGTTTGTTAGAAGCTGATGAACTTAATATGCTGTAGATCGCCATTGAAAATGGATTTAGAAAATATCATGTAATTAACAGTAATTTAGGCTGAAAAAGAATAAAAAAGTACCTTCTAGTAACTTATGTATTAAAGCATGAAATTATTACCCAAAGAAACTCGGGAGTCTGTGGCTCATTGCTCCACTGACAAGACATTTTATTAATGAGATTGTATCAGCCACGGGAGAAAAAACAGCAAATGTATTTCAGGGGCCATTGTTGCTTCCCCTACAAAGGAGTTCAGATGCCATTTTGTACTTCGAAAGGTACCGCGGTAAATCAAATATCATATGTATCATATCGTATGTATTTGCAAACAGAGCAGGAAAGGAACCTAGAAAACGGGCATTTCAGACCAAAACCCTGCGCCTAAGGGTTACCCAAGTTCCTTTCTCCATGCATAACCAGCGATCCAAAGGCTCCCCACCCACCCCAGGATGTCCCAGCAGCGCTGCCCTACAGCCTTCTCCTCCCTGCAGCAACCTGGGCACACCCCGGCCAGGACTGCCCCTTGCTCCCGCCGGGCAGGAGCGGGATGTGCGCACTGGGATCCGCACCGGCGGCTACTGACAGCTCCCCGGGGGCGGCTGGGCCGTGTCAGGGGCGGTCACTGCCCTGCGGGTTACCCGCAGGAACGGCCCCTCAGGCCCGGCCCTGGGGCGCCCTTCCCCCACCACCCCCCTCCCCCGGCCGCACAACCGGCTCCTCCGGCTGAAATCCGACACCGGGGCCTCCTGCCCCGCCGCGAGCCTGGGGCCCCGCGGGGCGCGGCGGGAAGCCAGGAGCGGAGTCCGGCGGGAGGCGGCTCCAGCTCCCGGCTGCGGCGTGGCCTGGCCGGGCCGTTCCACGGCTGCCGGCGGTGGCGCGGTGCCCCGCTCCGAGGGCTCTGGTGATCCGTTCCGGAGAGTAGCGCGTGCCCGGCCTCAGCAGCTGTTGTGTCCTTGCAGCGCCCCAACCGGCCCAAACCGGCTCAAACCGCCCCAAGCCGGATTTGCTTCCCTGTTCCCGAGCATTCTCCCACTTCCTCCTCCTCCTTCCCCCCTCCCCCCCTCCCTCTCTCTGGCCTGCCTCTCAGAGGCACTGCAAACTTCT
Organism: Picathartes gymnocephalus; assembly: GCA_013390045.1. NCBI lineage: Eukaryota > Metazoa > Chordata > Aves > Passeriformes > Picathartidae > Picathartes > Picathartes gymnocephalus. The sequence goes on from WEKY01001352.1 coordinate 4,708, forward strand.
GCTCCCCTGCGGCTTCCCCACAGCCCGGCACGGCCCCCTGCCACTGCTCTGTGCCTGTGGGGCTGCTGCTGCTCCTCAATGCATGTATGTTGTCTCCCTGTCCTGGCTTCCTAACCACATTTCCCTTTTCTCCACGGTAAGGGAAGTACTGTTTTGAACATTCGGGGTTTTTCCACTTAGGGAAGAAATAAGCAGAACAAGCTTTGCTGTTTTTGGTGAAAGCTTCCTCTGCAGGGATATGGCTGCACCTGGTACACTCCCCATCCCTTGTTCCCCTGCAGTTGTGTGCAGCTTTCATTCCTGCCTGCCCCATGCTTGGATGGAGCTTTTTGCTTCCCTGGCGCAGGACCCTAGCTGCTCTGTTACCTTTTGTCACAGCCCTACAAGCAGTGTGGCTCCATTGCCAACCGCCACCATGACAAAGAAAGGCTTCCTTGTGCCTGCCATTTTGCCCAGTCACTCCTGTTAGTACAGGAGACAAACCTGGGTGTTACCCTCTCCCTTCTGCTCCACACAAATATCAGGAAGATAAGCACACCCTGTCTATGTCAGCCCATCACTATGGAAAACACTGCTTCTTCTGTTCCTCCCTCCCCACCACTGATGCATTCCCCATTTTTACAGATTAAAGGAAACCGGCCTACTCCACGTTGGAGAGAATCTTGTCTGGAGGTTTGACTTGCATTTCCTTCAGCAGCATCTGGAGCAGAAGGGAGACAGCACACCTCACCCTGGAGGTGCCATGGGATGTCTCTCAGCTGTTTGGAGGCAGAGGCTGGTACAACTTCTCTGTGACTGAGTGGTTTTGCCAGGTGTGATTTTATGCCATACTGGAGTGGTATATGAGCCTGAGTTTTAGGCAGCTCTGCTGCACTTTTGCCAGTTTCAGTGCAAACTTTGGTTTAGAACTCCATACTTCTGAAGGCATTGAGGCGGCAACCCTGCATAACTCAGGGGGAGGAGTAGGTATATATGTATGTCACTCACTTCCCTGGCCTTGGTTTTATCTTCAGTTGAGTAGATCTAGCAGGCAGCTGCTGCTGAAGATATTCCCCACTTTCACCTGTACTAGCTTTGTTTTTTGTCAGACACCTCCTAAGCCAATTTACTTCACTGATGTTCTAGATGCTACTTCCATCCTCTAAGGGAAATGATGTGCCAGATCCATGAGTTTAGCTGGCTCACCAGAGTCCAGCAAAATGTTGCAACCAGTTGTAGAGTAGGTCTGCTACGGAAGTGGGGTGTAGTAAAGGAGTAAACAACCCTATTTGTGGCAGCAAGCCATGGCAAGCTAGGTTAATTTGTTTCACTGTCAAGCTGAACAATTCCTCTTTAAGGAGGAGAGGCAAGCATGTGTACCTGCACCTGAATCTCTGGAAGTCGAACATTCATCATCCCTAGGAGTATAAGGACTAGGCGTAAAGATTCTCCCACAGGCCTTTCACAACCATGTTTGGATGTAAATATATGTGTATTGATTTTAAGGATGGCACAAAAACCAGGCAAAAGTCATCTCGTTGGTATGTTGTGACACATGTTTGCAGAATGTAGAGATTTCTCAAGTAAAGTAGAAAATAAAGTTTTTACTGTCATGCTCTGACCCAACTGCTCCCATACTCCCCATCCACAGCAGCACAGCGGACAGTGTTGAGCAATACATTCAGAAGCTTAGTGTGTAGCTGCGGTGCAGCTGCTGATTGAGCTCTGGATGGCAGGAAGTGGCTGCAGCACAGCAAGAGGCTGTGGACTGGTGCCAGGCATTTGCACAACAAAGGGCACAGGGAACCTGTGGTCCAGCCAGCTGACCAGACACGCAGAGACACAGCAGGAGCCAAGGTTTCATCTGGAAGACCCCAGACTATCATGCGCAGGATGAGTGTGTAAAAACCCAGGGCTTCATTTTTTTTGTGGTCCCTCCTCACGGGGCCAGTTCAAGCTGTTTCAGCATTACTGTACCAGGTAGAGGACTTTGCATTTTTTTGGTGAACTTTATGAAGTTTGTTTTGACTTATTTTTCCAGTTTGTCAGGACTACTGCTGAGCCACAGCCCAATCTTCAAGCATGTTGACCCCTACTTTTCCAGTTTTCTGGCTGCAGCGTGAGAATTCCCTTCACCAGCTGCAGTGTTTTACAGAAGACTATTCACACACTATTCTCACTGCCTGCTGGAGGAAACACCACTACTCACAGCAATGACCTGACAAGAGATTTATGTGTGTGCAAACTTGCACATGTACATGCATGTACAGACACACACACACACACTACGAAGTTAAGCATGAAAAATGTGGAATTCATGGAATTCATTACGCTGTGGTGGTTTGCAGTTATGCTGCATCTCTCAAGGACTTCCTGCTCCAGAAGTAGAAGAATGCTGCTTTTCAAAACACGTGGTTCCTACCTAGCTGTAAACCAGATGATTTAAGAGAAAAAGGGGGAAAAAAATTCTTACAAGTGGATGTGTGCAAACAATTGTCTCTGCTGAAAGAGACTAGCCACTTTGTAGAAAGTACTGCTTCGCCTTCCCCACCTCATCCATTACCGTCAGTCCTCATGCCAAAAGAAAATACTTGCATTTTCACATTTTTTCTTGCAGCTGAAAGTATCCCCTCGTTTTCACACCTTATTTATAATTTTCAAATGTTGGCAGACCTGGCTGTGACTCTGGAAGGCCACTCCAAAAAAGGGAAAATCACTGCTCTACCTCTCTGCCCTGTTCCCTTGCACTCTCTCTCTGGTTTTTTTAGAAAAGACAGGTCAGAGTGTTTCTGAAAGACTCTAGGGGGTTTAAGTTTTCATCTGTAACTGCAAGAATAAGACTAACAAATGAAAGAAAGCAGAAACCTTCAGGAATTTAGGGAATCAGGAAACCATTTTGCATTACAACTGAATACAGATTATTTTGTAACAGGCATGTACCGCTGATGGTTTTTGAAACGGGACTTGAAAAAAATCTGTCTAATGCAATACATCTCATTTAGGATCAGCACAAACAGTCCTGAGTTTGGCTGTTCTCATCTGTCTCCCTCTCCTGGTCAATGGCAGGTTTTTTTTTTAGTGGGGTTTTGGGTAGGGAAGTCTTTGTTTGGCTTTTGTCTGTACACAAAGAACTCAAAGTGAATATGTGGCTTAGCAGAAGATTTTATGTGTACGTACTTGTTCCAGTGTATTGAGTGGTAAAATAGGTATTTAGATAGTTACATATTTAAAAATTCATCTCTGAACCTGGAATGAAAACATAAATACCCCCATACCTCTGAAAATGAGCCAGAGGATATCAGGCAAAGGGACTGCTCACTTTTGGTCAAGCTCAGGTTGGTGGAATGATGCCAAGAACAGTGGAGCTGAGGTGGATGCATTTCTGAAGATGTGGTGACAGGGAAGAGAGCTGGAGTCAGTCAGTTTAAGGGAATTTGACAGTTTTGGTATAGTTAATTGATTTTTTTTCTGGCTTTTAATGAGTTAGTATTGACATAATACACTGCAGACTGCCAATATTTGCCTTTTGCTTTAATCAGTCATGTAAATGAAATGTGTATTAAAAAAATTAATTTATTACTATGTATAATGGAAAGTCTGGGAACAGTCCGAGGGATACTCAATACATAATCTTCCTGCTCCAGTTCTGACAGTGCCTGTTACTGAGCAGGGATATTCTAATGCTAAGGCAAAAAAAGGAAATGTATGGCCTTTGGAAGCAAGATAGGTGACACTGGAGGACTACAGAGGTGCTGTTTGCTGAATTAGAATTGAAGCTAGCTAGTACTGTGAGGGACAATAAAAAGGGCTTTAAAAAATATTAATGGCAAAAGGCAGACCAGAAATAGCATTGGTCAGTTACTTGTCAGATAAGGACAGCCACTTTGCAAACAGGGACATAGACTAGGCAGAGATATTTAATGATTTCTTTGCCTCAGACTTCTACACTGAAGATGGGCTCTGGGACCACCACAGCCCTGAGCTGGAGGACCACAACTGCAAGAATGGTTGTTGTTGTTGTTGTTGTTGGTTTTGTCTATTTGTTTTTCTTTTTCATGTTAGCAATTTGTATTGATGCATTCAGGAATGTAAAGGGCAGAATGGTAAAAATGAGTTAGTGTGGTGGTTTAAAACCAGCTGCGAATTAAAAGTTCAAATAAGCCACTCCCCTTCTCCCTTCCCCTCTCTGGTTCGAAAGGGACAAATGCAACCCCATGGGTTGAGATAACAATCTGCTGACAACAAACACCAATGGAATGAAAATGCGAACAGTAAGAGCAACAATTAACACAAGTATACAAAAGAGAGGGTGATTTACACATACAAAGGTGCTCATCACCTTGGCTCAGTTCCACATGCCCTCCTGAGACAAAGACAAGATAGTGGACAGCACCATCACCAGACCACGTGGTCTCCTGAGACAGAGGGGGAAATGGCAGCCATTACTGCAGCCTGTCATTCTCCTCCTCTGAGCTTGATACAGCAAAAAACAACTGTGGAAAAATCCCCCAAGATGGACTGTGCTGCTGGACCATGCCGCTCCTGAACTACAGTGCTCTGCCCAGACCGACTGCTCCTGAACTGCACAGATCCATGGACTTGGCTGTGTTCAACAGTATCTGGCTAGGCTTGGCTGCATTTCTCCTTAGGGACGGGAAGGGACAGGCAGCATGGAGAGAGGGGCAGAGTTCACAGTGCTGGTTGCTGGCAGGTTCTCTGAGAAAGGAATGGAACAAAATGACACACTCGTCATGTATGTTTGAGGAGGCTGGAAAGCCCTCGGGGCCGCAGATAGACATTGTCCCTTGGAGAGCCAACCCCGTTAGGTAAAAGGCAAGCTCCTAGGTTGTGGTGATGTGAGGGACAGTAGTATCAAAGGTTGATAAATTGTTAATTAATTCTGGTCATTACTAGCTACCTGTTAGGGTCAATCAGTTCTGTTAATTAATTCTGTGGTTAACAGTTATTAATTGTTATCACATGTTCTATGTCACTTAATTGAGGACTATACTAAGAAATATGGCCCCTAACGTATTGCCTTGAAGAGACATCAGCTTGATTTCTAGAACCTTCCTGGACTTGCTTTATTCTGATAGAGACTCACTGAGAGCCTATCAAAGTCCAGAGGTAAACCAATTGACCAATAAAAAGAGGACAGGTTTCAGTCCACCTGTCATCCAATCAGCAGCCGGATCCTAAAGTGACCAATAGGGTGAGACCGCCAAAACGGATAAAAGGTGGAGCACGGAACACCCGATGCCCTGTTCCTTCCTCACCTTCCCCGGAGACACTTGAGCGACTAGATCTTCATGAGACTTTGGACAGCGATCGGCAGCGACCTCTGCCCAGACAGAGGCCCGGCGTTGGACCACCATCATTCAGCGTCACCCGACTGGAGCCTGACAACGAGCCATTTCCCTGGATATCAGGACACCTCATCGGCACAAGAGCCGAACCCGACGAGTACCCCTTATAGGCCTCAATAAAGTTTTTAGTTTGAGCTGAGTGTCCCAGCCTTGTCCTTGACAGCTTGGGGCATCGTCCGGGATAGGCCGTGCCCGATAAGGGACCCTGCCGGAGGCTGGGATGGCCACCTGCCTTCTATGGACCCTTGAGATATCAAGCGCCTCTCCTGGATGTGGAGAGGCCTGGGAACGATGTTCCGGTCAGTGAGTACCACCTGGTGGTGGAGGTGGGAGGCGAACAATTGAGAGTGTGTGTGAGACAGGGGCCGGCAGCTCAGACCCCCGAAGCGAGAATGGACCTCCGGGTACCACGGTTCCGGACTCCCACGAGGGCGCCGGCCAGGAAAGGAGAGAAGCGCCTGTGTAGGGTGTGAGTGAGTCGTCTCCCAGGGAAGGTACCCCCCCGATTAGGGTACCCCGGGTTCCCCTATATGGGCAGGCATTAGCCCAAGGCCCCGTGAGGACGCATAGGGTTCCGGAAAGGCCTAGTAGTCTTCAGCTAGGCCTAGCGAGGCTGGTAGTCCCTGGGCGTGTAGGGCTACTGGCAGTAGAGCGTGAGTCACTTGCAAGAACCTACAGGGCCTGGGCGCGTGGGGCTGTAGGGGTCAGTGTGTGTGTGGCACGCAGATAGGGAGGGACGCCTCCAGGAGTCCCCACGGGTGGGACTGGGATGGCCTGCACAGGCCTACGAAGGTGGCGCCGCCGCCAAGGTCTAGCGTAACCATCTGAGGCTACTAGGCCCAGCTAGGCCGGGGAGGGGCCACAGATTGTAGGGCTGTCAAGAGCTTCGGCTCCCCTGGGGAAGGAGAGCAACCGTAGGGTGTCAAGGCCATAAGGGCCCCCTGGGTACAGAGGGTATTGGACCACCCGAAAGGCCACGTGGTGGGGAGGACCCACCACAGATTGTAGAGCTGTCAAGAGCTTTGGCTCTCCTGGGGACGGAGAGCGACCGTAGGATGGCCACAGGAGACCCCGGGGTAAGAAGGGTATTGGTCCACCCGAAAGGCCACACGGTGGGGAGGGCCCACCATAGTTTATTCTTGAGAATATTGTTTTGGAAGGTATTTTAAGTAATTGGAGTTACAAGGGTTTTAATTACCAGGCTGTGAGAAATTTGTGTTTTAGTTAAAGCTTAGGTTGCCTGTCAGTAATTTTGAGTTTGAGTAGAGGCACCTTAAAGTTTGAGCCTGTAGGTAGAAATCCAGACCCAAGAGAGTCCTTATTAGTAATGACGCCATAGGTCAATGTCATAGTGGACTAAAAATCGAAAAGCAAGCGGGGAACGACCATCCCTCCTGGGAGCCCGCTTGGAGAGTTATTAGATATATGGGATGAGTGGGAGGTTACAACTGGATTACATCAAGTGAAGATGGTATCATACTGTACTAAGGAATGGCCTAAGAAATCATTGCCTGGGAAGCAGGTTAAATGGCCATGGTAGGGTGCTAAGGAAGGATGGTTAATAAGAATACTGAAACAGCATTTGAGTGATGAAGGGTCTGATGAGGAAGAATTAGAATACGTGGAATCTTGGGCTAAATTTGTATCTATAAAGGAAAGGTCAGAGATGTACAGGTTGAAGGGGGAAAAGAGGAAGAAAAGGCATGAGAACAAAGATGAAGAAGTGAAGCCCAAACCTTGGGATCCCCTCAACCACCTACCCCCACCAGCCTTACCAACGGTACCTCCTGAGTGGCCCTCTCCTCCATCAGACGAACAATCAGCCACTCCCTACTCCCCTCCGGGAGCTTCCCCACTAATATCACCAGCCTCGCCGCCGGCCTTATCTCCTGTCCCTTCTATTTCACCTGCCCTTCCCCCAGTCACACTAATGCCTATTCCCAGAACCCCAGGGGTACCTGGAACCCTTTCTTTCCTGTTTATCTCACCAGTGCCATAGCTGTGCCCACCACTTACCGTAACACCTGCTGAGAACAAAAATGTTACGACTCCTGTCCCTTCCCCAGACACAGAATTGGCGGATACTCCCAAAGCAGGTCAGGAACGAAAAGGGGATGCAGAGGAAGAGGGACCATTCCGTAATACTAGGTCCCGAAACGCCAGGGTAAAACTGGAAAGGTTATTCCCTCTTGAGACAGGTTCTGATAGGGGGAGCACTAGGAGGCCTAGGCTTTGTTGATGTACCCCTTACCACTACGGAAGTAAGATCATTTAAGAAGGAATTAGAGAACCTTGGTGAAGACCCGGTAGGGGTCTCTCAACAAGTGGACCAATTCCTTGGCCCAAACACCTATTCATGGGCTGAAATGCAATGCATTTTGAAAACCTTGTTCAGTCCAGAGGAGATAAGTCTGATTTGGCAGGCGGGCATTAAGATATGGGAACGGGAAAATAGGACTGGGCCAGCAGGGGAGCAAAAACTCCCGATAACTGACCCTAATTGGGACCCCAGTGTGAGCGAGGACCGGAATCGAATGAGGGAGTATAGAACATTGCTTGTAAGGGACATTAGAGAGGCTGTACCAAAGACCATGAACACGAAGTTAGCCTTTGATGCCAGCCAGGAAAGGGAAGAAACACCAGGGGCCTGGTTAAATAGATTGAGGAAGAATTTCCAGCTTCATTCTAATATTGACCCTTAAGGCCCTGAAGGCCAGGTCCTTTTGAAAGTTCAATTTGTAACTAAGGCCTGGCTGGGTATTAGAAAAATTGAGAAGATCGAGGATTGGCAGGAGAAAGGGGTGAATGAATTGTTGAGGGAGACAATAAAAGTATACTTGAGGAGAGATGAAGAAAAGGCGGAAACAAAGGTGAGAGTTATGATGGCAGTAGCGAGGGAGGGCATGAAGAAAGAGGTCAAGGAACAGAAACCAATACAGAGATATGAAGGGGCACCAACAGTTAGACCAAAGGAATATAGAGACAGAAGAAGGATGCCAACTGGGGATAGAGGTGTCCCAGAATGTTATTACTGTGGGGAAGAGGGACACCTGAGGAGAGACTGTAGGAAGCTACATTTGGACAAGTTGACAGCTGAGGAACAAAAGATTCATGAGATGGTAGCAACACATTAGGGGTGTCAGGGGCTCTATACTCTGGGGAAAGGAGTCAAACATCATTCAGAGCCCCTGGTAAATCATGAAGTAGGCCCCCAGAGTGAAGAGATAGAGTTTTTAGTGGATACGGGAGTGGATAGATCGTGCGTGACCAAGCTCCCCACAAAAGTTAAATTAAGCAAGGATGTGTGTCAAGTGAAGGTGGCGAAAGGGGAGCCCTTCAAAGTTCAGGTACTGAAAGGATCCTAGTAAAGGGAAATTCATGACAATACTTAGCTGATTTTTTCTATATCCCAAATCTGGGATGTAACCTGATTGGTTGAGACTTAAGGTAAAACTGAATATTGGAATCATCCTGCAGGATGGCAGAATAGTAGCAAAAGTAATGATATTAACAAAGGAGGATATAGAGAAAATCAACCCACAAGTGTGGGCAGAGGGAGGGGGATGAGGCCTGTTAAATATACCACCTATTAAAATAGAAATTCCGCCTGAGGCTCTTCCCATCTGGATTAAACAGTACCCTATCTCTCCGGAAGGCCGGAAAGGATTGGCTCCCATCATTGAAGGACTACTGGCAGAAGGCATATTAGAACCGTGTATGTCACCCAACAACACTCCAATTCTAGCGATAAAGAAGTCAGATAGAAATTTTAGATTGGTTCAGGACTTAAGGGAAATTAATAAGATCACTGTTGGAAGATATTCAGTAGTCCCAAATCCATATACCCTATTGAGCCAAATTCCCCACAATCATGGGTGGTACACGGTAATTGATCTGAAGGATGCCTTCTGGGCCTGCCCATTGGCAGAGGAGAGTTGGGGACTGTTTGCATTCGAGTAGGAAGACCAAAACACCAAACAGAGACAGCAGCTAAAGTGGACCCGTCTCCCACAGGGGTTCACCGAATCCGCAAATCTCTTTGGGCAAGCATTAGAAAATTTGATGAAATCTTTTGTACTTATCAAAAATATTAAAATTTTGCGATATGTAGATGATTTGTTGTTATCAGGGGAAAAACAGGATGAAGTGCGAACAAGCAGTATTGAATTACTAAATTTTCTCAGAGAACAAGGACTTAAGGTTTCAAAGGGAAAGTTACAGTTCGTAGAATTAGCAGTTAAATATTTAGGACATTTCATTGGACTGGGGTACAAACGAATAACCCCAGAGAGCATTTTAGGGATCCTGTCAATCCCTTCCCCTGAAACGAAGCAGGATATTTGAAGAATTTTAGGATTGACTGGGTATTGCAAACTTTGGATAGAGGGATATACCCAAGGTGTTAAATTTCTGTACGAAAAGCTAGTTAGTCCAGAATTGGTGACTTGGACTTCAAAGGATGAAGAACAGCTCTAAACCCTGAAAGAAAGATTCACCAAAGCCCCAGTCCTCAGTTTGCCTAATTTAAGGAAGCCTTTTGAGCTGTTTGTGAATGTGACTGAAGGAGTGGCCCATGGGATAGTCATGCAACAGTAGGGAGGGGTAAGAAAGCCAATAGCTTTCCTATCAAAAATCTTAGACCTGGTTGCCCGTGGGTGGCCAGCCTGTTTGCAGGCACTAGCAGCCACAGCAGTTCTGTTAGAGGACACCAAAAAGTTGACATTGGGAGGAGAAATTAAACTGCATGCACCCCATGATCTCCGGATAGTGTTGAGCCAGAAAGCACCGCAATGGCTAACAGATAATCGGATTTTGAAATATGAGCTAGCCCTTATGCATACTGAGAGATTGGAGATTACCACCTCCAAATGCAATAACCCAGCACAGTTCTTAGTTGGCGAGCCAAATTTAGAAGAATTGGAACACGATTGTCTTGAGTTAATATCATTACAAACAAAAGTGAGGGACGATTTAGAGGAAAACCCCTTACCATACAGGAGAACCCTCTTCATAGATGGGTCCTCCCGGGTGGTAATGGGAAAAAGGATGTCTGGGTATGCAATAATAGAAAACGAGAAAGTCAGAGAACAAGGAAAATTACCCACCAATTGGTCAGCCCAAAATTGTGAAATTTTTGCAGTAAAGAAAGGATTGGATCTACTTGAGGATGATATTGTAACCATATATACTGACTTCTGGTATGCATTTGGGGTAGCTCATACATTTGGGAAAATCTGGGCTGAGAGAGGGTATTTGAATTCGAAAGGAAAACATCTTGCTCATGAGTCCCTCATAAAGGAAATGTTGATATCTTTAAGGAAGCTGAAATATGCCATTGTGCATATAAAAGGCCATCAGAGAGGAACTACTCTGGAGATCAGAGGGAATCAGCTAGCAGACATGGCTGCAGAGCAAGCTGCATAAGGGAAGAGAAGCCAGTAGAAATATTAAACATTGAAACAAGATCAGAAGAGCCAGAGAGGGAGAGAATCCCGATCTTTACTCCCACCAGCCCAAGGGTATCGCCATCTTTTAGTTTTGGTAGACTATCTCACCCATTGGGTGGAGGCATTCCCCACTAGGAAAGAGATAGCCCAAATGGTAGATGTTGTTTGGGCTTCCCTTCCTACAGACACCAGGGGGAATACCTGATCATCTAGAGAAAGAGGTGACCGCCCATGAATACTCGAAGGTCATAACCTCCACTTTAGAGAAATTAAGAGAAAAGGGATACCTCCCCAAAACAGTTCCCCATCATGACCCTGTACATAACCTGAAACCAGGAGACTGGGTTTTGATTAAAGTCTGGAAGAGTATACCCCTAACTGCTACTTTTGAAGGTCCATTTCAGATCCTATTGACCACTGACACTGCGGTCTGGACTAAAGAGCAAGGGTGGACCCGTATCACCCGAGTAAAGGGATGGGTACCTCCCCTGGAGAAAGACCATTGGACAGTGGCTGACCGAAAGGACTTAAAAATGACTTTGAAAAGAACCATCAAGAACTGACACCCCTACAAGGGACTCAACATCTTCCTTTAGTTACAAAGTGTTTAGAATTGTTAACCTTTTCTATTTGGTTACTAAGTTGTTGAGGTTGTATAACATTATTACTGAAGTTGTTTTGTAGAGGTTGTGTTACAAGTTCTATAAGAGTAAGGATTACAGTGTTCAGTCCTGTTTTCCGATACTGTATCATGGGACCCACTCCTGGGAGTCGAAGGTTGAAACCTAAATTAAGGATAAAAGAGAGAATGGGGCACAAAATGGAAAGGCAGGAAAACAGGAGAGGCAAGGCCAGGGTAGGGACAACCCTGAGAGGGTGGACGTCTATACCTGCTACTGGACTCTGGCTGTTGCTAGTGATCCTCAGCATCCAAGAAGGGATAAGTAGTCAGTGTGATAGATGCCACTATCCTGTATACAGAGGGGATGTCACTAGCTCCCTGCTGCGAATCCATACTACCATGAGCCCCAAGTGCGATAATGTCTTCCAGTTAAAGATCTGTGAGGAGGATGGAAATCTGTATTGGCTAGCCCAAATTGAGGCAGATTTCAACCAGAAGCTCATGTTTATTAAGGAAAGGAAGAACATATTCTGCTTTGGTAGGTGAACTTCCTTGTAAGAGGTATTTGGCAGTAAATAACATTCAGATTTATTGGGTTCCAGAAAAACCTTATTTATTTTGGTCCCCCATACAGCCCACAGAATCCAAACTGCTAATTAAGACAACCCTCTATGAAATAAGAACCAAAGAGAAAGTGACAGCCTGTTGCAACTTTAATAAGTATTACCAGCTGTATGAGTGCATTGGTGATGATGTAGACCCTTACCAAGCAATACCAGAGATTTTGAAATCCTGGAGAGATATCACAAACCAGACAGATTTGTTTTGGGAAGCACCAAAGGGTTGTTTTGGATTTGTGGGAAGACAGCACATGTAAAACTACCTAAGAACTGGGGGGTAGTTGTACAATAGGTGCGATCAAGCCTTCCTTGTTCCTCCTGCCCAAGAAAGATGGAACCTGGGAATCCCTGTATATGATGACCTGGCCTGGAAATGGAAGAGCCTAAGGAATGTGATAGGGGGCCAGCAGAAATGGAGAAACAGAATCTGGTCTCCTGAAAAGATTATAGAGGTATATGGGCCGGCCAGCTGGGCCCAGGATGGATCCTGGGGGTACCGTACACCAATTTACATGTTAAATAGAATCATCTGCCTCCAGGCATCCTTGAGATCTTTTCTAATCAGACCTTAGACTCCCTCGACATTCTAAACAACCAGCAGTACCAGGCCAAGTCAGTTATTTACGAAATCCAATTGGCTGTTGATTATTGGCTGAAGAAGGGGGAATCTGTGGCAAATTTAATTCATCTGAATGCTGTTTAGAGACTGATGATAAAAGCCACATAATTAGAAACTTCGTGCAAAATTTTAGGAAATTAACCTATGTACGCATTCAAAAATGGACTCCCATGTTCGCTGGAGGATCTGACTGGTGGGACAACATCTGGTCCTGGAAGGGCACTTGGTGGAAGAAGGTGGGCTTCATGGCCCTATGCTCGGTGGCAGGACTTATTTTTCTACCATGTCTCCTCCCATTACTTACTAGAATTGTTACGGCAGCGGTCCAAGCTTCCTTAATGATCCCTGGGGCCATAGAAACTAAAGATCCAAAGAAAATCGTGAGGGTACAAGAACAGCAGGACCTGGATGCCCAAAGAGATGCTCCAACAGTATCAGAAACTAAGAAAGATTTATGGTACAGATCAGTTCGAAGATTAAAAAGTTACAAGTTAAATGGATGCAGGCTGAAAACCTGATCCATTAGTTAGAGGGGGAAATTGTGAGGGACAGTAGTATCAAAGGTTGATAAATTGTTAATTAATTCTGGTTGTTGCTAGTTACCCATTAGGGTCAATCAGTTCTGTTAATTAATTCTGTGGTTAACAGTTATTAATTGTTACCACGTGTTCTATGTCACTTAATTGAGGACTATACTAAGAAATATGGCCCCTAACGTATTGCCTTGAAGAGACATTGGCTTGATTTCTAGAACCTTCCTGGACTTGCTTTATTCTCATAGAGACTCACTGAGAGCCTGTCGAAGTCCAGAGGTAAACCAATTGACCAATAAAAAGAGGACAGGTTTCAGTCCACCTGTCATCCAATCAGCAGCCGGATCCTAAAGTAACCAATAGGGTGAGACCGCCAAAACGGATAAAAGGTGGAGCACGGAACACCCGATGCCCTGTTCCTTCCTCACCTTCCCTGGAGACACCAGAGTGACTAGATCCTCATGAGACTTCGGACAGCGATCGGCAGCGACCTCTGCCCAGACAGAGGCCTGGCGTTGGACCACCATCATTCAGCGTCACCCGACTGGAGCCTGACAACGAGCCATTCCCCTGGATATCAGGACACCTCATCGGCACAAGAGCCGAACCCGACGAGTACCCCTTATAGGCCTCAATAAAGTTTTTAGTTTGAGCTGAGTGTCCTGGCCTCATCCTTGACAGTGAAAGAGCCTCTCCTATGGGCCTTTGCACCTTTATGAAAATATACACCTGTTGTGTTTCCCTGGTTGGTTCACGGTTTTCCTGCCCCTTTTCTCCCATACAAGGAATGTTCCTGGAAAGTTCTCCTTCCCTCGATCTTCCATTGGTCCTTGCCCTTAGCCCTTCCTCCCTTCCCTGTCCATTGGTCAATGTACCATTGCCCCTCTTATGTACCACCCCTTGGTCTTCACCCTGTTGGACCTGAGGTCCTCTCCGCCTCTGACTTTCTCCTTTAAAACCCTGGAGCACTTCCTTTTGTGTGTCTTTGGTCCCTGGATCCCTTTGCATGTGGATGGATTAAACCTCCCTTGTGGAACTCTATACCAAGTCCCTCTCTCATCCTTTGCTATCTGTGTCTGCAGTTGCTATCTGGCGGTACAAGGAAGATTCCGGTGTGGGTGGTGGAAGTGCCCCTGAAGTGGCTTTGTCATAGGAGATGCTTTCAGAAGGTTGCGGTCCCCAACCCTTCCATTGGTCGGAACCCCCGTGGCCCACAACAGGTGGTACCCAAACAGGGACCCCTAGAGGCGGTTCCTGGAAGCGTCTCCTGCAGCTTTCAGCTGTCAGAACCGAGGTCACGTTCAGGGTGACCATCTTCCCCAAGGAAATCTTGCGAGTTCTATTGGGAGAGATCTGAGGGGCGACCGGCAACCCTCAGCAACCCAGAGGATTGGTCGAGGACCGGACAGACCGCCCGAGGATCTTCTTTTGACCCAGGGTGCCCAGCAGGCGGTGAGATTGAATCTGAGGATCATTTTTCTTTCTTGTTTTACCTTGGGTTGGGAGGAGTACTGAGGATGGGTGTAAAGCTAACCTGCTCTCAGAGAGAGGTATATACCCAAGTTAAAGCTGTCCTGGTTGGGGAAGATTTTCCTTTTTCCAGAAGGGAATTAAAAATTTTTGTTTGGTTGGTTTCTAATTGTTTTCCAAATGTTAATCAGGGTTTAGTTCTCATTACCTCCTTTTGGGATGAAGAGGGGTAAAGTTGTATGCTGTTCAAGCAAAGGGAGATTTATCGGCAGCAGTCCTATTCACAGTTTGATTTAATTGTTAAGGCTGTCGAAAGTATGGGGAAGCGTTCGGGCACCCAGTTTGCAAACCCTTCCCCTCACTCCTCTACCCATGTCCCAAAACCCCTTTCCCCACCTCAGGAGAGATGAGGGGATGGATCCAGCCGAAGGGCACAGGGCTGCTGCCATCTCCCTGATGGCCCCTGATCTCCTCTGCCCCCTTTTCAGGACATCAAGGGCCCTGCTGTTCTGGACTCTTCCCCACCCCCTTTTCCTCAACCCACATTCCCAGTTTCAGTTCTTCTCCAAGATGGCGCCAGCAACGTGGCCCGCCCTGCCATCTGATCTTCTTCTTCACCAAGTTTTCCCGCCCAAACCCCACAGAATGGCCACTCCTCAATGGTTCTTCCTGCCTTTTCCCCAGAAAATGGCGCTGACCCCACCAAAACAGCTGCCATTTTGTGTATCCCTACCCCCACCGGATGAGACCATCGGGAAACCCCCCCTGTGCTCAGTTCCCCCCCTTTGGCGTCAATGGGAGTATCTGTGTCAGGACCCTCCCCTACCATCGTGAATCTCCTCCCCATCGCAAACCTCTCCATCCTCCCTGTGGCTCTGCCCCTTCCACCTTGGGCCCCACCCCTGGTAGAGCACCTACTTCCGGTTCCCATGCTATCGGGACCGGAAGTACCAGTGAAGGCAACCGGAAGGACGCCGTCTTGGTGTCCACTGCCCCTCGCCATAGGGCAACACTGGTTTGCTGGAGAGCCCGCATCTCGGCTATGCCCTCCCCTGCCTTCCCCTCACAGGAGGACAGTGATCTCTCTGATGCGGAGAGTTGCAGAGGCAGGCTACCAGGGAGGGTGACCTGGAGCTAGCAGAGAAGTTCATTCCCTTTGCGGCTCCAGTCACCTATAGGATGGGATGTAACCCCAGATGGAGTCCCGTCCCACTTAAGGAAATTAAGGAGCTTGTGAAAGCAAGCAAGGATCATGGTCAGGTTTCCCCTGACTTTAAAAACTTACTTCAAGCTACCTTCTCCACCCATATTCTGGTGCTGCATGATATTCGGAATATCATATCCAGCTTCCTTTCCCCAGCCGAATTTCTGTTATGGGAAAGCACCTGGAAAAAACAACGGTAAAGCTGTTTCAACTATACCAAGGAGATGGCGCCAGGGCACAGATAACAGTCAAGATGATGTGTGGGGAAGGTAACTTGGCAAAACTCCAAGATAGGCGCAGGCCCTCCCTGAGGCGGTGCTGGAGGACATCAAGAACACTGCCTAGACAGCCCTCTTACGTACGCCTTGCAATGCTGCCCCAACATTGAACTTTGCCAATATTAAGCAGGCTAGAGAGGAGACATTCATTAAATTTGTTGACAGCCTTAAAAATGCAATCGAGCAACAGATCGAGGGTGCAGAGGCCCAGAGACAATTGTTGACAAAGCTTGCAATGGCCAACGCGAATGTGGAATGCAAGGGCACTCCACGGGCCGTTCCTTTTGAACCTGAACTCACCCTCGATCAGATGATTGAAGCCTGCACTGAACTTGCCACAACAGAACACATCATGGAATTGGTAGTCTCCAAACGGGTGGCAGATGCTTTTTTAACATCAAAAGAGGCAGTAAAATGTTTTAACTGTGGGGAGACCAGACATTTCTTTAAGGACTGCCCAGAAGGGGAATGATAAAAGGACACCAGGCAGTCAGGGGACAGCCCCTCACCGAGTTGTGAGGGATGCTGTGGACATTGCCCAAGTTGTCATCATCGCTCACCACATCAACAGCGGCCAGGAAACTTCTGGCAGAGTGCGGGATGACCATGCGTGATGACAGTAAATGGGAGGTCGTTTCCAGGTCGCCCGGCCCTGCCTACTATTCTGGAGATGCAGATTCCGGACTCTCTGAGACCGGCCTGGAGGGAACCCAACGCTCGTTGGTGAGTGCCCGATCTATCCAACTCGGTGATGAGCAACCCCGCAGAATGCTGATGGGGAAGTTTGGGCCCCCTGATGGCCCCAGAGACATTTTAATTCTGACTGACTGCGTAAATGGCCCCGAGAATATTTATATCACTCCTGAGGTTCAGACTGTTAGGCCAAATGATGAAATTTTTGTTACGGTCCAGTGTTGTCATCCACTGTTTTTTATCCATAAAGGGACCATCATAGCACAAGCTTATCTTCTGCCGGACATTCCACAGAGGCTCCCGAGCAACCCAGCAGCATAGTGGATTGAGACAGTGTGTCTAGGTAAACCAATGCTAGAGTGTGGCTTGTCTAATAAAGGGACAAAGATTTTCCTTCCAGGGATGGCGGACAGTGGGATGGACATCACCATCATTGCGTGCTCCGAGTGGCCGTGGGACTGGGAGCTAACACCAGCAATCAGGACCATATCAGGCATCGGGGGAGCAGCCGTGTCAATGCGAAGTCGGCATAACATCCTGGTGGAGGGACCAGAGGGACAAGTAGCCACGATTTGGCCTTTTGTGGTACGGGCTCCAGTCACACTCTGGGGCAGGGACCCGCTTAGTCAATGGGGAGCTAGATTAGAAATCCCATCTCCATCTTGGGATTTCTAGTCAGGCCCACTGTGGAGCGTGCCACCTCACCACTGACGTGGAGGACAGATGACCTGGTGTGGGTGGATCAGTGGCCCCTGCCACTGGAAAAGTTGTGTGCTCTAGAGCTCCTCATGGAGGAGCAGCTCTCCAAGGGCAATATTGTTCCATCTACCAATCCTTGGAACTCCCCTGTCTTTGTGATAAAAAAGTCAGGCAAGGACAGGTGGAGGCTCCTCCACGACCTCGGAAAAATAAATGAGGCCATTGAAGACATGGGTCCCTTGCAGCCCGGCCTGCCCTCCCCCTCCATGCTCTCCAGGGAGTGGAAGCTCGCAGTTACGGATATCAAAGACTGCTTCTTCCACATCCCACTCCACCTGAGAGATGCCCCCGGTTTGCATTCTCGGTCCTATCCCCGAACAGACAAGCCCCTCTACGTTGTTACCACTGACGGGTTCTCCCCCAAGGCATGAAGAGCTCACCGTCAATCTGCCAGTGGTACATGGCCCACTTACTCTCGCCAGTCTGCAGACTTTTCCCAGATGCCCTTATCGTATCTTATATGGATGACATTTTAATCTGCGCCCGGGAGCAAACTTAACTTAGACGTAATTTTAACCAAAACTGTAAAAGTCATTGAGGAGGCTGGATTCACCATCCAGGAAGACAAGATCCAACGCGTGTGCCCCTGGACCTACCTGAGACTCTGGATTGGTAAGCGGACCATCGTACCCCAGCAGTTTTCCATCAAGGACAACTCGAAGGCCCTGAGAGACCTCCATCAACTCTGCAGGTCTATTAATTGGGTTCACCCACTGCTAGGGATTACGACCAAGGACCTCGCCCCACTCTTCAGTCTACTCCAGGGAAGCGAGGACCTCGACTCGCCACACTCCATCACACCGGAGGCCCAGGAATCCATCCTCAAGGTCCAGGATGCCCTCTCAATGCAACAGACGCATCATGTGGATCCAGCCCTCCCTATGAGGTTCGCAGTCCTAGTGTCCTAGGCTGACTGTATGATGCTTTTATCCCCATTTCGTCTGTTTAGCCCAGAAATAAGTTTTGCACCTTTAAGACGAGATCTGAGAGCAAAGGGGGTAGAAGGAGAAGCAAGCGGTGGAACATCTGAGGCAGTTGTTTTCAAAACATAGAGATAACACCTTCAGCATTCCTGTTCCTAAACTCAGAGTTGTCTGCACAGACAGCGGAGAGCTCTCCTTCAGTTTTTCCCCCTCTTTTGTTTTTTGGCTCATTTTTTTAATTAGCTGAGACCAAAGATTTTTTTTTGGACTGTTCTGCTGTTGTTCGATCCGGGGACACCAGGACCATCACCCGGAGAGGGGGGGGGCTCCCCCCAAGCGGCACTGCAGCCGGGATGCCGAGCCCAAGCCTTGGAGAGAGAGAGACTGAGAGAAAAACCAAAGACACACCCACGGAAAAGACTTTTNTGTGGGTGTTTTGTTTGTTAAATAAATAGTTTTTTCCACTTTTCTCCAAGGAACTCTGTTTCCTGAACCAGCTGGGGGGAGGGGTGGCTTGGATCGGCTTTTCTGGGGGAACCCCCTGAGGAGGTTTCCTCCCAGATTTGCCCTAAACTAAGACACCTAGGTAAGTCACCTAGGCTGCATGGCCTTGTTTTCCAGTGGGACAATAACCTAAAGGACCCACTACTAATTATTGAATGGGTCTTCCTCCCACACTTACCAACAAAGACCATAACAACTGTGCAGGAGCTCATGGTTCAATTAATCATCAGGGCCAGAGCCCGCCTCTGTACCCTTTCAGGGTGCAAATTCACATACGTATATTTACCATTGACTACGGGGGTCTTGGACAATTTGCTCCAGACCAATGAGCACCTCCAGTTTGCCCTGGATAGCTACCCAGGCCAGATTTCCATCCATTTACCAAGTCACAAATTGTTTAATTTGGTTTTTCATCTGGCTTCAAAATTTCTACAAAGCCGCACACCTTTAAAGGCCCTAACCATTTTTACAGATGGCTCAGGATCCTCTCACAAGACAGTCATGACTTGGAAGGATCCAAGGACGTGGAAGTGGGAGTCTGATGGCCAGGTTGTTGAGGGGTTGCCTCAAATTGCAGAACTGGCAGCTGTCGTTAGAGCTTTTGAAAGGTTTGCAGAGCCCATCAATCTAGTTACGGATTCAGCGCATGTAGTTGGGGTAGGTATGAGGGCGGAACACTCCTTGTTGAAAGAGGTAGCCAACCCAAATTTATATAAACTGCTTTTGAAATTAATTTACTTACTCTTCCACCAGAAGCAGCCTTTTCATATTATGCATGTGAGGTCGCACACTGACCTACCTGGCCCCATTGCAAAGGGCAGTTGGAGGGCGCACACTCTGGCCGTGCCTGCGCAACATGCAAATATCCCAGACATCTTTGCGCAGGCTAAGTTGAGCCACACGTTCTTCCATCAGAACGTATCGGCACAAGTGAAGATGTTTAACATCCCAATGGACCAAGCCAGTGCCATAGTTGTGACTTGTCCCAGCTGCCAGCTGTATAAATTACCATCTAAGAGTTCTGGGGTGAACCCCAGGGGTCTGAACAGCTGTCAGCTGTGGCAGTCTGATGTAACCCACTACTCCTCCTTTGGGAGGGTAAAGTATTTACATGTCTTGGTGGACACCTTTTCAGGTGCAGTGTTTGCCTCAACCCATGTGGGGGAAGGTGCCAAAGATACCATCTGGCACTTTCTCCTCGTGTTTGGCACCTTGGGTGTACCTGAACAAATTAAAACAGATAATGGCCCTGCTTACACCTCCCATAAGCTGAGAGACTTTTTTAACCAACAGGGCATTAAGCATGGGACTGGCATACGCCATTCTCCAACCGGACAGTCTGTTGTCGAGAGGACCCATCGAACCATCAAACGGGTTCTGGATCAGCAGCAGGGAGGGACAGAGACCATGTCTCCCATTGAGAGACTCTGTAAAGCTCTGCGTGCAATAAATTTCTTGAATAGTTCATTCACAGAGCCAACTTCCCCTGTACTCTGGCAGTTCTTCAATTCGGCCAGAACTAAGCTCAATGAGAAACCGCCCATGCTAATAAAGGATCTGGGATCACAACAAATCATGGGTCCTTTCCAGTTGATCACTTGGGGAAGGGGGTATGCATGTGTCTCAACACCATCAGGACCAAGTTGGCTACCTGGCAAAAACATCAAGCCATACTTTGGGCTGACCAACACTGCACCCACAGACTCTAACCAAAGTTCTACTGAGGCTAAAACAGGGGAACCAGATGATGAGACAAACTCTGCATGGAGGCAGAGATGGTGCAGAAACACCAGGAGACCACCAGCCAGCTGCCCCACAACCCGGAGCATGACCAAGGGCGCTGCGGGACAAGTTTTTTCAACCCAGTAGCCCAATCCTGGATGAGTCAGATTTCCCTTCTTCCTACCTACCCCGGTTCTGTATACCCCAATTCAAAAGTTACTCCCTTCTCTCCATCCCCTCACCCTACCACAGCCACATGCATCTCTATATTTTCTGCCAAAGTTCCTCAACCCATTTCCCCGAAACTTTCTTTTAAATAATAAAGAAAGGGGAGTGACGGAATTAAAAGGGGATAGAGAGGAAAAGGGAAGAGAGAAAGCATTTACACTTTAAAACTTATGCCATTTGGCAAAACTGTGCATTTCCAAAGAGGAACATGGTACCGCTACCTCAAGACCTTATTTCCCCACAACCCCTTTCCCCAAGAATAATATTTATGCTTAAACCCACGCAGAGGCGCCCATCCCATACCACCATGAGATCCACCACTCACCTTGGCGCACCCATCCCGGTTTTCTGGATGCTCCTGATGTCACCAGTCGTGGATGCCTGGCTTGTGGCACAGCAGAACTATCTCACTGCCCACAGTGAAAGCATTCACGGCTGCATCTAGAAGATCCAGGACCTTGTTAAAGACCTTCTCAGACATTGGGGACTCGAGGGGTGGCTTACACCTCTTTTAAAAACTCCTTTATCGGTGTTTTTGATTATTTTTTGTATATGTGTAGCTGCTTTAAACGTTTTATTATAAGAACCATAGGGGACGGCTTCATAATAAACAAAGGAAGTGGAGATGAGGAGGCCGGTAAGTCCTTGGGGCCTCAGGTAGACATTGTCCCTTGGAGAGGCAACCCCCTTAGGTAAAAGGCAAGGTCCTAGGTTGTGGTGAGAAGAAAAAGCCTCTCCCATGGGCCTTTGCACCTTTATGCAAATACACCCCTGTTATGTTTCCCTGATTGGTTCACGGTTTTCCTGCCCCTTTTCTTCCATACAAGGAATGTTCCTGGAAAGTTTTCCTTCCCTCGATCTTCCATTGGTCCTTGCCCTTAGCCCTTCCTCCCTTCCCTGTCCATTGGTCAATGTACCATTGCCCCTCTTATGTACCACCCCTTGGCCTTCACCCTGTTGGACCTGAGGTCCTCTCCGCCCCTGACTTTCTCCCTTAAAAACCCTGGAGCACTTCCTTTTGTGTGTCTTTGGTCCCTGGATCCCTTTGCATGTGGATGGATTAAACCTCCCTTGTGGAACTCTATACCAAGTCCCTCTCTCATCCTTTGCTATCTGTGTCTGCAGTTGCTATCTGGCGGTGCAAGGAAGATTCCGGTGTGGGTGGTGGAAGTGCCCCTGAAGTGGCTTTGTCATAGGAGACGCTTTCAGAAGGTTGCGGTCCCCGACCCTTCCATTGGTCGGAACCCCAGTGGCCCACAACATACGTTCATCTTTTTCTTCCCCTCAAACTCATAGCCCCCAGCGATGAGTTCAGGATATAGTGTAGCCATGCCCACTCAGTGCGAGGCTCTGCCCCCTTCCCAACACCTGCAAGTTAAACTAGGACAATAAGGAATGTCAGAGTGTTTGAGTTATAAGAAAGTAGGCAATTGGAACATTTTTTTATGTAGAAGGCAAAGAGAAAATCGAATCAATGTAAAAGATAAGTGAAAAATCACTTCAGAGAATACAGAGTGAAGAAGAAATGTAATAAAAACTCAAGCAATTCTGTCCCAACATTTCTGTTTAAAAAGCAAAGCAAGCATTCCGCAACTGTATTTTTTATGAAGAGTATGCCTCTGTTTTTTCTGAGTGGAGAATATATATTGTCAGAAAATACAATTTACTTGTAAATCAGAAACAATCCTTTAGGAAAGCTGTATGTCAAATAGTTTTTTAATTGTCCTGAATTGTCTTAGGATAAGTCTTCAAAATTTTCAGCCCATTAAGCTCACTCAGATCTTCTACCCTGACATAACAATGGGATTTTTTAACATGTGTTGTTTTTTCCATATTTTGTCATAATTGAATACGTTTCCTTTAGCAAACAAACGTTCTACTATAGAAATTTTAAAGGAAAGATGGTCCTGAAAGAAGCCTCCCTTCTTTGTTCAAAAGACTGTCATTGCATTGCTATTTTAATCTGGCAGAAGTACAGTTTGCTGTTGAAAGGAACAAGCTGGCTTTCCTTCTCTTGCTGTCTTCTGGCACTTCTTCCCACCACTTCCCATGTGCCACTCATATGCCTTTGGCTATGTGATGTCTTGCTTGAGAGTGTCACTCCAGTTGAAAGCTAATTTTTCTTTTGCTAGCCTAGTTTTCCCCACTGTGAGGAGTGCAAACAGTAATGCCAGCCCAAGGGCAGCAACAGGAAAGAGTGTCTAGAGACAGGTGGGGAGGTGAACAGGATTATTTGTTGATGTTTGTTTAATGGTCAGTTGAAGTTCAACAGGAATTGGAAAAGTCATTATTTGCTAATATTACTAAGTATTGATAACTTGGTTGAAAACTGATTTTCAGTTGAATTAATTAATCTGGTTTTTGTACTCACACCTTTTGTTTTTCAGTAAAAGACAAATTGCCCGAGAAACGCACAATTTCAGTTTGGATAAACAAATAAATTGATACAAGTGTTGGGTATATAATCTTGGCAAGCCTCTAAGGATCTCTTGTGGTTTAGGAATGGAAACCTCAATTCAGTGCCCCCACCAAGACTTTCTAAACCACGCACCACTCTCTTGCTCCCCTACTTTTCCCTGCTCCCTCCCTCCTATGGCGCAATGGAGAGGAGAATTGGAGGCACAAAAGACAAAGATCATGGGTTGAAATAAGAACAATTTACTGGAAACAGCGATGAGATAAGAAAATGAACAGTAGCAGCATCAATACTAGTGACAGAGGGTACAAGAAAAGAAACAATTCACACAGAAACCCTCTAAGAGTAGACAACACTGGATGGCTATGCCCACCACATTTTCTTGACAGGAAGGAACTCCTTCTCCCCATAAGAGGGTCCCTTCCCTCACTCCTGGCAGTGACATGAGGTGATATAGAATAACCTCCATGTCCTAGCCATGCCTCTTCCTGGTTATTGTAAAAAAATAACCCTGTCCTGGCTGGAACCAGGACAGGATCTAATGGAGATCCAGGTATGCTGTGCTTGCAGGCTTCAAAAGTGTCTTGGACTGTATTAGAGATCCATAGGACCTTAAGCTTTGGCAGGTGACTGAGAGAATTTGCCACAGCTTTAGGTCAGAGTGGTTTCATATGGAGCTGCAGGAGATTCTTGCTGCCAAGTACACCTCTGCCACTTTAGTTCTGTGTATTCGCCAAAGTTTTAGTTAATATATGCATAACAAATGTATAGTTAAATGAGTAAGAACCTACAAAACGTATTAGTATATCAAAAATAGTAGATTTGAAACCACTACTCCAAAAAGAAAGATTGCAAGTTCAAAATTCGTATGTGTAAATGTATGTAAAATTTTTGTTTCATACTGATGTGTGAATTTGCCTTCGTTCTTTATCCCTATGCTTTATTTCATCTTGGTTTGATAATTCCATAGCATCTGCCATGATTACAGAAATTAGCACAGGATTTAAAGTAGAACAGGTGTTTGAATCCCTATGTGAAAGTCTGATAATACTCCTGGAAACCTAAATATAGAGGATAGCAAGAATTTGGCATGGGATCTTTCTGCATCATCTCTTTTTAGATTAGTGATACTGTCATTCTGAAATGTCTTGAAATACTTTAAAATCACCAAGATGGTCAGTGAAATGTTGGCTGAAAAATATACACAGAAGCAGACGTAGTGCTGCTAAACCATTTTTTCACCACTCTATTTCACGTGAAAGGTACATAAAATTTTATTCATGAATCTAACTTGGTCACAAAAATGTGGATTAAAAATGTAGGAGTGAGTATTGGAAAAAGAGAAGGTCTAATTTACTGATTTTTTTTCTGATAAGCTTTCCTGGGAAAGTTTTCAGTTATATTCAGGAAGCTTGGAAGCAGAATAGATTGATCAGGTGGTGCAAAATAATCTGCAAGAAAGCTAAGAGTTGAAAGGGGGTGGAAGTTGAGATGCAGGTAAGATGAGAAGATGAATGAACAGGAGGTAAGGAATTGGAAAAATCGAGTTTGAAATTTTCTCTTGGTGAGTGATGAAGCCTGCAGATCTCTGACAAAGGATGCTTGCTGAGAGCTGGATACACTTGCTGGTTGCTGGCAGTACAAGAAAGCTTCCTGACATGCTCCTGTACAGCTGCTTACATAGGAGTAGTAGTGTTGGCCCTATACTTTCATACAGCATAGCGTGACTTTCAGAGAAAGAGAACAATTTCTAAATCTGGAGAGAATGGGAATTTTCTATTAAAACCAAAATAAGTTCTTGGAAAGTAATTGTGCTTTCCTGTCCTAAAATTGACATATTGCATATCACTCCCTTTTCTTGAGCTGAATGAAAATAACCTTTTTTGCTTGCA
Source organism: Picathartes gymnocephalus (assembly GCA_013390045.1). Lineage (NCBI taxonomy): Eukaryota > Metazoa > Chordata > Aves > Passeriformes > Picathartidae > Picathartes > Picathartes gymnocephalus. The sequence continues at coordinate 29,983 of WEKY01001352.1, forward strand.
TGTTGTTACACATTCACAGTCAAACTCCTGTGAGCTTGAGTTGTTTATGTAGAGTTGTTCAAATCAGAGTTTATGTTTCACTTGTTTTTCAGGCAATTAGCTTAAGGGCTTTGCCTTAGACAAATACATGCTCTGTGTTGACTTTCCATGCTCCACGACATTGCTTTCATGTTAATTTCAGACGTGGTTACAGAAACAAGTTCTACATTCTAGAATGACAGCTAGAGAGACAGTAGTATCCCAAAGTCTACCACTAGGTTAATCAAGAGAGAGAATTGTTACACATGCAGTCCTGATGTATCCAGTGCAGCCTGTAGTTGGCATGAGTGATAATTGGATGAAGTAACCCAGAATTGGCCCAGCAAAGTAAACCCGAGAGAAAAGCTGATCTTGTGTGATTTCAAAGCCTTTAAGCAGAATGGAAGGAGATGAAGAAGCTGAGGAGAGTATCTTTGTAAGGATTTAGAAAAGAGGCAGGAAAAACAAGAGCTGAAGTAGGGGAAAAACCTAAGAAAAAAATTTAAGAATGACAAGAAGAAAGGACTCAGGAACACTGAATATAAAGAATCTGCATTTCCATGGATCTCTGGATTCTACCATCTCTGGCTACTCAAGGCTTCTGGGTTATCTCATAGCTAGGATTAGTGAGGTCTTGTTAACAGTGGATAATGGATGACATTAATGGATAATGGATAATAATGGATATTGCTTTGTTTTGTGTAGTTGTATCCTGTGTATCCAGTAAGACTTGTCTGTTAGATGATGGAGTGTCTGTTTCAACTGCTGTCTATTTTACTGATCCTCCCTGATTTACTGCTCTGGTTACCGCAAGAAGACAGATAGTGCTCTCTGTCTCTTTCCAAGTGTCTTGGTGAGCAGGGAGAGGTGGGAAGACGTACAACAGCCTGCACTCAGGTTTGCAACATCAAGTTGTTGACATCTTCAGTCTGAGAGGCAAGGGAGCACCTTAAGGGCACTTTATTGATGTTCTTCTGTGCAAGGTTGTAAATCATTTGCTCACCAGACTGATTTATGTTGCTCAGTGTGGGAAGCAGTCATCATCTGCTACGTGGTTTTGGTCTTCCTCTTGCCTGTGTTGGACCTTAACTACCTGTCCTGGTTTGAAGGACAAGTATGTGCTGAGGAAGGCAGGAGCCTCCCTTGGAATGGAGAATATGAACCCCTTCCCTCCGAATTACTGTGATTTTGAAATTAAGGGGCTCTCAGGCGAGGATATAGGAATAGGAATAACAGTTCTTTACTAGTATTTATAATAACGTGAACAAAAAACAACACTTACGGTATTAACAACAAAACAGAACCAGGAACCCGGTCCCAGCCCTCTGGGCCTGCAGGCACTGTCCCCTTGGGTGCAGTGATGGTCACAGCCGGCGGGGGGCACTGGTGGCGCTGGGTGGGCAGGGCAGGTGTGATGATTCCCCCGTGGCTGCAGGGGGCGCTGTGGCGTGAGCTCCAGCAGACAGGTGGCACGGCCGGGAGGGGAAGGGGTGGAGGACAGACAGACTTTGCTTCAGGAACACTGTCAATCCCGGCGCCTCAGCAGGACTCTTGGAAAACAGCAAACTGGGACAGTAGGACGTCTTGATAAGCAGGGGGAGCAGGGGCTGCAGTGCAGTGAAACCCAGAGCAGTGCTGATGGAGACGTGGGAGGCAGGGCAGGGGCAGCAGCCCGGCTCCGAGCCCGGCAAGGAGAGGCTGGCTCAGGATCCCGGGCCCCCCGAGCAGATGGTAAAATAGGTCTCAGTTCAGAACAGGGGTTCGCTCACGGCAGAAGTAGTAGCTCCACGTGAAAAAGGGTCCAGCAGCAGCAGCAGCAGAGACTCCTCTCTCCCCCAAAAAAGGCAAAGCAGCTCCTCCTGTTCCCCTCTGAAGCGCAGCTTCAGCTCCCCTGGTGCTGCCTTTTATCCGCCCCTCTCCTCCGGGGCTTGGCCACAATCCTTTGTTTTTCTTAAGTACCTAGTACTTAATGTTCCATTAGCGGCTCAGTGGGAAAAAATTCTATACAAAAGGAAAGAAGAAAAACCTAACCCCCGACACTACCAAAACAGGCAATGTTGATAATTTTGTTACTTGTGACCAATGAAGGTGGCACACTGAGTGTGTGGTGGTTCTCTGTGATTTTATTGGATGAATCACATAATAATTTTTACCATTTGTCTGCTTGAATTCAGGTAACTGCTTTTCTTCTCTGTAAGCAGAAGGGTGTGCTTTGTGCAGGGACTCCTTACTCTGCCTTCTGTGAAGATGAGTGGAAGACCCACACACTGGGCTGTTTGTTAGGCTGCCCTCTATGGCAGTGCTTTTATTCACTTTTGATGTTCTTCATGAGTTTTATTCTTAGGATCCTGCTTCAGAAAAAGGAGAGCAAAAGTTGAGGTTAGAGATTGCTGTGAGATACTTGGAATAGTTCCTTGCCCTCACAACATCTTTTTAACTCTTCTTGACTGTGGGAACCTGGGAATGCTTCCCAGCTCCTGGGTTCCATTGTAAGTTAAAGTAGAAGAGAACAGGAGGATGGCAAGATGGAAAAGAGAAGCAAATGAGACTTTAAAAAAAATAGAATGTAAAGCTCCGTAATCCTCAGTACAGCAGAACAGTCATGGTTCTATCTGGAGCAGCCAGTAGGAAGCAAATATTTTTGTGTGTGATTTAAGGTTTGGTATGAGGGTGCATTCCCTCCCTAAAGCTAAAAAAGAAAAGACTATACTGAAAAGGATGGGAGTTTGAAAATGTTCTATGATTTTGAAGACAGCACTATTGTTCTTGTGGGGAATGACGTGACACAAGAATTTTGTATCCTGGTTTTGACATTATGAAAATGAAAATACTTAGATGGAAAAAGTAGTGAGTTCTTCATGAGAGACCTGTGACCAGGACTGGATTAACAATTAATGATTGCACTAACAACTAAGAGGCAGTAGAAAGGTGGGAATAGGAAAAAACCCCAGCAAGATGTAGCATAACAACATATTGGACTGGATATTATGTTTAAAAAAAGCTTTATTTAACAATACAGATTTTTCTCATAGCCAGCATCTGTAGTATCTAACAAGTTTAACAAGTCAAAGGAAGTAAATTTGCTTGTGGGATATCTTGCTGTTATTTATAGCACAAATTGCTGAGACTTCAAGTGTTGCCCATGTCCTCACCATCCTTCTTGGAAGCATCACAATAGATGTGTATTTCAGGCTCTACCTTCTCCTGCTAATGCAGTTTTGGTTGGCCCAGGTCACCTGAGATGAATTCTGCCCTTTTGAAAATACTTGAGTTTAAACACTGCTTATTTGAATAATTGCAGTAATAATTGCCAGAGATTTGGGAGGCTGAAACCTTGTTCACCTGTGTGAAAAGGTGAGGGCCTGTGTGCTCCTGGGAATTTTGACCACCTCCATCTGCATTTATATTAACCTCACAATGTCTTCCTTTTCCTGTATTAGAAATGAAGAGGGCATACTATGCAAGATTTGGATAATTTGGGGTATGTTTTCTCATGTCTGTGTAAGTGGAACTGGGATGTTCTGAGACAGGCATAAGCTTTTGGGCAAGATTGCTTAATGGTGTTGTATATTACTCTGCTTACAAGATAGCTGTGGAACAGCAGTGAAAGGAAAGATGTGCAACTCCCCACATAAGTGCTGGTGAAATGACTAGGAAAATAAAATATGTCATTTTGAGAATTATGCTTATCATAATGTATTTTAAGGATAGATATGAAAGGAATATATCTCTGACCTCCTGATTCAGCAGACTATAGAACTGCCCTTCATACTTTTTTTAAATTGAGCTCAATAATTTCCCCTTAAAATTTCAAAGTAATATTCATTCTTGAATTAAAGATTTCGGTGAGTGTCTCTAGAAACATTGTTTCTATGAATAATTTATCTGTTAGATTCTATTTTGCACTGTTTCATGTTAATTTAAGCTCTGTTCAACTTACAGCTTTCAGCATATCTGTAACTGCTTTTCTGAGACCAAAGGACACTTCACTAAGAAAAAAATGTCACCACAAAAACACATCTCAGTTACTGGGAAACAGATTCTTACCTTGCAGAGTTGCAAAATGTATTCTTATAAAGAAAGAAATTATCTTAGTAAAAAATAGAATGAGGAAAGAAAAAGTTACAATTTAATTTATGAAGAAATTACTTGGTAGCTGGTATGTAGTGGGCTTTTTTAAAAAAGTACTATAAACAGTATATTATATTTTAATGAGTATGTAACTAAGAAATATTTTAAGTTTGAATAGCTGTAATAATGTCACTTTAAAGAACAGGGTTACATGTACGTGTGAGCAAAGGTCTGGCATTTTCTAATATTTAAATAGTGAAAGCATTGATGTAGGATTACCTCATTATTTTAAAGCATTATTAAAATATCAGTGGGACACTAACTGTAGGGGGCATTATATTTATGTTTTTAGTAAAAAAATAAAATAAAAAGTCATTCTCTTTCCAGGAATAGAGAAAAGACTTTTTTTCTTTTAAATTAAGATTGTATTTTACTAAGTTTTTGAAAGACTACTTAGTTTTATGTGCCACATTAGCTTTCTTTCATTTCTGTTTGGGAAACACCAGTCTTAAAAAACCAATGAAAAACCTTTGTAAAGTGGATAATATTTTATTTTTTTTTTTTATTCAGCAGTTATGCTGTGCACAAAACATACTTTTATGTTGTAGTAGGAGCAAATCTGTGTTTTTCCCAGTGCTATGGTACAGTGCGCCTCCCCATACAGTTTCTGTGCAAGAGAATATTTTTGTAAAAATTGTTACCTTCTTATTTCTATGTGAATAAATCTAGACCAACTGATGGTTATTCAAACTGTTTTATCAAAAAAACAGGAGAGAAACCAGTTCTCACTTTAAAAAAAAATCGATCATTTGACCAATGTTCACAAACATTTCTGCAAAATAGTTCAGGCAATTAAAATAGTCTCTCTAAAAGAAAATGCCCTTTGGGGTTTTGGCAGTGTGGTCACTCCACACTGTTGAAAGTCTTTTCATAATTTAAAAGGTTTGTGGGGTGCTTCCAGGAGAACAGAAACATGGAAGAAGAGTAGTCAGTGTTCCCTTTGTTGTTCTGCAGTTAATCCAATGTGGTGTGGGTTATGGGTTATCAAGTTTTTGTGTTAAAACAACTTTAAGGCCTTTGATCAGGAAAAATCAGGTCTGTATAGTATGCATTCTTGGGATATTTCTTTATAATTACAGTTTAGAAGTACTCTCAGGTGTTGAGAATACCATTATGATATGTGTGGAGTGCCTTGGAATTAGAATGATGTCACAGCAGTTGGAAAAGAACCCAGCATTGGCTGTTTTGTTATTAGCAGTGTTTGTGTCTTACATGGAGAAATACAGTTACACATTATGAATGGTTAGGACTTCAGAACTTCAAGAAACAATGCAGGAACCCAGCAATTGCTTTGCCAGAGATAGCTGCATGTGATATTTAAAAAAATTTTTCCCCCAGTTAGTTTATAATTCCAAACGCTGCAATTTGTTAAGCGCAGGGTTATTTTACAAAATTTGTATGAGGGTGGACTATCCTATGTAGAATATCTTTTCTGTATTATCTTCGCAATCCTTCTGTTCTCATTTTCAGTGATTTAGTGAGTTTTCATTTTGTGTGTCCTAATCTACATTGTAAATTTCTTTCTCAAGGACTGCCTTTTAATTTATGCTTTTGCAGCAAGTCTACAATTCGATAGAGTTCTGATTGGAATATTGGGAGCCTACCATAAGGATTACTGTCTTTATTGTATATGTAACAGCAGTGTGACTGGCAGTTCTAGTCTTTGAAAACTGGCCTGTGTTCTGGTAAGAAGAGTAGTAACTCTCTCTTTTCTAATACTTCTGCATTTGTACCACAGATAAACGAGATCTGCAAATCGACAGCAATTCAGAAAATGCTTAATCAGAACATTTTTGAGGTTGGGGTTTTAGCAGCAATGAAACAAAGAATTGAAGGGGTCTGGCTCAGCACCGAGGAGGGAGAGGCTGAGCCGTGAGATGCTTTAGCAATGCTGCCATCTCTTGGCCTTTTTTGGTATTGCCACCCCTGAAAATTCACGGGACAAACGGTCAGATTCATAAAGGCAAACCCAAGACCCCTCCCTCCAAACCCTGGCGCTAACAAATGACATGATCATAATATTTTCCCCTAACGCCTGTCAATATTTATGTAAATAAACTTCTTAAACACATCTCTTCATTTACCTCAAACAAGGCTGCTTTCAGTCTTTCATATTTTTAAAAACTTCACTGACTGGGTTTCACTAACTTTGAGGTTGTTTTGAGTTGCTGTCATTCAAATTAAAAACGAGCACTGAGAAACAGAGAAGTCAAAATCGACAGAAAAATCAAAACAACAGATCTATCCAAGAGTACTATATGCTTCATGAACTCCTAAGAGGTCTCTTTTATTACTGGAAGCCATGATGGGAGTAGGTTGGGAGTAGAGACTACAAAGTCTTTTTCTGTGCTCACACAAGTTGAAACCCGACTTTCTTTTACTAAGCAATGGTTGCTTTGATGTTTTTATGAAATAGGGTCTTAGCTTAGTTTCCAGTGGACCACCCAAAATGTTGATTCCAAATGATAATCTGTGTGGAGATTTTAGTGGTTTTGTTTCCTTTTCCTTCTTTTTTTCATTTTCTTTGTGCAGAAAGATACCAGTTTCCATACCTGAATAAATTAATGGGAAAGTGTGGATTGCAATAGTCTTATATTTTTCCAAAGCTTAACAAAAAGGTCAGTCTGGTTTTGATGTTTGGTTTTTTTTCCTCTCCAGTTTATCAGTGTTTTAAAATATGCAAGTTTAAGATTTTAGGTTGAAATAACAGTTCTCTTCAGGCTAGTATATATGAAACCCACTGAAATCTGAAGATATACTTTTGAAATTATTGAGAAAAAATAATTCTGTAGAAACCTTCTGAAATTATTTCTGACTTTTAAAAAATAGTTATGTTTTGATCTGTCATAAAAATTAATATGGTCAGATATTAATTTGAATGGAAGGTAACATTTCTCAACAGATCCAAGCTCTGCTGCCAGATGAAAATGAACTTGTTTCTAAATATACTCCCTCCTGGACAGCTGGTGTGATTACAGTCCCTGTCTTGGCAAATGCATTTGGTAGGTAAAGATAATTATGCCTGTCTAGCTGTTTCCACAAATACTTGTTTAAATCCTTTTAAAATACCAAAATAAGTGGTAAGTAAATGCAAGTTTTAATTTTTATTTCTTCTAGTTTTCGTCTCATTTTTACAATATAAGGTAGTACATTTCCAATGAGAACACTTTGGTTTTTTGGTTTTTTTTTTTTGAGAACTGGTCTGAAATTTGCAGTCCTGCTCAGAAGTTATGTGTTATAGCATACTGGTCTGAACTGGAAGAAATCTGATGGTTCAGAAATACTTGGATTTGTAATACAATGTCATATCAACCCTCTTAGAAAACCTCACCATAATGTTATTCTGTAACTTTGCTATTTGGGCATTTTAGTGGTGGAGGAAGACAACTGGGTTTGCTTTCACACTGGTTTTTTTATTAGTGTTTTTCTTTGACTCATTCTGGTTGTGGTCCTCTTGGCTAGGTAATTTATGGCCTAATAACAAGCTGTAGACTATTGTCCTGGTTGCCTGAGGCCTGACAGTCAGATCCGAGAAGTGTTTTAAAGACATGTTTGGTTTGAAATTGCTTTTCTGTTCTTTCCCAAATGAAACCCTGCTGCTACACGCATTATTTTTGGATTGGGAGAAGCAGCAGAGGAGGAGGGATGGTGTGTGTTTATAAAGACACCTGAAAAACAAAGCTTTTTGGAAGCTGAAAGTTGCTGGGGAGATGAGAAGTGGGCTGCTTCCATTTGGAGAATAGATGGAGCTTTCAAAGACTGGGATGTGTGTTAGGGTAATACTGCTGAGGCTATTTGCATTTGTGCGGGCTGAAGTGGTGACCCTTGACGTCTCCCCTGATTCTCTGAGTGCACACACTGTAGCTGTGGGCATGCTGCTGTCCTGAGGTCTGCTGCAGAGGAGCATCCTGGGTCCTTCTGTGATCCTAGAGAGGTGCCTGGCTCTATGCTGCTGCCCCTGTTGTGTGTGGTAGAACTGCTTACTCAGCAGGTCCCAGTGGCCAGGTGGCTTCTGCATCACCATGCTCTGGGAACAGGGTGCCATTGATTGAGGGCTCTTCAGAAATGAAACACTTTTTCTGTGACTGGTTTGTTTGAAAGAGAGGAAAGGAGAGTGAAAAAAGGGTTTGTTTGTGTGTGAGGTATAGCAAGTACAGTCAAGGCTCTGATGGTTTCATGAAATCTTGCGATTTAATAAAATGATAAGCTTTCTAGGGAGCTCTAAAGGGAATCCTGGTAGCTTTTTGTTCCTTTTCTGCTTGCTGGTGCTTTCAAACAGCAGCTCCTAGGTGCTCTCTCTTATTTTATTTCAGTTTAGTATGATACTTATGGAAGCTCCCATCCAGCTCCTCAGCTGATCTTTGTGGGTATCTGCAGGATTTACCAACCAAATCTGTTTTGCCTTTCTCACCAGGTTGAGCTACAGACTTCCAGCCTCTCAGCTGCTTTTATACTGAGGAAGGGCATGACGTGTTTGCAACGAGCTATGTGAACTGATGGTGACCTTTTTATAGCAGCATTTTAGCTGTCTCCTCTTCCCATTAGCTATTCTCCTCTTTGTAAAAAGCAACTGTATTTCAGCTCCGTGTCTTTAGTTGTCTTCCCTGTTCTAGATCTGCCAGCTTACCTTCTTTGCAGACCACCAAACATTGTCCCTTCATCTGCATTCTGTCTCCCCAGCCATTTTAGCAGTCACATGTATCACACAAACCCCATTTTTACTTTTTAAACATCTCATTATCCTTCCATTCTTTTTTTGGAGTGCCTCATCCTTTCTCCACTTGGGAACCTATCTGGTCCCATCTGAAGAACACAGTGTGACTTCCTCTGCAGTGTTCAGAGCATGCCTTTTGCTGATTTTTGATCTCAGCCCTCACCCCAGAAATCAGGATAAATTCTTCCATTGCTTTTGGAGCTCTCCAGGAAATGAACTTCAGATTCCCATAAAATAGGAGTTTTTCTGAGGTTATGGTTGTGAAGTCTTCAAGCTGAATTATCTGCTCCCAGGCTGAATTTTCTCACCTTTTGTAAATGTAGCTGATGTCATCAAGATAACTTCTACAATAGAAGTTGCTTGATGAAGAAAAGAACTTTGTTTTTCTAGTGTTAAGCAAGATTGCATCAGACAAAGGAAGGGGATGGCCCTAGTAGCAAAGGGAAGATTGATCCTTTAATACCAAGTATGTTCAGACAAGTTAGTTCTTAGCCCGTGCTGAGAGCTGGGCTAGGTCCTGCAGTAGCAAGCAAAGACAGTGAAGCAAAGACCTCTTTCCTCAGGGAATCATGATGTGTGTCTACATAGTGTATTATGGGCCAGTATTAGCTTGTGATACCAGAAATATGTTGCATAATCATACCCGTAGTAGGTTGGTCTCTGGACATGTATGTATTTAGTATGGCAGCATGTTTGCTTATTGGAAACTATGCTGCCAACATAAGCATACAGAAACCATGTGCCAAGCCTCCCCTCCAAAATGCAGTTGCCTTTAAAATTATAAGATTAAACCACTGCCAGTAACAACCAAAAGCAATACATTTTCGATTCTTTTTATTTGCTATGCAGTGTTGGAATATTCCTTGTCTGCTTGCAAGTATGCCAAGTTGTATTAAATCTCAGATTCTAGGGTAGTTAGTTGATTACAGCCTTGGCAATACTTGCTAATACTCATCAAATACCACAAGAGTTGTGCTGAGTGTGACTACTTGGGATTGTGTAACTGAGGAGATTCCTACCTGTGTGCTGTGAGGAACCTGAATTTAGATGCCAAGGTGAGACATGTACATGCAACATATTTAGTAGAAGTGAGTTTAGCGAATGTGCAAGGTGTCTGAGGATGTGGGCAGGCTTTTTTGTGTCTAGGTAAGGTAGTTTAAGAAATTCTCATTCCCAACTGCTCAGTTTCCATCAGTGCTAGAGATTTCAGTCTCTCCAGCTGAGCTAGTGCAGTTGGAAGGATACTACACTACATTGTCAGATCATCATCCCCAGCACCTTAAGCTCACATAATAGGCTTTGAAGAACAGTAGGTGAGGAATTCTTGCACCTTTTGTCCTCCTGGCAGTGAGAGTAAGGATCCTACTGATAGGAGTGAGGAGATTGGAGGTGACATGCATCTGAGGAATGCTAATGTCTTGAATCACTTCCAGTTCTCTGTAGAATAGACGTGTCTAACCCAAGGCAAGGCTGGAAAGGTGCTGGTAACGTGGCTTGATATTACAGACACTGAAACTTCCTGCCTCTGAGGGGCTTTCTGCTTTCTCAAGAGAGATTGCAGTAACGTGTAGTGTGGGAAGGAGTGTGCATGACAAGCAGAAGATCAGGTGTCCTCTCACTGAAATTCGTTTGCCCTCCAGACTGAGGCTGAGCCACTGAAACTGTTTTGGTTTGTATTACAGCATTAGGAAGTGCTATGTCAACTGAATAGTGATATGTCATCTTCTGCTCCATCACTACTCTGCATCCATCCATGATTAAATCCACATGGACCTGTCTCATCCCTGTCCAGCTGCTGCTATTGCTTTGATTTTGATGCCCTGTGTTTGGAATCACATCCTAATCCACATCAGAAAGCAAACAAATGCCAGGAGCTGGAGTGCAGTTGATTTATTAAGATAGGCTGACTGGGTGTTTGCACCATTTCTGACATTTATGCAAGGCTTGCTCTTGTCCTGGGGATATTACTGCCCCACAAAAGTACATATTGCAGATCTAAGGATCATCCATTTTATATGCATTATAATTTTAATTAATACTTGCCTGACCTCCTGTATGGGGAACGATCACAGCTGTTCCTGAGCATGTGTGGGGTTATACACTCCTCCATTCTGACTGTCCTGTCCCTGCCCTTCTGTCAGTGAACCAGCAAAATGGCTTTTGTGTTGGTCTCTCTGCCAGTCTCCAGGAGTTCTCAAACTAGGTCCCTGGCTGAGATGGAAAGATGCTTTTCTCTGATCCTGTGTGGTAAAACTTGGGAAGCTACAGGAGAGATATGGAGGAGTGAAATCTAAAAGCTGTTGAAAACAATTGGGTAGAAAATAAATCACCACGGCAAGAAAAACTTTGCTTTCAACATGACAAAGAAGCTGAAGCTCTCTGTTCACATCCATTACTATGTGGCAGAAAACCATGTGCTGCATGAGGTTTGCATAAGTTTGTCATGTGAGATGAAGACTGTTCAAATCTTTTATCCTTGCAAGGAAGGAGAAAAAATGTTCCTAGGTCATGTGTTTTCGCCATTCCTACCCAACTTTTCCTTGTCTTCACTATTGGGAATGTGTGTCCTGGAAAAATTAATGGTCTGCAATGAACATTTTCCCCTTTGACCTGTTATTTGCAGTCAGATAAGGATTTTGTTTCTAAATAATGTTACTGTTCAGCATTCAGGCATGTTTTCAGGAGGAACTGGTAATATTTTTGTCATACCTCAGATGTGACTGTGAGCGTTCCCTAATGTGCAGCAATTCAAAATTGCCTGCATGTGCTGGGAAGGAGGGCTGATTTTTCGGGGTGGCGGATGAGGAGTGTTCTGCTGTTCCATCCCACCGGTACCACTCTGATGAGCCCATCAGAGCACTGAAAATATGTACAATGAATGCTAAGCACATCGTGCAAATAAGCACAATAATAATAATAATGTTGAAGATAGGAAATGAATAATTTCTCTAAATGAAGCTTGGGCAGGAATTCAGATAGAAAGTATGTAATTAAACCAAGCTGGAACTTGATCAAAATACTTAAATGGTACTAGGAAAAAAAGAGAAAAGTTATTTAATGACTGTTAGCAGGAAGAACCTTGACTTTCTACTTCATCCGGAAAGAAGACAACTGCCAGCTCCAGAAAATACTGAATTCCCAAGAGAATGTCCCTCCTTCTCCCATGTGATTTTTCCCATGGAGAATTTCTGTTTGGGGCTGCCAGGATAATACTCACCAGTTCTGGAGGTGGGGCTGATATTTGTGCGGGAGAGAGACTTCTGGGCTTGCGCCTGGAAGGGCAGTGGGATGGCTGGTGGCTGAGCTGAGCATGGCTGGTGCTGGTCCTGTCTGAGGTGGCAGGGAGTGGCAGGTTGCCATGGGTTGATGATGGCCAGATGCAGGCACCCACGAATCCCACTCACTCCCTCCCTTCTGCAGCTGGACAGAGGAGAGAAAATATAACAAAGGGTTCATGGGTTGAGATAAGGACCGGGTGAGATCGCTCATCAAGTATCATCACAGGCAAAACAGGCTAACTTAGAGATATGAAGTGAATTTATTACTAGCAAAATCAGAGCAGAGTAGTGGGAACTAAAAGAAGCCCTTAAAATCACCTTTCCTCCACCTCTCCCTCCTTCCCAGCTGTACCTCCTACCCCAGCAGCACAAGGAGAGAGGGAATGGGGGTTATGGTCAGCTCACCACCCATGGCTTCTCCCACTGCTCAAGGGAGAGGAATCATTCCCCTGCTGCACTGTGGGGTCCCTCCCATGGAAGACAGTTCTCCATGAACTTCTCCAGTGTGACTCCATCTCATGATCAACAGCTCCCTGCAAACTGCTGCAACATGAGTCCATCTCAAAAGCAACAGTCCTCCTCAAACCACTGCAGCATGGGTCACTCTTCCACAGGGTGCAGTCCTTCAAGGACAGGCTGCTCCAGCCTGAGAGCAGGGCCCCTCTCTCCCCGACTGTCCCGTGGGATCACAGCCTTCTCTCAGTCATCCATCCGCTCCAGTGTGGGCCTTCTCCACAGGCTGCAGGTGGCTCTCTGCATTCCCATGGATCTCCCTGGGCTTCAGAAGGACAGCTGCTTCCCTATGGTCTTCACCAGAAGAATCCTGGCTCTGGTGCCTGGAGCACCTCTCCCCCTCCTTCGCTGGCCTTGGGGTCTGCAGAGTTGTTCTTCTCACATGTTCTCACTCCAGTTAAAATTGCCCAGCCGCTATCTGTTTATCTTTCTTCTTAAATGTGTTATCACAGAGGCGTTACCACCATAATTGGCCCAGCCTTGACCAGCACATCCATGTTTAGAGCCATCAGGGATTGATAGAAGCAGCTTCTATCAGGTTCTCACAGAAGCCATCCCTGTGGCCTCCTGCTACCAAAACCAGGCCATGCAAAACCAATAGACAGGTTTAAATAGCTGGTCCTACTGAAGTGGATGAAGTGACTGGTTACGCAGTCCTGTGCCCATCTGAACTCGGACCAGACCGACCTTTTCTTAACTTGACTCTCCAGTACAAACAGTGCTATGACAATCTGTGGAAGAAGGATGAGCAGCAAGGATCTTCACCCTATCACAAACCACAAAGGCCCATTTGCTACTGTGTGATAAAAACTCAGAGCTGCTGCTGGCTTTACTGATTAGTGATTGTTCCCTCTTCTGCGCCCATGGCTAGAGGACATCATAAATTACCAAGACAGCACTCCTCTTAGCTGGGCAAGGACTGAACTTTGGTTGTGTATTTCAGCTCCGTGCACAATTAACCTGGCACAATTCACTGAGGCATTGTTCACTGTAAATCCTTATACAGTAAATGAATTGTAATCACTACATTGCAGTGACGACTGAAAGGCAGTTTGAAGACTAAATAAAGCAGGATGTTGAGATTTCAGAGGGTAGGTATTTTGAAAGGATTTGAGGCAAAAGAAGACTACTTGCAGTTCTCTGCAATGCTTGTGATGTGGGTGTGTGTATTAATGGGATGGTCAAGCAGTACATGGCTGCATGGGCTCATGGGAAGAAGGAAAGATCGAGCCTTCATTCCTGCTTTGGAGACAAAGGAGGTGCAAATGCATTGCCAGTCATGTCAGGGACCTGCGCTCAGGTCCAACCCATTTTTTTCCCCCCAATTTTCATAAAAGGGATACGTTGCTTAAAGCAGGGGTTTGTTCCACAACTGTCCCACTGCTCATTTGACCCTATAAAAGCCAGAGTGTCACTTAGCTGTGCTCTGGCTATGAGGGACAGTTTTACAGCCCCAGGCACGTTGGTGTCTGTGTGAGACACAAGGGACAAGGAAGAGTTTGCAGAGAAAGGCATCATTGAATGCCACAAAGCTTTATCAGTATTAAGGTCAGTAATCTTACAGGAGCTTCTAGCAGCTGGCACTCTGCCCCTGGCTCCCAGGTGATGGTGGTCCAAGGCCGTGTGACTCCCTGTGTCTGTGCTAAGACTCAAAGAAATTAAAGCAGCTGGAGCAGAACTGCTCAGGCTGGGACAACTGAGGGAATGGCACCTTAATACATGCCAGTTACTTAGCAAACCCAGGATGGGAGGAGAAAGCGTTTACTGTGATGGCTTTCATAAGCTAATCTATGATTTAGGCCTGGTTGAACGTGTGATCATTGGGCTGTAACCTTCTCCTAAGTTACTGAGAGGAAATCTACAATACCAGCCGTGCTTGGCTCCCTGCTGTGCTTGCATGATGAGGGCTGCACTGGGACTTGCTGTGCTTAAGGTGCTATGAATTGGATCCAAGCATGATTTAAGGCAATTTTCTTGTAATTCACAGTCAAGCAATGGAATAGATCTGTCTTCTGAGAATCAAAAGTATTAATAACTCCCTTAGACACAATTTGGAAGCAAATGAATACCTACATTTTTTGCTGAATTTGAGAGTGTTATTTTACTGTACGGAGATGAGGTCCATTAGCAGAACACATGAATTAAAACAAAGCAGCTTTATTTGCATTTTGGTTAACTGTTCTTGAGACAAGAAAGCTCATCTAGTTGTGAGTATGTGGCAGCAAAGATTATAAATGGTGCAATGGAGCTTAATCTTTAGGTTTTATATTTCTACAAAATGGCTTTCATACAGAAACATTTCCTTCTTACCTACAGCTGAAATTTGTCACCATGGTAACCTTCTGAGTTTGGAGGGGTGGGATGCTCTAGGCAAATATGTGGCTACAACCTCAGATATTGTTACCCAAACTGAGTTTAATTTCTCTTCTCTTTCTTTAACATCTGTCAGGTTCTTACACACTGGACACTGCTCACGTAACCAGATCAGAGAGAGGCTGTATGGATTTAAACTCTCTTTTCTTTTTTTTGGAAGGAGCAGTGTTTAGGGCAATTTCCTTCCTTATTCAACTGGCTCCATTGTTCTCTCCCTGCAGCTCCAAGCCAGTTTGGCTCTCCAGAAGTTGCTGGACCACACACTCTGCTCTGATACCTGCAGTGTCACCCATTGTTGCTGGGGAAAAGCAGAAATCCTGAACTGGGGGCCCAGCAGCTCAGCAGTGGGGAGTATACTGTTAATTTACTGGCCTCAATATACACACAGCTTTATTTTGTTTTGTTTGACATACCTGTCTGAGAGCAATTTCAGGCC
The DNA here is from genome assembly GCA_013390045.1 of Picathartes gymnocephalus. Lineage (NCBI taxonomy): Eukaryota > Metazoa > Chordata > Aves > Passeriformes > Picathartidae > Picathartes > Picathartes gymnocephalus. The sequence goes on from WEKY01001352.1 coordinate 45,446, forward strand.
TTAAGCATTTTTTAATATTTATTTTTACTTATTCTGAAGAGTCAAAAAGCCCCTCACACAAATGTGATTAAGATTTCTGAAATTAAAATTATTAAAGCTGTGTAGAACCCCTGCCCACAATATTGTGTCAATGCAATAATATTTGAAGGACATGTCAACATCTTGGTCATTTAACTTCTGATTTTTATTTCCTATTTATATGTCAAACTCCTTCGCACTGCTTGCCTGTGTTCTATTTTGGGGTTGTAGGAAAATGGAAGAGTTTATGATTAAAGCTCTGGACAAAGGCTGTGCAGACTGAAGTTGCTATTACTGAACTATTGACTCTGCCACTAACTCTTGACATAACCATGGCTGAGTCATTCCATGTCTTTCTGCCTTAGGTCCTCATCTATAGATAACACCCTCTTTCTTCTTCTCCTGCTCGTTGTGTGGGTATACAGTGTGGCAAGCACTGGTGTCAGGGATGTTCATAATCTGTGCAGTAGTGCCTTGATTTTATCTGAGGCTTCTTAGTATAGCTAATAAATAAACAGTGAATAAAAATGATTTAAGGGAGTGCAATAACAAGCAAAGTGGTGACCCTACCTGTTTATTTGCTTTTTGAGAAGCTCCTGACCTGCCACAGGAGCCACCAGTAAAAAAGGCCCTGTCATCTGAGTATGCTCACGCCTTACTTCTCCCTGTGACTGACATTTACATCTTCTTCTCTTTCCCCTGTTGGGTGGAGCAATCAAAAACATTCCTTCACGTTAAGGCAGGATGTGTTTGAAAGTGTTGTCTGGCCCAGGGTAGCTCTGGCTTCTGTGCCTATCTTTGCTCCTTTGAGGCCACCTGCTAATCTGAAGCATGTCACCTTTAAGTAGGAAGATGAAGTTCAACAGCCTCAGAGCCACTGGCAGGCAGAAGGAAGAATCCTTCAGGGCAGTTTGAGCACCAGGTCTACTTCCTAGCATCTAGCACATGAGACTGAGCTGACTATAAATATGCAGCCACCCACCACTCTGCTGTCCCAGTAGGGACTGGGGGCAAAAAGCATCATTTTGGGCATTTACAAGACAAAAGAATATGGAGCACAAAAATAGCTGTGTTCACCCATCCACCATTTCCCTTCCTTAACACGATCTTCTCCTCTCCTTGTCAAGAGCAACAGACCATGAAAGAGGAAAAAGACACATGCTGAGGCTGCAGTAAGCTCTTGGTGTCTCCTACCTTCTTTCCCCTCTTCTGCTGTGCACACTCTTCCTTTCATCTTGTTTAGGGTGGAGTGGTGGATCACGAACAGACTGTTACTAGGAGAAGGGCCTTGCCATTCAGATGCTTATAGACCCATCTCCCAGATTATTGATATCCCTTGCATCTGCAGAACTGGGTAGGGAAATTTGTAAGAATGTGTTTTTCACTGAGAGATTTTTGGAGACATCTTCCTATCAGGTGTGTTGCATAAAATGGCTCCCTCCAAAGGAGGGAGGATCTCCCAGTCAACTTACTTACCCAAAATTTAAGGCAGGGAGGAAGGTGAAAAAGCAATGATTTACAAAATTATCTGAAACACTTTTTTCAAGTAACTTAAATTGTTTGCATGGGGGAATGACTGGCATGGGGGAATGAATGGAGGTTGTGCTGGGTGCCTGTTGCATTCAAATAAATTGCTCCTTTCCCCAGAGCCCCATCTCCTCTGTGCAGCCAAATGATGTATGTTTGTAAGAGACAGTATGCTTGTGTTTCTCCCACGACCCTGCTGGCTCATTAGTGTTATTTCTGGAGGTCTTGTTTCCACAGTAACAAGCAATTACCATTGTTCCTTGGACTGCCAAAGTTACCACCAGCAACGCAGAGGAAGATGCGTTATTCTCTATATCGGGATAAAATGCCTTCATATGTCTTGCTATTCACTGAATGCCAGTCCTGACGCAGGTCCTGTGCAAATAGCACACTCCACCCCCTGCCAATGCTGCTTTTGCTGGTATTAAGACATGCCAAATTCTGGAAAGATCCAAAATGATCTCCTCTGGTCTGTGGCTACACTGGCAACGACAGGGTCAGGATTTCAGCAGCAGGATGACTGTACCAATGGTAGCTCTGGTAGGAATATAAATAGAATAGCTTGGAGGCAGTTCTTTTTGCAATTGTGCTTAGCCCTGTTCTAAGTAATGCTGGCTAGTGACGTCAATGAAATATACTCTCTGTATTCACCCTATAGCTCCTACCAGTACTGTGGTGGAGCTCCCACATAGGAGTCTGGTGGTCTTGTGCTGGCAGGATGCTGTGCCTGTATTGCACAATCCATCATCCCCAAGGAGCCATGTGTATGCATCAGCTCCAACCATTTCTTCCATCAGTGGCTTCTCCTTTTCTGTTTACCTTTTACATTGCACACAGTCTGATTCAGCTAAAATGGTCTTTGAACCCCATAGAACATATCCTGAATTTCATGTACATTATCAAAAGAGTAGACAGCTGAGAAGCTGAAGGAACATGGGGTTTTGTAGGTGAGAGCAGTGGGATACTGGAACGCTGAGGCAGCTGCATCAGGTTTCATAGCTTGGTGAATTTTTATGGCTTTCAGTGACTCCAGTTTCCGAGTGTGACTACATATTCTAAAAAGCTCTGGGGCCCTGTTGTAAGCTCTGAGCTCCTCTTAACAGAGTTTTCTTGTGAATGGGTGTATGTATGGATCTACATATACACACCCACTTAACCAAATGACTAATAGCAGGTGTTGGAGGGAGAACACAGCCTCTAGCTTCCATAAACCAAAGCACAAAGAATCTTGCTCCAAGGAAGCTGAAGCAGAGAGATTAAGAGAATAATTTAAAAACTGATGAAGTGCCTTTTGTGAAAGGACTTATAAACACCTGCACTAGAGATTTTTAAAACCTGGACTTAGCAGACAAGGTAGAAGACAGTTTCGTACCAGTCACTCTATGAGTGTATGAGGGTGACAACAAACAAAGGGTGCTGCTTTGACAGCTACCAAGATTGTACTGCTTTAGATGCTTTTAAGGAAATAAAAATCCAACAGCAAACACACCGTCATTTCATAGGATGGAGAAAGGGATAGGTGGAAACAATTGTTGGTAAGGTCCTTCATTCTTTGTTTTGATTAAAGTCCTACCAAGTCTGCAAAGTTGTCTGGGAAGTGAAAAAAAAGGATCACAGGGAATGAGTTACTCATGGTGCAGAATAGCCATCACCTTGATGTGAGATGAAGGTGGAGGAAGGAGTCAAACACAAGTAGAAGGAAAGTGCCTGTATATCACATATCCATTCTAAAGGCCATGCCTAATTTTTAAGTATCTCTTAATTAGTATGACTGAAGTGTTAAAAAGTCTCTCAGTTTTCTTGTGGGCTTACCATGAAGGCAAGTCAGCGTCAGAGAAAGGTTAAGGAAATATCCTTGGGCATGTGAAAGTGGTTCTACTTAATTCAACAAGCTTCTCCTCTTTTCTGTTGCATTCACCTAAAGCCTTGGATTTTAGCACTGTCTGTATGATGGGGGAAGAAGAAATAAATAATAATAATAATCTTATTTTCCATATGTAAACCAGAAGCTGGTTAGTTCTAGGTGACAGCTTGGGTGGTTCACAGTGAGCCGAGGCTTCGGTTTGTGTTGTAAAGAAAATATTCCCACCTCAAAAATAAGCCAAGGCTTTGCTCTTGATGTGGGCTCCAGGGCACCCCTGGCGCCCCAGCCTCGCAGCGGGGCGTTGTGCCGAGCTGGCCGGCAGACACTAGGTGGAAGCCTTGGGTTGCAGTTCCACTGCAGCTGCTCACGGCAGGAAGAAGAGGACTTGTGCTTTCAGAAGGGGGATCTTTTTCTTCTTGCCTTTACATGCTATAAAGGGAGGTCCAAGCTCTTCTGGTGCGCAGTGGGGTGAGCAGAGGAATGGAGCAGGAGTGTCAGTCCCATCCCGGGTCCTCCCTGCAACAGGATCTTGTGAGCAGAGCTGTGGTGGGAGACTTGAAACTCTCTGTCTTCTTGGGTGTGGTTGGGTGGCAAGATTGATTTAATTTCTCCTGATTTATTTTATCCTCATTTATATATTCTGATGGGGATAATTTTGAGATCCCTGTGAGTGCATAAAAAGAATTAATATTGGGATGAAAGTGAGTACCGATTAGCTGCTTTATCTTGCAACAAATGCTGGTAGAACCAGCTGCCATAAAGTGCATGCTGAATTTATGATGATTGCTTTTGACAAGGCCTCCAATCTGAAAACTATTCCAAATAGGGAGATTTAGAGTTAGTACAGAGAATGAATCACAGGTTAAGTGAGAACCAGGTGAAACTTGAAATGTTCATTTGAGAGAAATGTCAAAGTTTATGATTTCAAGGTGTCTTGTTACTTTTAGTGATAAAAATACTGTTCTCAGTGTATTCCTAGGAACTAAAAATTATGAACATTTCAATTAGATACTTTTAGAAAATAACTGATATTTTAATTTGAAAATTAGTAAAGTTTTGGTATCGTTTCACATATCAATTGAAATGCAGAGTTATTTTATGGCAAATCAAGTCTCATATGAGACCACGTTATGCAATCCTACCAGTAACATAACATACCATGAATATAATAATTAAATATTGTTATGTAATTTAGTACAGGTGATATTTTATATTCAAAACAAGGGATTTTTCTACGAGGTAATGAGTTTTCTATCAAAAGCAATAGCAGCTTTATTAGTTGTGCTGAATGAAACAATTTAAATTTTTGCACTCTGAAATAGAAATGTTCTGGGTACTAGTTAGGGACCAATTGTTTTTAATAACCTGAAAACCTGATTCCAGTCTAATGGCAGGATATTGAACACATCAGTGTCTCTCATTATTAACTGAAGAACGTAAAAACAGTACAAGCAGAAAAATAAGTTAAGAAAATAAAAGGTTGCTTTCAAAAATAGTATTTTAACTTGAAAGAAAATCTGTCATTTTTTTCCTTAGGGTAAACTTTTCAATATTGAAATTTTTGTTTCAGCCTCCTTTTACATAGGGATTTTTCATTTGTACTTAGAATTTTTTTAAAAAAATGTTGATTTTATCAAAGTGGTATTCTCTGGTTGAAGACCATTTCAATTAAAATTTTCTCACTAGTGTGAGCTGTTATGACACACTCCTCCTCCACCCTCTGAGCTGTGGTAAAAGAGTGAGTGAAGTTATTGATTTATCTTTCCTTTTTTTTTTTTTTTTTTAGTGCAGTGACTTCAAGAGCTTCATGGCTGTTCTGCAGACAGATGCACAATTGTGAAACATCAATATGGACTGCAAATCTCTACTGTCAGTCAGCTCTTCCTCCCCTCTGCATAACGTAATCCCTATCTCCACAATGCCTGCACAGATACACATTTGCAAAGATGTTTTTCTGGAGATAGCATGCATAGCAAACACTCCCTTACTTGTTCTCATCTCTAGCAGTATTATACGGAGTTTCAGTTCACAGTTCCCTGTGTTCCCCTTCCTACCACTGAAATCCAGCCAACTCTGAGCTGCGGCTATTAAACATCACAAAAGCAACACCACAAAACAGATTGCAGAAAGCACAGGAATTCAGAGAAAAGCAACAAATTGAGCGAGGTCTGGGAAGTGATAACAAAGGATCATAGGGAATGAATTACTCGTGATGCAGAATAGCCATCACCTTGATGTTCGAGTGATACCAGGATGCAAGGGCAAGTTTTTGAGGGTGGCACAAAGAGATGTCAGTAGAACATGGTTTCAGCCAGGAAGATGAGCAGGTCAGCTTCCTTAACCATGGAGTTTTGTCAGTCTCTCAGAGTCCCAAGGAAAGGGCTGAAGGCATCATTGCTTGAGGGTTTTAAAACTGGAGAGTTTCAAGACAGGTCAAGGCACTTTCAGGACAGATGAATAAAACAGGATGGAGCAAGTACTGTATCTATTCCCACTTTGTATGAGTCTGAGAAAACAGTTGGGAGAAAGATGGAAAGGTCTGAAGGAATCACATGTACAAAGTTAGAAAACAGTGTGAACTGGTGTGGTAATAGCTGTGACATGGCCAGGGAAAAGCTTCCAAAGACAGTGCACTTTGACAAGAAGGTCATCTTCATGACGACCGTAAGGTGAAAAAGGAGGAAAAAGGGGTAGATCTGCAATGAATCAGAGGAAAGAGAAATGTGTGTGAATGTATGTAGCTGTTTATGTATGTGTGTAGCACAACAGGAATCTCATTCAGGTCTGCATCTCAGTTTGCTTACACTAGTGGCTTGAAGAGGGCACCTTGGCTCCAAACCTGCACATGAATTCTTGCTTCTTTATGTAAAGTGATGTGTGGGGAAGGTTGCCAGACACTGTCACTGAGCATTCAATGGACAACTAAGAAGCAACTGAAAAAGTCTGTTCCCAACTCAAGTTGCATAGCAACACTAAACCGTCAGATTGCTGTTATGTCAGTCCCTTACATTATCCCCATTATTACAGCTGGTTTTAGGAATCACGCAGAATGATGTTACTAGCCCACTTCACAGCTGGATGTGTGACTTTTGTCTCTTGCTGAATGATGCCATGTCATTTGCTGCAAAGGTGTCTCAAAGTAGTACACTAGAGGGAAAAATCTTTGAGGATCCATCAACACAGACCATAAGGAGCAAAGGATGTGCCTGTGTAGGATGGGGCAGGAGAGACAGTTCAGGGTGCATCAATATCCTTAAAGAAGTCTAGTGTCTGCCAGACTTATCAGGAGGTGTATTACCCCATCACTTCTCTGAACGGAATCTTCACTGATCCTATTCACAAAGCCTAAATTAAGGGGTGAGCCACAGTTGCTCATGTGTTTCGAATGCTTCCAGTGCATGCTTGTGCTTGGTGTTTGGATCTCTCCTAAGGACCATTGCTGCTGTGCAATTCTAACTTCCAGCCAGCTCTTTACTGCTTTTCAGTGTAAGGACCTTGTGAGCTGCTTCCTGGTGGAGATGCTGAAGTCCTAAAGTAGTCACAACGTCATCACCCTGTGATGTTTCAGACACTGCCAGTCTCTGAAATGATACCTAGAAGTCTGCTTCTCTTGCAGGATGTTTCTAGTAACCTGGATAATGTCTTTCCTGGATGTCTTGTGTAGCACAGCATCCTCCTCCCTTCTTCATTCTATTGCTGCTTCTTTTGCTGACACAAGATCCTGAAATGCCCCTGCCATCTCTTTGCAGCCAAGGCACCCAGGGTCGCTGGGTACCAAGGTGTGGCTGGAGTTTTAAGGATGCAAATAAAGTGAATGAACTCCTTTACTGCAAACATCAGAGTGCCATGGATATAGGACACCAGGTGGAATGAAAATTACCTTACTGGCCTTTTGTACTGGATGATGGGGAGAGTGACCTCATAAGTAAGTAATTCTCACTGATCTATCTCCTTTCTGAAGAGTGCCTGGTTGTAAACTATACCAGCTTTTTCAAGATCACCACTGCAAATTATGAACCAACAAACAGACCTCAGAAGGACAAGATAGACTGCCTGCTCCCTCTGTATAGAGTAATGGAATTATTCTGCTTCATTAAAACAACTGATGAGAAAACTAAGAGCCTCAAAATTCAGTTCCTCTGTGTCTGTGCCCAGAATGCAAAGCACAGAAATGGCACAACACCTGGACTAAGACCTACAATTCACTCTTGCTTGATATCAAGGACACTGATCTTGGACAAAGTCTAACACAGCAGATGATAAACATCCACGTATGACATTGCTAAAGAGATGTGATAGCCGTGGAGTTACCCTTAACAAAGCAACATCTCTTTAATGCAAAATAGCTTAGCAGTTCTTACAAAAAAGGAACAAAAGCTATTTGTCTGATTGTCATGATTTTTCCCTTTAATACTCCCCTGAACTGCTGGATGGGACACTCCAAAAAGCTTATTACCTTCTCCAAGAGAGAGGCTCCTCTCTCTGTATTTTTGATGTACCTTTCTTCCTTGTGAGGATGAGGGATTTGAGATCATTAGTGAGACAGCAAGTGTTGGACTGGTCACTGGCACCCACCAGCTTTGTAGCTCAGTCATCCTGAGGACCACTCTAAGGAGGGATTTATCCAAGCGCTCTGCAGAGCAAATAAGACTTGTAGCTGCTCTACATGTGTTTGTTGACAGTCCTGGCAGTTCAGTGAAGGAGTCAGGACTGAGTTTTAGGCTGCGTCAGCCAGACTGAAGAGTTTTATGCAACCCTGCTGCCAGGGACTGTCTGGAAGTACAGATATGAGAGCCTGTTCCATGGGGCCAATTCATGTTTGTTAATTAATATGGCTTTTCCTTTTTAACTTGGGTCTTCTAGTTTATGGTGGATAGGGCTGAGGGTCCTCATTGATGAGTGGAGGATTCTTTTGTCAGACTTTTCACTATGGTTAGACCTCTGTAAGATTTATTTACATCTATCTCTACCAGTTTCAGTCTGTATGTGTTACCAAGTACCATTTTTCAGTGCCTCAGCTTTATTTGACACTCTGAGTTTCCTATGACCTTTGAGGATAACATTTGCAGGTTAAAATGTGCTGAATAAGGACAAATGAAAAATGCAAAAGAAGTGAAAATAGTCAGGTTTTAAAGAAAATCATCTTCTGTCAGCATTGTTTGCATGTGTGCTCATTTCTTACAAACATTCAAAGGCTTGAGTTTCCTGTTGCTACTATATGTGGAAAACAAATGTCAAGACTGCACATGAGTACTTTCCATAAATTAATATTAAATATGCAGACACATTGCATCTCAAAGTGCTTGTACACTCCTCTTGTCAGAAAGCAGAATAAACGATGATCAGAATCACCATCTAGGGCTGGTTATTTCCATCTGTAGTTATGGAAATGCTCTACATGAAGGGTCAGGATCATAGCCTCCAATTTTGCAAATGGGACACAGTTCCTCAGTAAAGCCACTTGTCTGGCAGTCACAGAGCTTCCACCTCTCTACCGAACCTGCAGAGGCAAGTACAGATGCACATTTCATTATTTCCTCTTCTGTCCTTGACTGCCCCTTTTAAAAGGAGTCACTCACCCTTTCATTTATTGCTCAGGATGTGAGGCTGTCCATCCTGTGAGTGCTTGTGTGCTTACTGGCATGCATTTTCTCTCTCTCAAGGAGGCACTGAAGGCCTTGCAAATGTGCCTTGCTGCTTTCCTTCAGGTCACCTCTGCTCCTGCCTTTAGTGCCCCTCACTGCAAAGGATCTCTTTTCCCCTCTTTAGGGCTGGCCAGAGGCTGCCTTCAGCAAATGTCCTGGCAGAAGAGTCCTGATTGTGTGCTTGAGTATTCTGTACCTTTCCTACTGTCCTTATCTTGTTCTCAGGGTTCTCTCATTTGCCAAAGCTGCCAGACAAAGATTTGTAGTCCTGAGTCCTCTCTGCTTTCTTGTGTATGTTTTCATCGCAGTCCCCCAGCCTGTGCAGAGGTGCAGGAGGGTTAAAGGGTGACCGTGGTGTTTCATGCCAGAGAAGATTTTTACAATGCATTTTACAAGGTTCCCTGGGAGGATGAGCTTGGTAGTGGCTTCAAGAAATGAAATACAGTCAGAAGGGACTTGATCAAAGTGTTTGAAGTAACAGGTATCAGAAGAGGTCTTGTTGGGAACACCTTTTCTTTGTGTCTTTCCAAAAACTAACTAGGGGCTATTCAGAGAAAAATTGGCAAATGCAGTACCTGGCTACTTCACACAGTGGTGATTAAACCATGAGGTGTGTTGCCACTGTATGTTCTGGAGGCCACAAATGGAAGTAAAAAAATCCCAGTAGCTTTATGGAGTAAGCCAGCTTCCAAATTCCTAGGAATTGAAATGTTTCTTGAGCTGCCTTGTAAAACTTCTTCTCAAGAGCTCTGGAGACACCAACAACCCTGATTGTCCTTGCCCAGCATTTCTTGGGGCTTCTTTCATCCTGCCCAGGTCCCAGGCCCTCAGGCGCACAGAACCATCAGCCTCTGCCCCAGTGATGCTGCAGCAGGGATGCTCTCCAGCTCCCCACAGCTCTGCCCTGCCCAGTCATGGCCCCACTGCTCCAGAGAGCTACCTGATGCCATGGGATAGGGTTGCCCCTGGTGCCTCCCAGATGTTCTGCTTCTCAGCTGGGCTGTAGGGAAGTCCCTGTGGAGGCCCCAGTCTTCCTAGGGCCCTGGCACTTCTTACACAGTTTTGTAAAGCTGCAACCTACTCTATATAAAGTATATACCATCACATGCCATAGTCAGTAACATTTCTAAAGTGGGTGATTCTCTCCCAGTATGCTGCTTTTATCAAAAGCAGGAGAGTTAATGCCTGCCAGGATATAGAACTTATTGCAGAGGCTGTAAATGCGATATTTGGACTTGTAAGTCATTTTACCAATGCTCTTCCTGTTAAAAGTGATCATTGTAAGAAATCATTGATCTTTTCCTTGTCCTCTTACTACGACAATATCACAGCTCCAAAATGGAAAGCCTTGCTGTGTGAGCAGAGATACACAGATCAATATCCCTTCTTGTGGCAGCAAGTGAAAATGTGTGGTGCAAAGGTAGACTTCCACAGTCCTGTTAGCATGAACAGCTTGGATGTCAAGCATCAAATGTCATGGCAGTTGAAATGGAAAAAGTGAATATAGATGTTTATGGTGTCAATCTGCCTTCCTTGGAATTTAAGCATTATTACTTGGAGGATAGTTGCAATATTTCATCATAAAACTTCTGGAATTTCTAGGGAGAAAGAGGGGAATGAAGGTAGAAATGTCTGTCAAAATAGCTGGATCTCACAGTGTTTGGGCATATTCATTTCAGAAAGGCAGGTAGTGACCAGTGGCAGGACCCAAGGGAATGGCCTGAAGTTGTGTCAGGGGAGGTTTAGGTTGGATATCAGGAAAAGGGTTATCACCCAGAGGGTGGCTGGGCCCTGGAAGAGGCTCCCCAGGGACGTGGTCACAGCACCAGCCTGACAGAGTGCAAGAAGTGTTTGGACAATGCTCTTACACGCATGGTGTGACTCTTGGGGATGGTGCTGCGCAGGGCCAGGAACTGGACTTGATGATCCTTGTGGGTCCCTTCCAACTCAGCTTATTCTGTGATTTGGTGATTCTGCAGTCAGTCAGAAGAGGCCAAGGGATCCATGCTTTAGTTAACACACACTCCTATGCTTACTGAAACTGCAGGCTACAATATCTTCTAGATTTACCAGCATATATATTGAAGCTCAACAATCAGTCTCCAACACCAAAATCCGTGAAGTAAAGTTTAGTCTCGGTACAGCCCAGGTAAATTTCGTTCTGGCTCTTCTCTTAATCAGATATTTGAGCAAAACATGTTGTATTCATTGTGAGGATTTTCTTGCACCATGCAGGACAGAGGGATCATGGACACATTCAACATTTTTTTTTAAAAAAAGGGAAATAACTTTTCAGACCAAAGAGCTATTAAAATACTGGTGCCCTGACTTCCATCACTTCATCTTGTTGGGTTGTGGGAGGGGAGTTTATTCCCTAGTAGAAGATTCTTCTTGTGCTTTTCGGTTTCAATGCCTAGGTCAAATTCACAGCCTAGCTGCTTCTTATGCTTAGGAGGGGATGGCTGGGCTGCCTTTCTTGCTGCTTCATGGTGGTGGCAAATGTGGGATCTGACTGTGCATCAAGTCTGAGGAATCCCATAGGAAGTCTCCACACAGAGAATTTAACTTGTGATTAAATGCAAGACAAGGCTGCATCCGTATTCACCTTCTCTCTGCAAAACCCAAGAAGATCTCCCAACTCTCTCCTCCCCAAACCTCCACCACTTTTCCTTTTTCTCTGATTTCTCAGCTAAAAATAGGGTGACAGAGGGACTATGGGGTAAGCAGCTGGAGTAGAGCGGAGCCAGTTGCCATAGAAACCAATGAGCCACTTAGCAGCACTTGCCTTCCTCCTTTGCCTGTGGATTTATTTTTCCCTCTTGTTCATGGAGGGCCAGCGTGGGGTGGCAGAAGAAGTCCCACACCAGCTGAGACACAGCTCCCTGCCCCTGTGGCCACCTGGGATGCTAGCGTTCCATCAGGATCTGCCTCCCAAGTGAGGAAGGAGAGAGGGCGGATGGACTTCAGATGGAAGAAGGGTCTGAGCTTCAAGGCTTGTGCATATGCTGGATTTTCCCCGTCTCACCTTGGCATCTTATTTTCCTCTCATGCTAGATAGCACTTGGTTGGTGCCCGAAATATTCAAAGAGGACTCTCCAGGCCACTTGTGCCCTGCCCTGTTTCTAAAGATGGCAAATAGCAGCAGTTGGGTTTTATGCATATAACCACGTGCTGTATGACACCCCAGGCTTGAGTAGCAAAGACAGTAGTTTGGAGGTGAACATACAGGTTAGAAGAAGAGAATATTCCTTTCTTCCCAGGTTTTCCGTCCATCATGAAAAACTAACATTTGGGTGATTATTTAAAATAGATGCCCAACCTACTTTTGGTTCACATGGGGCTAAAGTTGCTTTAATTTCACTGCATATACATTTCTCAGTGGGGAAAACCTATTTCCTTGAAAGATCAGAAGCTCTAAATGGAATACCTGAAACATATTAAGCTATAATTTGGCTACACCTGATTCGGGTTTGGAGTGCTTGATATTCAGTAGGGTTTTTTTTCTGGTCTTTTTTTTTTTTTTCCTGAGACTGCAGAGACATACATTGTTAGGTAGCACATACTTCACTAAGTTTAAAAATAAACTTAGGAAATATTATCACTAGCAGAAAAGTACTAGATTGGCAGCTCTTGGAGAATGAAATCTTCTCTTCAGCCCTGAAGTGACAGAGCCAGTTTTGGTAAGACCTTCCCACACTGCTCCTCATCCATATGCTCCAAACGTTGCTTCCTCATAACCCGAGTCATGTGAAAGAGCCCCAGCTGCTCACACCTGGATGCAAACCCCAGGTGTCTGCTGGCAGGTGCTGTTTTGTTTCTCACTCTGTGCTATGTGGAAGTGGTAATGGGAAAGACAGTCATGCATTAATGGGTGCTGCAAGCACAGTAAAGCTGTAAGGAATTTGCTAGCAGAACCATGCCCGGTAAAGCTTGCTGATGTAGTGCTGCTCCTTCAGGTTTCATGTTACCAGCATTTCTGAAACTTGGGAGAAAAAGTCTATTATCTAGAAATCACGGTAGATAAATCTGGGTAGTCTGAAATAGGGGGTCTGTGTTTGGTTTCTCCTCTGAACATGAATGGAGGACTGAATGATAATGAATGGCATTACACAGCAGTATGTACAGGGAAGTGTGTATGTTAAATAGTGAATCTTTATGATATACCTGCAAAGTCAAATGTATTATTTAACTTCTGCTTATCAGAGAGGGCCAGGCAAGATGTGTGACGGAGTTAGAACTGGGTCAAAGGTATACCTGGGAAGACCTGAACACCTTCTTCACTGAGAAGTGGCCTGGCCTATCCCAAGGATGCCATTCTGCATCTGCTTAGAAGAGGTCAGCTTTGACTCTTGAAGCTGACTGTTAGTATTACTCATCTGTACCACATCACTGACACCAGCAGGACCTACCTATTCTCTGAAGAGCTGTGTGAGCACTTGTGCTGCTGGCTGAGTCTGCTTCAGATCTGTGCAGACCCGTAACAGGGAGCATGGCAGAAATATGGGCAGGGTCATGCTGTGTTCTGGTGTTGTCCTGGTTGGCACAGCAGTCTTTTTGCAGCCCTTGCTGTCAAAATAATGCAAAACAACCTAGGGTTTTGTTAATGTATCACACCATGGTAATTTATTTAGTTGCCCATGCTTTCTTCTCTCTCCTGATTTTTGCCCAGGGTCCTGTGCAGCAGCTCACGTGCAATTAACTGCTTTCCAGCATTTAACTGAAGCTGCAGTGCAAAAATTTGATCTGAATTAAAATATATCCCCAGATTTAGGCAGCTTGATCCAGGGTTCGTGGTGGCCTATTTCTCAGTGAAATGTGTAACAGCAGCCAAGTGTCTTCTCTTGTATATTATTATGTTTCTTAATTTCATGGTGTGTTTTCTTTGTTTGTTGTAGTAGCCTAAAGTCATGCATCAAAACTCTTACTGTATTCATGAAAACATACCAAAAGCGAGTTTCACTGGCTAATTAAATCTTCTCTGTTGCACACTGGCATGATAAATATAGATTTAAACCAAAAAAAATTTTCTATTATAGAACTTCTATTCTAGTCACCTGATGTTATCAGAAGAGTCAGGCCCAGGAGGCAGGATGCGCTGAATGCTACACAGGAAGTAGGAGGAGCAAGTATCTGTGGCAGTTGGGTGCAAAAATAAAGAGGCGTTTGTATACAGAGGAATTCCTGTATGCTAGAAGGAAAAAGGTAAAGGTTACAAAGCAAATTTTTCCATCAGCAAGATCAGAAACTGCATGTCTTCTGTTCTCTTTAGGAGTCATTCAGAGCTGCAGTTTGTTGCAGAAAGCAAATGAGATTTGGGAGGAGAGGAACTGAACCCCACAGCACCAACTTGTGGTGGAGGGGAATAGCGAACTGTCGAGCACACTGAGCATCAACAACAGATGGGTTCTTGTGCAAAACATGGTGTCATGGTTAGCCTGGGAACAAAAAATAATGGCTTTCCATCTCTACATCAAAGCATTCAGGAAGAGTAGGTGTGTTCTTGATGGTTTGAGCTTATAGGTGGGGATTGGCTCATTTCTCCTTCCTCTTCTTTCTCCTGCCTAAAGAAACCTTTTCGCTTTTTCTCTACTTCCTCAGGACCTTCATCTATGCAGAAAATCCTATCTTCTGCCTCTAAGGGACTGAGATTTTGGCAACCTCCAGTCCCTAATATTACTCATTACTGTCAGTTTAGCTGAGCTGAGTTTGATGCCCTTTCCTTCAACTCCACAAGCTGATGTCCACAGACTACTGTTTAGAGGCATTGCTGGGAAACATAAGGCAGTAGATGGAGTGTGCTGGGTAAGCAGAAGAGATGAGAAGTGACTGGGCAAGAACCGGCCAGGCTGGATTATTTGGAGGGACCAGGTCTGAGATGGCCTTGCCATCCAGCTGCTAGAAAGAAAACTCAAGACCCAGTGACTGGGTCTTAATGCTGCTGGAAAACTCCTTACTTTGCATAGCATGTGCAATTTGTAGAAGAATTCTTAAAAAAAGAAAAAGCATTTACCTATAAAATTATAATGTTTTGCACAGCATCTCTCTTTCAATGTGAAATGAGTTTTTGTAGTGGTGTGCTGAACCACACGATGGGGAAGGCAATGAGAGAAGCAATGGTAACTTGGGGTTTGGTAAATTAACCACTGTCTGTACTGAGTCTAAGGAACTCCTGGTTTGTTCTTCTGTTTTCTCTATTAAATGGAACCTAATAGAGCTAATAATTTTGCTTTAATTAGCATCAGATGCCAGTAAGGAAAAGGGAAGATTTTATGCCTTTCTCACATGTATTGAAGAGCCACAGAGCTGGCTCAGGCATAAGACCTCACTGGAGGAAATTGGAAAAGGGTGCTTCCATGCTAATTGTGGATTCAGGAGGCCAGCGTGGCATCAGATTACATCTGTTTGGTATTTTAAGATTTCTTTACAGTCTTAGAGTAGAATATCATTACCGGAAGAACGCAGTCCTGCAGTTTAAGAGGAAATAAAATGTAATCCATAGAAAATTCTGCTGTGGAAAATGTGGGGCCTTGTCAGAAACCCTCTCACCAAGGAGTGAAACTGCGCTCCAGACTCCATGATATTAAGCATGAGGGGAATGGGTTCAACTCCCTTGCCCTTTTTGGTGAGATTGCAGCTGACAGTTCAGGCAGGAGGATCTGTGCAGTGAGTGGTGTGAAGTGGGGTGATGCATACTGAACACTGCATGCTGGGAGACTTACTTACGGCTCTCGTTCTAAATAGTGCCTTCGGACCTAGCCTGGGGAGTATGTGCATAATGGCCCTTTGCTGGAATTTTTGCAATGTATAATCTTTGATGGGAAATGGTTGCTTCTGTATAAAACTGCATCTGCCATTGCAAACTACTAGGCATGTTCTGTGCATAATGTTGTGATGTTACTACATGTGTATATTACTAATGGCTAGACACACTTCTGAAATGATGAACAATTTTTTCTTCATTATGATCTGGTGTAATGACAATTCCTCACCGAAGTGTAATCTCAACTACTAGCACTCCAGGAGTGCAAAAAGATCTGATTAATTATTTGTTTAAAGTCTGTAAAGATACTTCCTTCCATCTCTCCCCCTTTCATTCTCAGATAACTCAGGCATAACATCTTTGAAAATTTTTCCTGAGGCTCACCAGAATACTTCATCACTAGGATAAGGCCCAGGTATGTGCAGTCGTGCTTCAGAACCAAAGGAACTATTTGAGATTTGTTTATTTTGCAAACAAAACAAAGCCTGACTGCTTTTTGTTGTTCTCTTTTCTAGGCTGTTAACTCTGGGTATTGTTCACTGTCAGTGCTAGCAGAAAATTAATAAATTTAAAATATGACTCCTTTGAGTAGCTGAACAAAGAAGTTTAAAATGAGAGTCCCTTCTCAAAATTACTTACTGCAAACCATTCAGAGCTTGCTAGACTGCTCTGTTTTCTATGATGCTTTGGATTGTGACAGAAAGAAACTGTGTAAAAGTAAGATATTATTATTAACTCCTTTACGTGTTCAAGCTGACTGATAACAGCAACTGTCCTCTTCTTTCATTGATGTACTTGTGAGATCCATCAATCAAGGCTGTGTCAGCAGCACACGAGGGGGAGGGTGCAAGTGTGTTTATTTTTACTGTCAATTGTATTTGCTAATGAGACTGGAGTCCATTAGAGAGGAGCCTATGTGAGTTAGTGACTGAGTCAATTCGTTATCAAGTTCTGGCTTTCGTGCCAAGAATTGCTGGGGAGAACTGAAAATCATCATTCCTCCACCCCCAGCTCCCCTCTGTCTAACCTTTCACATTCACTCCTGATATTAACTGGAGATCACAGCTGCTGGGAAACTGGCAGATACAGTTTTACAAATGGATGTTGTCTGATGTCAGCCTTTCCTCCTCCCCTCCCTGAGCATCTGACATTTCTCAACCAAATGGACACACGATAGAGCAAAAGTAGGATTATTTCTTTATGTTCATAATAATAATAATAATAATAATGACTTATTTTCAAAGTGCTTTTGCTCAGTAAGGAGAGGGGATAGAATAGTGTTTATCCAGCTCGCACTTTCCATCTCATCTGCTGTTTTTTTCTGCCTCTCAACATCCTCCTATTTCCACTTGATCTTCTCCTCTTTCTTCTTCCTTTTTATCACTTCTGGTCCCTTGCACATCATATTGCTTTCATGGTGTCCTCCTCCCCTGAGCTCAGACGTGGTCCTAGACCACTCTGGCTTTACAAACCACTGCTTCCTAGCCTTTTCCTGAACAGACCGTTTTCCTGACCCAGCCTGCCTCTCCACAGGGCATATTTCTTTCTACCTGGGGAGACATGCCCACTTGAAATAAGAGTGTGAGGTAGCTGCCCTTGGTGTGAGCAGAGTTACCTGCTAATGCTGGATAGAAACATCAGTCTCCCATGCTGAGAGCTCTTGGAGACACTGCCTCACCACTGCTTAAAGCAGGCAAAGCCTCATTTGCATGAGGCAGAGCTTCATAGTCCTAAAAAAGGATGAAATCATGACAAACTCCAAAGCCTTGGGAAGAATTTGGGGCCATCTGGCAGGCAGCATCCTCAGATACAGTCTTTCAGGGACGTGCTCATCTAGAGCTGTCTCTGGTGACAGGGCGCTGTCTGCAGAGCCACCAACACAGCTCCTGCTTTGTTTCCTCATGCTGCTCATCCACTGCCGGCCAAATCCAGGCTGGGCTATTTCTGTGGGAACAAACCCCAAGGTGGTGTCATTACATGTAGGATAACTTGTGTGACCTGCACATACCAATTGTCACAATTGTACTTCCAGAAAACCCCTTACTTTTTAAATTAGGTCCTCTTTGTCCATTGCAACGTCTTTCTCCGGGTTTGCTCTCCTCTTCTCTCCAATGGAGCAATTCCTGTGTGATTCAGGAGGTGATTTTTGCATTGTTTCATTATTTCACACCCTTTTCTGGCCTTGCCTAGCCTGCCCACCTGGCTGGTCTGGTTAAAAAAGGTCCCCTTATCACCTCACACTATTGCTCTGTGGTCTGCATCTGTGCTGCCTTACATGTCTGTATAGTTCATAGCTCTCAACCATGACCCTAGTTTCATTGAGAAGGTTGCTGCGGTTTTATGGTGGATGCTGAAAAAGACTGGAAAACCGTTTTTAAACTGTGGGGAAGGACAGCGGACCTCCTGTGGGCAGACGGAAGAGGGAACAGATATTCTGTGTGGTTCTCCTCCCTTGTCACCTTTGGGTAAAATGGGTTGACTTCATTTTACTCCACTCCCTTTTAGCATTATAGGTGTGGAAAAGGGAAAAAGTGAGATTCCAAACCCTTCTCTCCCCCAGGCAAGAAAGAATCTGGAAGTCTTGAATGCTGCTGATGATGTGTACTTTCACCCCACCCTATTCCACGTTGATTCACTGGAACCTTCTATGGTAGGCTGTGGTAGGGGTCATAGAACAAAGAGGAATCTCAGCAGAGGCAGGCCAAGGAATAACAGGGAGAAGGAGAAAGTAACTCCTGTGAGCTGGGACAACATCAGGAGAGGTGGGGCTGAGAAGTTATTAATTCACTGCTGGTGTTGCAGATGAGGAGGTGCGTGGAGCAGAGAGAATTACTGACACTTGTGGGGAGGAACTGGATTTTCTGCATCTCTAAGTGGCCAGAGTCACTCCAGAGGTGATCCAAAGTCACCATCTGCTTTTGGGAATGCTGGTGGCTTGGTGAATGTTACATGCTGGGGAGCTGGGAATTGAGTGCTCCAAAGACTGTTCAAACACAGCAGCCTTTCTAGAGGGAAAAATATGAAGACCTTGTAGTGACTTTTCTGGAGTTCAGCTCCTCTGTTTTATCACTCTTTGCAGCTGGTTGTACTGCACTTACATTCCTAAACCTCTTCACTCTATTAATCCTTAGAATACCCCATTTGTAAGTTCTACCCCCCCCCCACTACAAATGCAAAAGCTGTTCAACAGCGGAATTTAAAGGACTTGCCCCTAGACTGAGGCAACTTTATGGTTCATGTTCCTCGCTCTTGTCTGTTATATCTTTTAGACCATAACCCACTTCCCACCCCTCCCCTCATGTACTACCTTGCTTTCTTCTACTTATCTACCACAGTTAGTGTGAAACCCTCCTCTAGTGTTGATTTAGCCGTATAAGAACAGTTTTCCTGATTTTCTGCCTCGACTAATTGCTTGTTAAAAAATTTCAGCTGAAAATGCATCTTCATAGCCTACGCTCTTGAATTTTTCTCTTCCTCTGCAATTATTTACCCCTCAAAAGTGGTTTTATTTAGCTACAGTATGTACATTAAATATGAAAACGTGGTTGACTTATTTAGAATAGTTATTATTGGATGATTTCAGATTGCATGATGAACTTGAAGTAAATAAGCCTTCTTAAGTAGGTAGGCAGTAATAGTCAAGGGTCACTTCAATATCTCACACACTTTAGTTGCCACAACCTTTGAGGGTATAGGCTAGGAAGTAAAGTTCAGTTGTAATTTGCCAGTGGATGTTTTCAGGTCTTTGCCTTTCTTTTGTAGTTTCTTTAGCTCCTCTATGTTGTGCATTTGGCTCTCTACGTGATTTATGGCACAGCCCAGAAAGTTGGTTGGTGAGGCAACTTTTGTCCTGTAGAGGGGATTAAAAAGCAATTATTTTGTACTTACCTGGGTATATGAGTACAGAAAAACCCCCAAACTCCAGATCTGAAGAATATGCCTCCAAAATTCAAGATAATTTAAAAACTTTCTCTGTTAAGCTTAATCTAAAATTTCTTGGACCTGTAATTTAGATCAGATTTCAGGCAACCAGAGCCACTTTTGCTGAGTGGGTTCCAGCCTTATGTGTAACAGGCTTTTTAAATTGGCTGGATAGAAATACAGCAGATATCTGATGTCTGTGGAAGTACAGCTGATTCTGGGATCAGTTTATCTGAGCTGAAACTGGTTTGAATGATGAAAAAATGTTTGCTTTTACTGCTTTGATGTAACAACATCCTTCCATAGTGGGGCAGGCATTTGTCCCAAGGACTGTTCTCCCCAAGGCTGATTGTTTGCCATTCTGCCCAGTCTTCATCAAGAGCCTGCAATGGACTGCATGTGCTAATCTCATTAATATATTTATATAATGTATATCTACTTCGTACTATATATATATAATTTTCTACACTTCTGCATGCATTTCAGTAGCTCAGTTCATAAGGCAGCAAGACTCAAATCCTCCCTTTTATTTGGTAGAGTGTTAGGACTTTCAGCCTGGAAAAGGGGTGTCTGAGTAGGGCATAACAGGGGTCTAGGAGGATCACAGAGATGGGTAGGAAATTACTGTCTTCTCTTAATCTGAAGAGTAGGAATCCCCAGTAAATTTATCAGTCAAAATCAAAGGGAGGCACTTTTTTTCATCTGATGCATGCATAAATTGTGGAATTCACTGGATGGTGTGAAGGGCAAAATTATAAATAGTTCTAAAAGCATCTTGACACATTTATGGGAAAAAAAAAAAGAAGGCCATTAAGATCTACTAAATTCATTGACGCAGATGTGATCTTTGGCTCAGGAAACTCTCAGCCACAGATATCTGGCTGCTGGGAGAATACAGTGGGAGAAGGATCACTGTATATTTGCACTGACTTTTCCTAAGCCTTGGCTGGTTCTTGCTGTATTCAGAGCACTGGGCTGGGTGGTCCTTTGGGTCCAGTACCAGACATATGCTTTGACAGTCCTAGCAATATTTCTTTAAGAACATTAAAATGGTTTGTTCGGAGCCAAGTTAAACATTGGTGTTTAACTTCACCAGCAAAGAGGTTTTTTAACTATCTTGTTAGGAGTTGTTCCTAGATATGATCAAGGGACAACAACAGCATGTCTAAAGTTAGGACAGTCAATAATCATTTGGAAGAAATGTTAACATAGCTTGATTAAATATTAATGTTATGAGTCATAGGGAGTTCTTGGAGATTGAGGAGTATGTAAAGAAGCCTTAACTCTCAGTGGAACTCTGTGAAGGAGCTATGTATTTAAGGTAAGTAACATATCCAGTATGTGTCTGAGAAATGCCCAGGACAAGGGTCTTGCCTGAGATTTGGATCCTTAGTACAAGGACTGTGTTCTAGCATCTTTTAAGCTGGATGATGCAGAGAGTGAACTTCTGGCAGCTTAACTATAGCAAAAGTTGGGTTTTCTGTCTCTAAGCTTAGCAATTCTATTTTTAATATATGGATGGTGGCAAATACACTTTAATTTTGTCTTAACGTCTTTGTTTGCTATTAGAAGTGCCTTCAGGAAAGGTTGAACTCCAGAATCTCTATTCTAAAAGGCATGTTGAACCATAAACCACTGTCAGGGTGTCCTGGGATGAATTTAAGCTCCCTCATTAAGCCTTCTGTGCTTGTATGAGATCTGGCAACACAAGATGTCAATCTGAGAAAGATTTTTTTTTTTCCATCAAAAAATGTACACAGGCTACCATTAGCATGAAATGAAACAGTCAGATGAGTTTCTGAACCTTAATGCTCCTCCATGAGTTTACAAAATCAGGCCAAGCAAATTTTGAAATGGTTGGGAGCTGTAGTGGAGGAAAATCTTGGAGAAAATGTATGCAGTTGGAAGGTAAAAATGCACTTTTTTCCTGCTTTTGGTTACTGTGGTGCTTTTTTTTCTTACCAGAAAAACCTCCTTCTTACAGTTACCAAAGGCACTTGTTTTGAAGAAAGGGCACCAGTACTGGTATGGATGAAGGTAGAGGTCTGCCATAAGTAAAGGCAGATTTTGTAACCACTTACGATGTTCCTAATGTCTGTTTAACTTGAGACCTGGAATATGTCGTGAAAGTAATAAACATTTCACAACTTCCAGTGACCTGAGCTTTGGTTCGTGCTCACAGATGTGCCATGGGCATTCCGAGAACCACCACACATACCACGTGCCCCAGCTTCTTGCTTCCCTGTCAGAATTCCTTTCAGCTCTGATCTCTTTTGCCTTTCTCTGTGTTTCCCACCAAAAGGGCTAACCTACCCGACAAGTGGTGGTGTCTGACATGATACCCATCTTCCCTCTCCCTTCCCTTCATCATGCCATATATACTAAGCAGATTCTCATTATTGTTCTCTGGTAACTAGGCAACCATGAGATGTCAGCTTGGCCTAAATAAATAAGGCATACATATCTTTGTGATGTATTTGAATCTACATACGTGTCGTTATCGATATACGAGGTCATTTGAGCATGTCTCTACATGTGTGAAATCTGACTAAATGTGACAATACTTTGCAGTTTCACCCATGATCTTGAAGCTTTTTGCTTAAGTATACCCATGCTCTTGTGATTGAAATATTATCACTACCTCTAAATGACAGGTAAGTAAGTGAAGGTATAAAGAAACAAAGTGACATTTCAAGGTCACAGAAATACCCAGCTGAAAATGCAGGAACAGCTTCTTGAATAACGTGTGCCTGAATATCCTGTAGCAGGTCCAAATACTACACCCCATCACTATTTCCAGAATTGCAAACAGCGACTGGCATCTCCCTGTCATTGCTCTGTGCATCTGCTCCTCTTTTCCTCTCTCATTTTGCTCACTTGTTGCATTGCTGTTGTTGTTCCCCAGATTTTTCCTATTGTTCCCCAGTGACTGTTCCCCTTCATCAGATATCCTTTTACTTCATATAGACACCCTTTCCTTAGACCCTCTCTGGCTTATTGTTCCTTTTTCTTCACTGCCACATCTCCTTTCTGCTCTCTAGCTCTTCTCCAGCCTTCTCTTCTTCCACCCTTCGCCCACATATACAGAACTTGGCAAGATGCAGAAA
This sequence comes from Picathartes gymnocephalus, assembly GCA_013390045.1. Taxonomy (NCBI): domain Eukaryota; kingdom Metazoa; phylum Chordata; class Aves; order Passeriformes; family Picathartidae; genus Picathartes; species Picathartes gymnocephalus. The sequence continues at coordinate 68,288 of WEKY01001352.1, forward strand.
ATAGTCATTCCAAGAGAAACTGGTGGCATGTACTTGGAGCTGGGAGTGGCCACAGGCTGCAAAGAAAAGCACTCACAAGCTGGAGGTGGAGAATTTCATTCAATGAGAATGAGAGGCACAATGGATACCTGGGGAGGAAGAAAGAAAAACCACCAAATTGTGTAGTTCCTCTCCTTTCCAGAAGAGAAGGATTTCAGAAAGTTCGTCGATGTTAAATACATCTATGCAAATATTTGTTATAAGCCAGACATGAGTCCTTGCTCTGGCAGTGCAGGACTAGTACCTTGGTATTTCAGCACCCGACAAGGAATTTCATGATGTTAAAAAAGCCCTTTAGAGAGTTGTGGGCTGTTCACAACATCCTGCCTACAGGTTAAGGCCAGAGCATCTTTGTGCACTGACAGTCCTTCGTTGCCATCACAGACCTTTCCCAGTATCAGTTCCAAAATAAACCTCACCTCCCCTGTGAGCGCCTGGGAATTCCCCAGGATCTGTCTGTGTCCTGCTGTGTGTGTTTCCTAGAGGCTTAACCCAAATATGGTTTGGATGCTGTTCAAGACCCAGGGCAGAAACTGAGTCAGGCAAACATAAAGTCTCAGTGGCTCTCTCGAGCTCTTTCTTGATTATGTAGAGAAGAATTGAGGTTTCTCAGGCTAAGGATCACTGCACTAAGTTGTTCAGCACTAAGAGAAAACAGATCCCTAGTTAAAACTAGGGATCAAGGGCTGGAGAGTGAGGTTTTTTTCCCATGTAATGTGTGCCTGCCACACAATAGCAAGGGGGTATACGTACAGTTGTATGCTGAATTTTGCTTAGGAATGTGTTTATGCAAGCAAGAGCTGTGCTCTAACATAACTACAGCTTACCCTGTGTAAATTGAGTAGGTTTAAAAGACAAGTGGGAGGCAAAGAACTGCAGCAGAGCTGGAGGCAAAAAGGGCAGGAACAGCTACCTTAAAGCATGACTACTTAAAATTTCCTGACCCATGTGGGCACGACTCCTCTCCCTTAGCTGAAAACACACATTCAAGGCAGTGCACCTGCACAGATCCTCCATCACCCACATTCAGCCATGACAATCTTAGGAGGCCCATTGTAAGCCAGGATATAAACCAGGACAGAACCTCAGCTGGCTGCAGACACCGAAGTTGCCATGGTCCTTTCATGGCTGTAGCCAGAGTCCATTGTGGACAGCAGGCCAGCAGCAGGCAGATGGGATTCTGTGGGTGAACATGTAAGAGATGCAGTCTTTCCAGGAAGGCAAAATCTCACTGCCTCCTGGTCCCTGCTTTCCTTGAGGTGTGGTGGCTTCTTGTCCCTGCACAGTGAATGCTGAGGGAATGGCCTGCCCTTCCATCCCACCCATAGCTGGTGAACAACAGCAAATGCTGATCTTGGGAGTCTCTGTGAGAACACCAGGCAGAGTCAGGGCATTGGATGTCCTGTGATGATCCCAACCATCACACTGTTAGTGCAATCCTCAAAACATTTAGGCTGTGCCAACTTGCAGACAAAGCCTGACTCCAGCTTATGGATGGCTTCCTCCAGAGGGGTGGTTCCAGGAGATGTGAAGGGGTAGAAGAGGAGGGTAGCGCTAGGAACATGAGCCACACTGTTCCAATTGCCTTGAAAATGGGCCCTGGCCCGTTTTAGCTCTTAGGATTGGCTGAGCCCCCTAAGTGCTAGTGACAGAGGGCCAGGATATGTGTAGAAATGTTGGTAGAAAGATCACAAGGGAAGGCAAATGAGCCTCATCCCTGACTCGGCCAGCCAGGCTAGGTCACCCAATGATGTTAAATTGCTGAAAAAGAGAAGTAATGGCTTTTAAATGATACTTCCAACAGTAATTCCTCTTTTGCCTTCTACAGGGAAATATTCGGGGCAGCTGGTAGTGTAGCTCCATCTACCAGGAAGCAACAAGTCAGGCTCCACTGTCAGTCACAGATGGTGTAATTAATTCTTCTAGGTAGCGTAATTAGTCCGTCCTATCAGCTACGTCTTTTTTCAGTCAAAATTATGCTAAAGCTAATAATACATAAAACACAGAAAACAAAAAGAAACCCCCCAAAAAGGGGAAGCGATAATGGGAGGAGAAGGGATTAGCACAAAATTTACCAGGGTATAATTTTTTCTTGTTGTACATTTCCTCTTCCCTTCAGCTTCAAACACAATTCAGAACAACTGGTGAATGTAGCGAGCAGAATGAATACAAATTGGCTTACTTTAAATAGCAGCATGTAGGACTTAGCCAAAGTCTGCTTTCAGATGCTGAGGCAAGATAAGGCAGAGATCCTGCAATGAACTCTGGGCAGGCATCGTGTCAGGGCTGGGCTCCTGCATCGTGCTCTGCCCCAAAGTCTGGGGGAGTAGGAAGGCAGTGTGTCCACTGCCCATGTGTGCTCCTCTTTGACTGGGACCTGGTGGCAGGGCTGTGTGGAACCCCGGGTGTAACTCTCCTGCAACACAATGTGGGGTGTATTGGCTTCTGAGCATAGAAGCAGTGATCATAGATGTGGAAATTGATCCCCAGAGCAGGGAAGGGTGGGTTACCTAGGACAGTACCCATAGGAGAGGTATCATGTCCATGCATGGGTGGGGGGACTGTAGCTCAGAAGACTCTCATGGACTTGTTTCCTTTCTAGTTCACATGCTAGTGCAGAACAGTTCTCTCAGATCCCCAAAATCTGGGATAAAGATGCTGGGGTAATTTCTTTGTGTCTCAGATTTGAGGGTTGATCCTAGAGAGAGGAAAACCAAAAGCTATTGGGTAAAACCTTCCTCCACCATGACATGAATTGTTTGCCCAGAGATTGGGCAGGCATGGGGAAGAGGTGATAACTGGCCTGAGCTAACTGGAAAAGGGGCCTGTGGGGCTCTGCAATGATCTTTGCTGTTGCCATGTCACCCTGACTCCCTCTGAGCTGTTTTGACTCCCCAGCTTGCCCAAAGCATCCCATGGACTTGCAGTACCCAGAAGGGGAGAGGATGGAGGGTGATTGTGAGGGGGATACAGGAATGGTGTAGTGCAGCTGGGCAGGTCTTCTTGGTGAGCATGACATGTCTGGCTCTCTATGGTGGGAAGGAGGACAGTGAATGATTTTGCAAAGAAAACTGGTGCTGAGAACATGAAGCTATTTTGGGCAAATAAGAAGATTCAAAGCAGACTGCACGAGTCAGTCTCAGTAATGAGAGACTTCTGAGCCCGGTCAATCTCTGTAATCACTTCTGTGTGAGCTCTCCAGAGCCAGGCAAGCTCACAAAGGTCCTGTGTGACTCCAGCACAGAGAGCAGCACAGGTTGCCTTGGAGCATCCTGTGCTCGCAGACCTCCAGACCTGGGGTGGCCCTATGAGCCCGATGCCCCATGGTGCCTGGGTGCCTCAGCCTTGCTGCCGAGTGACCCCACAGCAAAAGGAGAGGGGGAGCTGGCTGAGTCCCTGTGAGCGCAGAGAGCTTGTTTCCCTGGAGATAGAGCTATCTCTTTCTAAGAGTGGATTTAGCCCAGATGGGAAAAAATTGCTGAGCGGGAACAAAGTCCTTTTTTTAGAGCTTGAGGAGGCACAGCCTTCCCTACTGCTGACCCTCAAGTCTCTGAGAGCACCCTCTCCTCTGGGAAGAGGTGGTGAAGCAGCCTGGCTATTCTTCCTGATCCTAAGCCTGCCACCAACAGGAGAGACTGCAACGTGGTGTGTCCTGGGGGAGGGTACAGGGCTCTGGCCCTGGATGGGGTCCATCCCCTGGGCAGCTCTTGGCATCATGCCTTCCAACCCTCCCAGTGGCTTCAGTTCAACCAGCTGAAGATCAGCTGTGGTAGTGCTCGCTTGTCATTCGCCAGTGGGCATGGCGAGAACTGCCTCGTGGCTACCCCCTGACAGAGCACTTTGTGCTGCCTGGTAAGAACCAGAACCAGGGTAAGCTCATGCACTGCAAATGACAAAGCCTTTGGTCATGGATGAGCTGGTGCAGAGCTTTTGACATGCAGATCAAAGCACAGGAGCTCACGGACCTGCAGTGTGGCTCAAGAGAGAGCTGGATGTGTCCCTCACCCCATGAGATGTGTTCATACTTTCTCAGGAAGGCTGAAGTGCAGAAGGGACTCTGCTATCCACAAACTTTGTTCTTTAGAAGCTCAAGTTGCTTCAGGCACTGCATCTTTCTCTTAATCTCTCTGACAATTTAGTTTCTGTCTTTCTCATCTCATTTTGCTTCAACATCTCTCCTAACACACCCCCCATCCATCCGTCTGTCTTGTTGCTAGGTGAAGAACTTGGAGCAGCAGCCATGGAAGCTGACTCATGGCCCTTACATGGGAAACTGTGTATTGCGAGCTGCTGCCGAGCCCCACTGCTCTGGTGGGCTGCAATTGCCCTGAGCACCTCACCTGGAACCCCCACCCATGCACCCTTGCTGCTCCTTGGCCTGGGGTTGCCCTCTAGCCTCAGCCTTGCTCTGAGCCTGAGCTGTGCAGTGAGCAGCACGGCTTTGATGAATCTTGTTATGTTTCCTGGACTGACCTTGGACTTGGTTTGTGGTTGTAAGGTGACTGCTGTACTGGCTTTGCTCAGGTGCTGTGCTTATGTTGGTGATGGTGTGGCCGTGCAGTGCCCAGCTTTTCTTGCTTTTCACTGTGGAGCAGCCTGTCCCTTCTGCTCCCTGAGAACCTAAAGGGTCTCATATCAGGAACCTCCCCCAAGTGCCGCACTTTCCTCTTCTCCATCACAAATACTTTTCAAGGCATTGTTGGAAAGAGCACTGGTTCTTTTTTGGCTTTCCTTATGCCACTGCAAGACCGTTCAAAGTGTGGCTATAAGGAAATGGCTGCTTAGCTTATTCCTAGAGACCAAAGACTCAGTATAGCTACAAGCCTCGTACTAATTTTCTGGAAATCTTGATATTCTTGCTAATTCTGGGTTGCCATCCTCTGCTAGTGACCTGGAAATCTTCTGCAGCAACAAGGATGATGTTTCACCTTGGACCATGTTTCTCATACAACAGAGTGGTACAAGGCAGTGTATACAAGGGACCAGGAAGAGATGGGACTTGGGCACTGTGATGCTAATGTTTCCTAAGAGAAATATACAAGATGGAGTGTAGGGGGATCATAGCCAGTAAAAATGTATTTAAAACTCTTCAGATTTTTCTTCAGAGTTGAAATTATGCAGCAATTTATAGTGTCCATGATGATCTTTGGTCACATTGTTAAGGAAGGCCTGATCATCTATTAGCTTAGCATGGCAATGTTTCTTTTTGGTATGAATGACAAGCATTTAGGGTGCTCTATCTGTTCAGGTTTCACATATCTCTAGAAGGCTAGTGTGACAACGAACCACAGCTCTGGAGCTGTCAGCCTGGCTTACACAGGTTATTGGAGAGGATGCAGGGGCGTATAACTCTCCATTATAGCTTTCCACTCCTGCTTCTGATCTCATCTGAGTACTAAGGGTACTTCAAATTCATATTCTTAAATCTTCCTAGAGTGCAGGACCAAAGGCTTGATGTAGAGGCAGGTTAATTTGGCAGAATAATTACTGTTCTTGGTATCATAAGAGGAGACAATGATTTATCTGTGTAATTTTGGGGTTTTGTCATGACTACTTATTGCACAGGACAGGAGCTCATTACATGCTGTTGAAGCAGCCTGGGCAGAACTTGGGGAGATTTGCATGAAGATCAAAGAATCGACTGTTTTAGGGTTTTGTCCCACTCTGGGAAGAGCAGTGCTAAAGTGACTAGAGTATATTGGCTCACACTGGACAGTGACTGGGATAGAGCACTAAGACCAAAGAGGAGACTGATCGAAGGAGGAAGGGCAGTCCGCTGTCAGCATAGCTAGAGATCTCCACTTGGGTGTGGTGCACCGTATGCTCTCTTCTTTCCCACGTGCATTTCTCCTTTGGGGGTCTGTGGTGTGTCTTCATACATTGACTATGGCTTTGAAAATGGACCAGACCTTAACTGTTGGTCAGCTCTGTAGATGAGAACAGGATTTGTTCCTTGCTCCTAAAAAGGACTTTAATTTGGCTCCTCCATGAGGTGCGGCATCGGGCTGTATTACATTTTACATAATAAAATGAAGGCTGTTTCTTCTCTTACTTATGTGTATAGTATGCTGCTTGAAATAGTAGATTTTTTAATGTTTCAATAGCTTTTTATTAAAGGAAAATTGAAATGGAAACCACATTTCTTAAATGAATTTTATCTCTATAGCCGTTCGAATGATTCAGATCTGTGTCAGTGCCAGTTTATTGCAGTCTATTTTCTCCTCAGTGAGCATCTGCTTAACAGTTCAGTGCAGATAGAGACAGATAGGAACATTCTAGCACACACCTAACTCCACCCTGGGGCATGGTAGAAGTTACTTAGGTTACTAATTTGTCTTTTTAAAGCAAAAATATTTTAGTCAAGCAAGAAGTTTTGTCCACTGAACAGGTTAAAATTGTCTTGGAATAACAGAAAATGAAGATTGTGTGCTCGCCCTCCCACTGTTTCCTTAACTTATTTTTCCCTAGAAGCAGTATTTAAGCAAGTTGTTGCATAAAATTTATATTAATCTTTGTATGATTTACCCTGATCTACATATCATTCATTGGTCTTGTGTTGTAATGTAACCTAACTGCTATTACCTATTATGACAGGTTGCAGAGCAGAAAGCCATGAAGCTCCCCCAACTCACGTTTTTGCCCTTCCTCTTTCTCTCCATTGACTGCAGGATTAAGGTTTTTTTTACAGTTTATTCACTCTCAGGTCAAGAAATGGATCTTATTATCAGGTGGAAAATAAGTACAAGATTGAAAGCAAAGTGCTCTTGTTTGTGTTTATGGAATTGTTTAGGAAATACCATTTTGGTTAAGCAGAGCATGGAAACAGATATAATTATCCATGCTATCTAGACTGGAAAGAGTGCTGCGAGGGAGGAGGAGGAGGATGGCTTCCTGCTCCAGTAAAGACAGGGCAGTTTCCCATAGTGGAAGAACTGTCCTTGCTGCTTAGCAGTGCCCAGTCAGCTACAGACTCATGGAGAAAAATGAGGGTGAGGTTCTTTAAACAATAAAGCATGAAACAAGATTCTTCTGTTCTGACATTTATGCTCCTTAAAGAAATACACTTCTTTTTGAAATGTTCCTCTATCAACAGGCTTTGTCAGAGCAGGGATCCTAGAAGGGAAGGATCTGGTTGTAAGGGTCTTGCTGCAGGGTTGGGACGTTACTGAAGGGCCCTCCTTGGTCACTGGGCTCAGTCCCACCACTCTGAGGGGCCCCACTTCATACAGGCACACAGGTAGGTACCTGCTGATGGTGATGCTGCTTTTGGCATGCCCGTGCATGACTGCACCACCTATAGGAGTGCTGGCAGAGCTGGAGCCTGCGTATTCAATGGGGGAACAGGGATGTGTCCAGAGCAAATGGACCCCTTTGCTATCAAACAAACAAGGATCGTCTTGCCAAATAAATAGTTCAGACTTTCAGCTGGAAAAATGCACGACGAATTATATGTGCTTCAGATAGATTTCAAAGTAATTTTCAGGATTCCTAGTGCTGTGTCACGATCTCATCTCAATGAAGGGAGCTGGCTGTTGTCTCCCATGAGAGGGCATTGCAGGGACACAGCATTATACCTGCTGGCAGAAGGTCTGGGTATGGGAGCTGCATGATGAGGCAGGGGAAAATCATGTGGGTGGCTTTGGGGCAGTACTTGGCAGCACTAAGAGCAGCCAGATCAAGGTTTTCTACTGTACCTTGGTTTTGATTTTTTCCCTCCGAAGCCTTATCTTACTTTGTAATTTTTGCTCCTTATACTTGTCACAGCAGGGAGAAGGAACAGCGACTTTATTCAGCTGTGTCTTTTCCTGTCAGACAAGTGAGATACCTATGCCACTGCAGCCCTGACCTTGTGGAGGTCCTTTGAAGTCACCATTCTCTGGCTTCCGTTGCAGTATTGCCTTAGCATTGCCCACACTGCTGGTGGTGGCTTTAGGCACACAAGAGACCTGGAAAGGCTGCCACCTGCTTCTCTGCCAAAGGTGTGGTACAACGGTCTGCAAGAGCAATTAGGCTAGAAATCCCTTTGGATGGGAGAAGCACTGGTGAAGATAGAGTAGGGTCCCCATAGATGAGGAGGGACCCTTAGGGCATGTGTTTTGAGCATCGTGATCCCTCTGGGAGCTGGTGTCTGGTTCTCCTCAGCGTGATACAGAAAGCTTTGAGGAGAAAAAATAATTTCATCTGCAGAGGCTTTAGATAGCACTCACCCCACACTGACTTGTAGTGGGAGACTGATGTAGGGAGAGGCTCCCACGGGAGGTGTGTGGAAACCCAGCCTCCAAGCATCTCCGGCTGAAACTCCCACAGCAAGAAGAGTCTTTTAGCTCCGTGTGTCCCTGTGACCTTGGCTCGGCACAGAGTGAATACAAAGCGAGGAGCAGCTTAGTGCTCAGAAGTGTAGCTAGCTAACTGCAGCTGTCTTAGATCACCCTTCTGTGAGATCTACAGATTGCAAGGCAGGAATGGGGGTGGGGGCAGAGGATTTAGTCAGCCGATGAGCCTGGCTTCTATGTCTCTTTTAAGAAAGCGGATTTATTGGTATTAAACATGTCTCTCTTAATGTGGGTGATTTAAAATGGAAATTGCCTTTGAAAGGGGATTTCCTATTAACTAGCTGAGAAAGAAAAATAGGATAATACCATCATCCCTATACAGGGTCCATAGATGAGATGCTGGAACAGAATTATTTGGTTAACTGCTGCTTCTTCAGAAATTATAGCTTCTCTGTAAGAGCGAGACTTGCTCAAATTCCTCCGTGAGGAATGGTTGTATAGATGCTTCCATAAAGTTATTTTTATGGAAAAAGCAGCAATTTTACCAAGTCCTTTGGGCTTCAGGTAAGAGCACAATAAATACTAATTCTGAGGGCATGTTCAGGAGTGTGTCCAGCTCTTCCAAGTGTTATATTTGAGGCCAGATGGAGACAGAGACACTAGAAGACTGGACTGAGTATTCACTTTTGTTACCATGCAGTTATGCCAATCAAAGCTTGGATTAGTTAATGATTTTAGTAAGAAAAATAAAGTCATGTCTATACCCAAATTTGCACTAGTTTAGTTCAGGTTGGCCCAGTTATCAATTTAATTAAGTCTATGCAGCCTTTTTATGTGGAAGGATTGATTTACTTAATTTGAACCCTTTCAGTTAGCTTTGGTTAAAATACATCTTTACGAGGGCCTGACTGTGCAGCCAGTGGAGATGGAGGTGGATATATGTAACCTAGGTCTGGACAGACCAAATCCAGAATTCCTATCAGCAAACTAGTGCACATGGGCTGATGAATGGCATCATTATGTGCCACAATTAGGATTTTCTAATGTCAGTGTACTATATCATGGAGCAGTGTAGACATGCCCTGTCAAACCTAACAACCAATTTGGGAACCAACATCCTTTCCCAAGTCTCTCAGTCAGGACAAAAGTCAACCTGCATTGGAAAGAAGCAGTCTTTAAGTCTTCTGTCCCTAGATGGTCAACCTGGAGCAAACCATGGAGGTGGTCCCAGACCCTAGTGGGGATACACCTGGTAAAAACAGTGTGTCGTTTAGCTATTGGGGCTGCCCTTGTACGGCCACACATCCCAGGCTGATGGTGCCAGCATGTGAGCCCCTGAGCTCAGCCTTCTCCTGGGGTGGCTTCTGAGATTGCCCAAGGCAGCAAGGGGAGCCTCTTTCTCAGCTGTGCTTGGTGAAGACAGCAGTTGGCTCGTCTTGAAATCTCCACCCCCTCTAAACTCAGCTGATTGCAGGCAGCAAGACCAAGCCTTCACTTTCTCCTGTGTGCCATGAGTGCCTTCCAAGAGTTTACTGCTTCTCATTTGCTCACAGTATCTGCTAAAAAACTCCAGGAGAGTGAAGCACAGACATGACCTTCTGCCTCTGTCTTCCTTGTACAGGAAGTTATGTGATTGTGAGACAAGGGATTTGGTGTTTGGAGCCACTAGTGCTGGTCCCAGGAGGTGCTGTGACTGGCACCTGAAGAACAGCAGATGAGACAGAATAAAAAGCAGCAAATAGTCACTTGTGGATCTTGCTGCTGTGTGTTTGTTTTCTGCCATGGTGATTTACAGCCCCTGAGGAGCTTGTTCCAAAAGTGCCCAACTGGGGTCTGCCTGCCCTGTGGCTCTGGTGGCTGGTTGAATCACTGTCCTCCCCAGAATGATCATGCCATTGCTGAAGGTTTGCAAGGACAAGGTGTGTTTCCAAAGGCAGATAAAAACATTTTACTTCACTTGAAAGACTAGGGTGAGGCTGGAAGAAACACTCTGTGTGTTGCAACAATCCTGTTGAGCGGAAGTAGGACTTAAGGCAGGTAGTGGGCACTTGAATCATTTGTCTTGGTCTGGTGAGAGGGACCTGACCTTTAGCATGTTGCATAGAATTATAATTTAGGTTGGAAATGGCAGGAGTGCCAGGGTTGGTACTCTTGGTTGATGAGGGAAGAGAAGAGGATGGATCTGAGTGGAACTGAGCTATGGCTGGATGGAAGAAATGCTAAGAGACAAAATCGTATCAGGCCCTTATGCTCTGCAGTGGGTTTGCAATGGGTTGCTGCAATCTGCCATGGTTGGTCGTTTGGAGGATTCATGTTGCTTGGCAACCCTGTTGTCACCATTCAGATGCAATATCCGAGGAGGGGACACTTTGGTGAATGTTCACTGGGAAGAGAAGGGGGAGCTCGGGGACAAGGGTGGTTACAATCACCATAGTGCGGAATGGGAGCTGGTGAGCATCTTGATGCTGTACAAGGATGTGGGCAGAGCAGGTGATGAGAAGGATGGGCACCCCGTCTTGGTACTGACCAGGGTTTTGAAGAGATATATGGGATGTGAGGGTGTGGGGATTCTGGAGCAGGCCCCTTTGTTGCGATGTGGACAGATGGCGGAATGCCACAACCTTCCTGAAGCATCTCCAAGAGGAGGGCGCTCCACCAGGCACACAGCAACCACATCACGCTCACATGCAGCAGGTGACTATCAAAGCGATGGAGGCAGGGAGGGCCTCTGTGTGGATATCCAGTGGTAGTTTATTTTGCCTACGCACTGAATGGGTCCAGGGACAAAGATGAGGGAAAGTGGAGGGTCCAGGGTTATATATATGGGTACAAGGGGGCGGAGCCAGGTTTCAAGGGCAAAGCAACGGAAGGTAGGGATAGGACAAAGGGTTGCAGCAGCCAACAGGGAACAGTCAAGGTAAACTGACAGGAGTACACACCAACAGGGGTACAAAATACAAAGACCTCACTAGAACTTGAACATATGTGGTTAACAGGGGGTGGAACAGCTAACGGGCCAACAGTCAACGGGGGTACGGGGTACAAAGAACTCACTGGAACCTGAACAGATATGGTTAACGGGGGGTGGAACTGTACTCCTCCGGAGAGGGGAGTGGTTTAATGGGAGAGGTGCGGGGCTTGTGGTTGACCGGCAGGGCCCGGTGGTGTGGGGTACCAGCAACCAAGATGGCTTCCTTCTGGTTGCCATCCTGACTGCTTCTGGTCCTGGTAGTGTGGGAGCTGAAAGTGTCATCATTGCTAGGGGTGGAGCCGGAGGGGGAAAGGGAGGCAGGGCCCATGTTGCAAGAGGAGGTCCCGGTGGAAGGGGAGGGTCCCGACGCAGAAGCAACCATCAATGCAGGGGTGGAGCACATCACAGGGGAGGAGCCTGACAGAGTGGGAGTGGGGAGCAAAGAAGGAGGGTCGCACGCACCATTTTGGGTGGCTGAGGTGGGAAAAGGTGGTGCGGAGGGACTTAAAATGGCAGATCCCCTAACAGGGTTGGTGCCATTTTGGCACATAACCTTAGATGGGGGGAGAGGGTAAACGGGCATAGGGAGGAGGTCTAGGTTAGAGCTCAGGATGGGTTGCGCGGGCCCATCCTGAGGAGGGGACAGCGGAGGGCAGGGGATGGCAGAAGGCTGGTGGCAGTCCTGTGTCTTTTGGCGGGTTCTGTCTCCTGGACTCTCCTGAGGGGTCGAGGGTATAGGAACATGAGGGAAGGGATAAGACAACTGGGAAGATAACTGGGGATTAGAACTGTTAACAATTCCCGAACTTTCCCTCAAACCCTCAATCGTGTCATAAATTGAACAGGATAAAATCTCCCAATCTTAAAACTCCCCTCAGATTGTAAAATGTATAATTTCCTCCCAACCACATCCCAAAAATTAAGTGAAAGAAATGATTCCCACGTCACGTCATTAAAATGTTTAAAAACCTAGTGAACAAAAGCCCTTAAGTTCCCCCTTGAAAACTTAACATTTTTAGCTAACAGGGTATTTTCAACTTGGGTATAAACTTCCCACTGTGAGAGGGAGAGGTTTAAGCCTATCTCACACACTGAATCCCCTACGAGATTAAAAAGGAAGAAATGAAAAGGAAAAGGACCCCAACTATATCACACTCACCATGCCAGTGGGGCAAAACGAAGAGTCTCACAGGGGTTCTGCCAAAGTGACTGGCCCTTTGTGTCCTCAGCAACTCACGGGATTGTCGGTTGGCCCCTTTGAAAATCTGCTGAAAATTGCAGACTTTCTGGAGTGCTGAACGTGGTTTACAATCCAAAAGCTGTGCGTCTTGGAGATGCTTGCAGGGTCCTCCAGCAGTGGTCCCTGTTCGGGCGCCAATGTTGCAGATGGCGGAATGCCACAACCTTCCTGAAGCATCTCCAAGAGGAGGGTGCTCTACCAGGCACACAGCAACCACATCACGCTCACATGCAGCAGGTGGCTATCAAAGCCATGGAGGCAGGAAGGGCCTCTGTGTGGATATCCAGTGGTAGTTTATTTTGCCTACGCACTGAATGGGTCCAGGGACAAAGATGAGGGAAAGTGGAGGGTCCAGGGGTTTATATGGGTACCAGGAGGGCGGAGCCAGGCTGCAAGGGCAAAGCAACAGAAGGTAGGGACAGGACAAAGGGTTGCAGCAGCCAACAGGGAACAGTCAAAAACTGACAGGGCTAAACTGACAGGGGTACACACCAACAGTGGTACAAGACACAAAGAACTCACTAGAACTTGAACATATATGGTTAACAGGGGGTAGAACAGCTAACAGGCCAACAGTCAACAGGGGTACGGGGTACAAAGAACTCACTGGAACCTGAACAGATATGGGTAACAGGGGGTGGATCTGGGGTGGATTGACATTTCATTATAAGAGTGTACAGTAGTCAATAGGAGAGGCCAAAGCCTAGGGGACTCTCCTCCAGGGTGGCATAGCCCCTGGAGGTCCCCTGGCAGGCCCGCAGGCCTCCACACCCCCTCATGAAGGCATGCTGGTAAACAATGGGGCTGTCTGTCCAGCCAACATGGTCTTTCTCAGAATTTTGGGTTCAAAGACCCTGTGGAGCATACTTCCGTGATTCTGCAGGAATTGACTGAGGACAGGAAGGCAGTGGGACAGATTGCCTAGAGAGGCTGTGCAGTCTTCATCCTTGGGTGTTTTCAAGACTCATGTGGTTAAAAACATAAGCAACCCGTTCTGATCTCACACCTGACCGTATTTTGAGCAGGAGATGAGACTAGAGCCTCCTGAGGTCCTTCCCAGCCTGAATTATCCTGTGATCCTATGGCTGCTGTTGCTTTGTCACTGTGGTGTAAGATGCCCACAGACTTCAGGCCAGTACAGCACGTGTGCAGTTCCCAACCTTTGCAGCCATCAAGAGAAACTTGAAAACAAAAATGTCACAGATGCAATGACTGTCAGATATGTAGTTAATATCAAAACCAGTTGTTCCTATTCACCCTCTCGAAGGAGATTGTACTTCTTTCATTGTAGCACACAGAGGCACCAAGCAGTTCTGAACTCTGTCAGACTTCAGAAGAAAGAACAGATTATTAAGGAGACAGTCCTTTCTGATGAAAACTCTGAAAGTGGTCTTTTGAGCAGTAACTCCAAGGGACTTTTATCATCTGTACATATGCAAGATGCTTGGTATCATACAGCTTGAGGCCTATCATTACAAGCTGAGATTGTGTGATTAGTTATTTCAGTTCTATGCAGTAGAGCTACTGGTAGAGAAGAATAGTGCAGATCCTGGTGACAGTTTGGGGGGATGGGGCTGTCATCAGCCTGGTATTGCTCTTCTGTGTCCCAGGAAGTTAGCCAGTATCAGTGGTCTCATCATGCTGTCTCCATTAACCAAAGAAACTATACAACTCAGTGTATTTTTTTGTGAGCTGGTTTATTTGCAGCTAGTGTGCCTAAGGACTTGTTTCCTAGATTATTGTAGAAGCAGATGATCATAACCAGTTTCCTTGCTCATTACCTTACCAGTCAGGAGATACCTAACTCTGCTCCATGTCAGCACCGTGTTCAAGTGCCTTTCAGGAAAGCTGTCCTTTCAGATCACTGGGTTTTGAAACAGTGGTATCCTGTGTAGTGGATATCTACTCAATACTAGCCTGCCTCCAGCATCTGGTGACCAGAATCATCCACTTGTGTTTAGTGCCCTCTACCAAGTATGGCCATTTCAGATAGGGATTCCTGCAGCCACTTGCACAGTCTCCTCCTCACTTCTTACTTGAAGATTTACATGTCTGGAATAATGACAGTTGAAGTCAGACTTCTCTGCAGCTGTTATGGTCCCCTAGTCTTTCTTTAGTATGCTCAGAAAGGAGAAACACTCAGTTTGCATTTTTGGGGGATAAAGGTTGAGGGAGATGGTGGGAATCGCCTGGGAACAGAGAATAGGTTGAACTCAACTTTATGTTGGATGCCTGCACCCAGGCCCAATCATCTTATCCTACTGCGTGTTTTTTGTCAGGCATCCTAGAATGTGGGCTTCTGGCTTTTCTTCTGGTGGGGACCTGGTCTGGGACCAGGGCCTTTTCTAGCATCCTGTCTATTCTCAACTCTGGCACCCTGTATATCTGGGCAGAGAGAAAAAGCAATTCTGGCCCCCTTGTTTTTTGAGAAGCTATTTAGATTTTTTTTTCCTAGCTGCAAGTGACTGACTGATTCCTGCCTCTGTGCTGTAGACCATCAGTTTTGGGAGACAGGGACCAACACTCCATGGGTCCATGCTGTTCTCTGCATCTGGGAAGGCCAGCAGCAGCAGGTACAGGTGCTTGTATACATGTGAAGATCTTCTGAGTTGCTGTGCCGTGAATTTGCACACATCCAAGACTGTCAGCATACAGCCTTTAGGCCAAGGGTGCAGAGGGACACCTATCAGCTTCTCTTGATGGGTAGCAGCCACAGTTCATCACTGAGGCTGTCACAGGAGGGGCAGGCACTGTCATGGTGTTCACTTTTTATCCCATCATGATATGCCCCATGTCACTGCACACCTTGTAGTGTCCCAAAGGGAGTACTAATAGTTTTAGTCAAGTGAATTCTCCAGTTGCTAGGCCCATAACTCTACAAATTGTCAGCCTGAGGTGATAGTTCACCAAATGAAGGAAAAGGAGTCCTATGCCATTATAACATAAGGACTAACGGATGCATGAATAGGATGTTTGACCTATTCTATGGGCATTAATGCAGGCAATGTTGGGTGTGTGTTGGATGGCTGCATGGTCAGAAGTTCTCTTTGTCATCATGGCCAGGTCAGACTTCTTTCTGCCTGTGGACAACAACTTTTTTAACACACAGCCACCAACCTGCATTTCAAATGATGCAGCTTTTCCTAATTCTTGCATCTCTTTGTGGCCGTTTCTGGCTATGGCTGGCCATCATGGACATTGCACTAGGTGTTCAGATCCTGTTGACTTGTCATATGTGCACGTTCAGTCAGTCACCTGTAACAGCATCCCAGGGTTTGCTGACATTCCTGTAGCCTGTTCTGGACATGACAAGACAGTGAGACCAACAGGGAGCCATTTCATCAACACTAGATTTGCTGAAGTCAAACCTACCTTTGCTCAGCCCAACCACGTCACCAGTATTGGGTGACTCCTGGTAGGTAAAGGTTTCTTTTGGTAATATATATGTCCATAGCAGAAAGGAAGTGAATGTAATTCACGGTTATATTTGACCAGTCATAGAATCATATAATATGCTGAGTTGGAGGGGACCCACAAGGATCACTGAGTCCAACTGCTGGCCCTGCACAGGACACCCCAAGAGCCACACCACATGCTTGAGAGTGTTGTCCAAATGCTTCTTGAACTCTGTCAGGCTTGGTGCTGTGACCACTGCCCTGGGGAGCCTGTTCCAGTGCTCAAACACCCTCTGGGTGAAAAACCTTTTCCTAATATGACACCTAAATGATCCCTGCCATGAAGTCATAGTTTTGACAAATACTGATTTCTTCATTACCCTCTCCCAGCACCTTTCTTCTCTCTGCATCCTCTGAGCTGCCAGAAGGAACAATATAACTCAGACACAGACCCTCTCTAATGTTTTTGAAGACAAAAATATCTGGGAAAAGTGGCATTAGTGGTACCTCTCTTCCCTGTGCTTTTACTTCATTAGGTTGTGGACTGTCCCTTTGTTGCCTGTGCCACTGAGACAGTGCTCTCTGCAGAGGCTGTGCTACAACAACAAAGCTGTTAGGCAAAAGATGGGGGCCTAAGAAAGTTGAGTCATGCAAGAGACACCAGTCAGTTTATGACAAAAAATGTACAATTCCTTCAGATAGCATGAAAACACATGGCTGTCCTTGGCCTAGGATAAGAACATGACCAACAAGGGCACAACAGCCTGGAGGTTCCCCTGTTGTCAGCATGAGAAAGCCTGGTAGCACATCAAGCCCAGGGTTCTGACTCCTGACTGACAGGGGCTGGAGCAGAGATGTCCAGCTGCTCTTTTGCCAGGGGAACAAGCCATAACTCCACAGGAGTTTTATGTACTTGCACTTAAAGGGCACAACAAATGACCAACAGCCTTGTTGTAAACCCACAGAATACAGTCACAGATTTCCCTCTACTCACGCAAATCTATCTACAAGGGCCAGAGGAAGCCAAGATTTTCACTGTGAGCTGCTTTAAGCTGTCCTTCCAATAAATGTTGCCTTGCTGTAATGCCCAGCTTCTGTCCTTGGACTGGGAAAGTTGCCAGAGTGTGGCCAAAGCTCTAGGTAGACATTTTCTCAAGATGTTGAGGGAAGAGGGACAGAACATAGTGTGCTTTTCTGAATTCAGTGCTTAATAAGGAGTGAGGAAAAGGCCTACCCCATCCACAGCAAGGCTTCATATTTTACATTTTCCCACTGCCAGGGCATAGAAACACAATCAACACTTGAATCCTGGAAGTAACATAGCAGGGAGAGGACATACTTACAGACTTGCTGGAGGATGGAGGCTGGTCAGCTGAAGATAGCCCTGGCTCTGAGTTCATAATCACCGTGAAGGTGGAAGAGAACTTATATCTGAGTAAGGCCTGGTCTTGGGATCAGATTTACAACTGATGTATGGAAAAAAACCCCCAAACCAAAAACACGTCAGAGCATGAGACATTTTGTGGGTAGTGCATGCTATCAAAATGCTGAGGTTTGAGTTTGGGTCAGACCTAACATGAGAGCAAAAATGGGCATCTGGGCTTCAAAGTTGTTGAGACAAATGCCTCCATTTCAATTTGATAGTAGATTAAAAGATGCAGCTGAAGTGTACCAGAGGTGTTTTTCTTATTGCCTCTTCCTAGATGTCTAAGTAAAGGAGAAAAGAAAGTGGCAGTTTTCTTTAGAATATAGAGTAATCTGACAGAAATCTTAATGTTTCTTCCAGCCAGAGGGCTGAATTATTGAGTCAGCTGGCTCACTTGGAAACAGCTCAAGCAAAAGAAATCTATCTCCATTTGCATAAAGTAATTTGCCAAGGGTAGGTCTCTTTTTTTCAGGAAGGTGTGGTGGTGATGGAGCAGTAGAACAACCTCAGTTGCTGTAGGTAGATATTCTCTCCCAGGACTGTGAATATTCAGGCTTAGCACATGCTTTTCCATCTTTTCAATTAATGAGACTACTAAATAAATGGGCAGAGGAGCAGGTGACCCTGATGCTGCTGGCTCTCAGCTGACCATGGACAATGATTTTCAGAGCCACTTTTAAGCTCATTAGCATCTCTTTTCTGTTTGCCCCTGGGCAAAGATCTATCATGGGGGACCACAGCTGCATGCTAACAGAGCTAATTTTTCACTTTAAAATGTGTCTAAAGAAAACATTTGTCTTAAATTAGATGGTCAATACAAATGTACAATAAATGCTGTAGTGAGCACCTAACTCAAACCCAGTGAGAACATTTCCAGCTCACAGGCTCTTGGCTTGCTGGTGAAATCATTTGTACTTCTTATTCAACGAATGCTTTCCGGCCCATATTCCTGTGTTAGAAAAGTGATCCACTTGTCTAACGTTATGCTGCTCCTTTTTCAGAATCCTTCTCAGTATGAATAATTTTTTCCTTCTCTACCATTTCTTCCCCTGCACCCTCTTGGTGAGTTATTTGTAATACCATCTGCTTCACCTGAAGGAGAGATGAGATGAACAGAGAGAGGCTCGGTGCTGTTATCAACCCTGAACTTTTCTGAATAAAAGCAGGGGCTCTTAGGATGCCGTGAACTGTGGGATTTTCAGAACTCTGCTGACAGGGAGCCCAGCTGGTGACACTACCCAGTGCTTCTCTTTGCCACATTGACATTAAAGTGAATCCCTTTGCTGGATCTACCCTCTCCATATGTACTTGTGTGTAATAAATGGTATCAAAAGTTCTGTCAGAGCTTGCAGGTGAAGGGGGGCATAGGAGGTGGGTGGGATTTTGCCTTTGCTTTGCATACATTGTTTCCCTGTGTTAAGGACTGGAAAGAATCCATGGAGAAAAGATAGGAAACCTATGTTTGGGAAGAAAACAGTAGTGATGCTTTAGTGACAGTATTTTTATGTCATAAGGTGTTTAAACAAAAAATACATTCTTTAGAAGAAAACCAAATATTTGTGTACACTGCTACTGTTACATTTGGCCTCAGTGGTGACACGTATATTTTTAAGAGTGAAGGATTTATTTTTTACTCGCAGTAACTTAATGTTCCAAGTGAGTTTATAATAGCACTGATTAACTGGTAGCATTTAGTTTGAGTGAAATATCAGCTCTGATGTCTCTCTGTACTTTTCTTTGCTCCAGACACTTTTATCAGTCTTGGAGCTATTTAACTTTTCTTATTCTTTTCATAGAAGGTGGTTCATGTTTTAGCCATGTCCTGTTGAACAAGCATTAAGGATTTGAAGCTGCATAAGTGGAAATATTCTGGGTAGTTTTAAGAAATCTGGAATGGCAAGTAAAAAGCTGGAAATGTCCCATTGTTTTGTCTAGAAGCCATTGAAATGGAGTAGGGCTTGCCAGCCACTTCACTAGCATGTAGGCCTTCTGTATAAGAAAAATAAATGTGCATATTTATGATAGCACCAATACTGTAGAACTTTAACCCAACTGTAACACACAGAGCAAAGAAGTGGCATGTTATTAACTATTCTATTATCTACAACAAAGCAAGTTAAAAGGTGAAAGCCAGGGGACTTAAGTGACTGAAACTTATTGCCCTGTATATTTGTAGTGGACAGTTTCCCTTTTAATACTGGGGGCTGGGAAGCTAAGTTTCTTGGCATGTGACTAGTTGAGCTTTTGCCTTTATATGGATATTGTGTTAAAGATGAGACCATCTAGGTAAAGCAGATCCCTGAGGGTGTTTGCAGCAGCTCTCAGTAGCATGAGCAGTAAACTAGATAATTGGTGTGTTGGTTCTCATCCAATAATAATTTATTTCCTGGGAGCAACTTCAAAGCTTAATCCTAGAATTAAATCCCCTATTCCTCCTTGGGATTTTAATTGAGTTTTGAATGCTCTGATGGATCGTCTGCTAGAACGTTAAAGACAGCTTTCAGACATAAGGGTGATTTTTCTGGCTCCTGTATGCCCTGTATGGAGAACAGGTGAATGCAGGTACTTTCCTGAAGAAACTCTTCTTTAGCTTTTCATCATGATAAGCTGGCAAAAGCCACACTTTATCTCTTACTGAAAGCGTTTTTTCAGTTTCCTTTAAACCATGAAGGCAGCCTGCCTAATCCATTTTGCAGCTCTTCCAGTGAAGAGAGTCATCACTTGAATCTGGAGAGAACCAATAAGATTTTCATCAACCAGAAAGCTGATTTTAGGAAAAAAAAAAAAACCCCAGATAATCTGTTTGTCTTGTTAGGGTTGGAACAGGATGGAGATGACTGCCAGGAGGATTGTGGTTTCCCATTCTTTCAAGCGTGTCAGGAAACTGTATCTTGTTAAGACCACTGAGATGGGACAAAATCTCCAGCCACTGGAATGGTGTTTGCACCTCAGAGGTGGAGAAGAAAGGCATCTCCCCAGAGCAATGCAAGGCAGTGAGTGCTTCAACCTTTCCTTTATGCTTCTGAATGGCAGGGTAAAAGGGATGGTGTCTATGGCTAATGTTTGTACCATGCTTTGATGAAATACAATACAGCATTTGATGATAATTACTATTTATTATTAGATAGATGTGGTGCCTTTTGACAGATAGGTTCTTCAGTCTGGGTGTGCTATAGGTAGAAGAGCCATATATCATCTTAGAAAAGTGACAGTGTCAGTTTGAAATCCCATCTGTACTTCTGCAGTTCAAAAATAACACATTTCCATTTGAAAGAACAAACTCCACAGTTTCTTAGTTTAATGTGTCTGTATTTCATACATAAATGACCATCCAGGAAAACCAATTTCAGTGAGCCTGACATTCCATACTCAAAAGAATAAAACAAGTCTATAAAGACACAGAGAAAGCTATTTCTCCTTTAATCTACTTCACATTGTTTTTGATTCTGCATGACAAAAAACCAGTCTGCTAGTTGTTAGGATTTCTGGGGGCAGACTGACCATGGCAGAGACAGTAGGGGATGCTGCAATTATTGCAAACTAAAATGATGAGTGCTCAGCTAAGTGTCCCGGTATGACAGCTGAGACAACATGTATAACACTTCAAAGCAACCGCAACAGTGTTCACAATTCCCTTCTGCTGGGCTGCTGGCAGGATGAGTGTCCTCCGAGTAGCAAACAAAGTTATCAGTCTCCTTGTGCCCAGGTGTCCTTGCAAAAGACTGATGAGATCTCCCCACCCAGTGGCTTCTGGTTCAATCTTGCTCTAGCATCTCTTGGTCCTGAACCATGTGCAAAAGAAAGGAGAACAGGTTTCATGACAAAATTTAGATGAGTCCTTCAGCCAGGTGGTTGCACCACCGTCAGATTTGTGTGCTTGTTTCTCCATTTGCTTTCTGTTTAATTAGCTGATAAAATTTCTTCTGTGCTGTTCTTTATGCATCATGACGTGGTATCCTTGTTTGTGGACCTGTGTAGCCAATGTTATGGTGACCTTCCAAAACTGACATAGGCCTGGCATCTAAGCACCAGGACATGGGCATAGATGTATTCAGCCACTTTATGATCAGACTGGCTGAGCAGAGCAGGGCACAGAGCACCATATAAAAGCAGCTGGAGTCTTGGTTACCATGCTCTGCAGCCCATGTGCAAACACCCAAAGGAACGCCACTATGAAAAACCTTTTTATGGTGTGAATTATCCAGAACAATTGATCCATTTCATTGATTATAAGAAATTGTTTTCCATAGACATGGCTTTTCTTCTACTAATACAAGTGTGTCTGTGTTTGAACAGAGGACCTTTGAAGTGGCAGTCTTTTCTCTTAGCTGCAGGCTCCATTTATCTAGGGCCCTGGAAATAGGCTCTGATTTTATGAAGTCACTGGGGCATTTACTAAGGGTTAAATCTACTGTAGGGCCCTTGGTCCCTGTCAGTGCTGGCAGAGGCTGTTCTGTGATGGCAGAATGGCTCTGTTGGATTGCATCCTCTGTAACACCATCACTGCCACATCGAGCCCTGGATGCTTTTGATATAAGAACTTTCATCCACATTCTTTTATCTTAGGCAAGACAAAAATAATATAACCCTTAATTTATAGTAAACATGGACCCATTTAAAATAAATCCCTCAATTTGTCTTACAAATAACATTTAAGTGTTTTTGAATTGAAGAAATCTTTGAAAAACCATTTCCTAACAGCAACGCTATTTGTTTCATTTTATGCAGTTCATTCATCTTAGCTGATTGGAGAAAAAATAAAAGCCTACCCCAGCTAGTGAGAGTAAACCCTGCCACAGCACTGTGCTGCTGCAGATTTTGCAACATTTTTTATTTGGAGCCAACCTCCACACACATTATTTACAATAACTATTACATCTTAATATAAAAATAATTTGGGGGTTAGATGCTGTGCAAAATCTCAAGAAGATAATTCCAAAGCAATTGGCATTTTTATGTACCTGATTTCAAACTTGTATTTGAGCCTGATTTCTTTGGTCAAGGGGAACGCACCAATTTTGTCTGAAAAAAGTGTTGAATTGGACACTCAGGCCCCTAATCCCTATAGGAAACTTAGCCCTTATGATTTATTTAAGAGGGAATTATAAGTATACACATGTCATGTTTATGTAAGATGTGCATAGACATCTATCAAGTAGAAAGGCAATTAGTTTCATCCTTAAAATAAACAAGGCTTTCATATACCATGTAAGTGTGGAGTTGTGTAGTTTTATAAAGAAAAAAGTTGATGAATCCCTTCCTCTTAAGATCACAGAGAATTATAACCTTAAATATTGCTGACTTGCTTAAAATGGTTGAAGCCCCTTGTCAGAAATTGTTCCTAAGATACTTCTTAACCGTCCATTTTGTGTTTCTAAGTAATAGGCTGGATGAAAATCACTCCCTCTCTTTTTGTCAAGCTCCTTGTCCGCTTGCTTCATCCAGAAGAATGCAGGAGGACTTGCACAGTCATAGTTTATCCCTTCTTGCCATACAGAAAGGAAAAAACATCCCTTGGCCAAATCATATCTGCTATTCCTGTATCACTATTATCAGTGAAAGGAATGGCAAAGTCAAATGACTAATCTCTTCAGCTATTAGCATCTTCTGTATGTAAGTATCACTCTACAGTTCTTTCCTCCAACTGTTCTGAGATAATTTCAGATTACTTTAGGCTTTGGCTAATATGTCTTCCATTTTAACTGAAATTAGAATGAAAAATATCATACTCACTTTTTTCAAGCATGCCTAAAAATGTTAGGAAAATCTTTCTAGCAGGAGAACAGCCCTTACCAGCACCCTCAGGAAGATCCAGGCTGTCAAAATGAAAATATTGGTGTCTGCTTTTGTCAAAGATACAGATTGGTATTGCTTGTGGTCACTGCAGCTACATGAAAAACATCACTGTACACACACTGTACATGGAAACAGAAATTCATTCAAGTTCCAGATGGCATATTGATATATATGCACGTGGTGCTACAGCCACATTGCTGTCCATAACCTTCTCTACAGACCAGCAAACTCTATTCAGACCATGTGGATGGATTCTGAGGTACAAACTGAGATAGGACCTGGGCCTTAAGAGAGAGTCTACAGCTGCTGTGGTTCTTTTAGGAGCCTGTCCTCCCTCAGAAACCTTGGCCATATGCATGTTTTGCCCTGCAAATACACACCTGCAACAAAGGTCTGGCACTGAGTTCTTGTCTGCTCACTGGAACACAGTTCTTTGGCATGTGAGATCCAGCCTTCCATGCCTGTCTTTTGAGCAGTATGTTCCTCACTGTTCCTGGACATAGAGCATGCTAGGTAGGTCCAAGCAACTGTGTTTTCCTTAGAGGGTGCTTTCAGTGAGAGGGATGCAAAGGCTGGACAACGCAGTCTGCATCAGCACTGAAACAGAGCATGTGATGTTCGGCCTGGGGTCTGCTTTCCTGCAGGACAAGTGGAGCTGGCAGGGAGGCATGGGGAGGGCTTTCCTCAGTGCTCTTTTTCCTAGAGGGTTACCAAGGACCATCTGAGCTCTTCCAAATCTCCTGCCAAGACTCAGACATTGGCAGGATGGGCGCTTGCAGCCCTAGAGTGACTACACGTCCTGAAGGCTGCACTTGACACTTCTATCTGAAAGGGAGCTGCTTTTTTACCCATTCTGGCTTTTCCTGGTAGGGGGCAAGACTTACCCTAGGGCCATTCTCCGGTGCTGAGGAGGGTAGGTGGGCATGCTTTAGTCAGGCCACCCACAGCACAGGAGGGGACAGGGACGGATCTGTGACCAAAGACTGGATCACCCTGCCGGGATGAGACTGAGAGCACCATGTGCAGCAAGAGTGCAGGCATCCATGGGCAGGGCAGGATGAGGATGAAGACACGTGTTCCTTTCTGTTCAGGCTGATTTCACGTTGCTTAGCTTCCAAGGGGCTCTGAGAATAGCAATTAAAGCACCGGGCTTAATTGTGGAGTATCCAATTTTGATATTAGCATTATCTCTGCTCTCACTGCTTTCTTTTCGTTCGGATCCAATTGTGCTGCCTGCCTGCTGGCTGGGTGCCTGTTCCTTTCTTCTCATTATTACTATTTTATGGTTATTGTTAATTTTTTTTTTTTTAAGCATGCCTTCCCTCGGTTGCTTCCAAACATGCGGGTCGCGGTCCGAGAGGGCGCCAGACGCAGGGAGCCCCGGGTGGTCCCCGTGGGGCCGCGGCGGCGGCTCGGCCCGGCCCCGGCTCGGCCGGAGGCACAGGTGCCGCCCGGACACGGGCTCCCCCTCCGCCCCCGCCGGAGGCCGAGACCTGCTCCCCCCGGCAGCGGGCAGGGGTTGGTCTCCCGTTACCCGTACAGTCCTTCCTCCTCCTCTTCTCCCCCCCGTTTCCCGCACTGCTCACTCGCACAGCTTCCCCTCCCCGCCCCTTGATACTTCCCCCTCCCCACCATTTTCCGCGGGTATATTTAATTATTATTAATTATTAAGCTGCTTTATTAATTCACCTTCCTATGCTGTCCCCACCTCCGGAACGCATTCTCGGAGCTTTTATATTGCAAAGAATTTTTTTAAAATGTATTTTTAGGGTGATGCTCTGAGCACTTCCCCCTCCCCGCCCCGCATCTCCCACCCGGGCAGTACCAGAGAAGAGAATGAAGAAGTTGAGCATGTCTGAGGCGGATCAGCCTTGCAGGCAGAGAGGGGGGCAGTAGCTACTCAGAGCAGCCCGAGTGCCTGAAGCAGGATTTGCTGGTATGTATGTGGATCTGGATTTTATGGCAGCTCTAAGTGTGAATCTTTTTCCGAGCGAGAAAGGAGGGGAAAAGAAAAAAATATCTACGGCTTCATTAAATAAATGCCTGCATAGCTGTAAGCCCTGTCCGGCTGTGCCGGAGGAGGTGGTGGTGGGGACACTCCCAGCCATCCACCCACCCCTCGGAGAAAAAAAAAAAAAAGAGCCCAAGCAAAGCCCGGAGAGCCGAGGGTTGTGTTGCCGAGGGCGAAGGAGGCGGGGGGCGCGTAGTGCAACCCGGCCCGGTGTCAGGTGAAGCGGCCCCCCCGTGCCCCCAGCCCCGTGGCGGTGCGTGTGCGTGTGTGTGCGCCCAGCGCGCCCCGCGCTGCCCGTGGAGCCGAGCGCGGCGGGCAGCGGTGCCGGCAGCACTGCAGAGGGGTGGGCACGGCCCTCGCCAGCCCTCGGGGGCTGGGCCCGGGGGTGGGCGAAATGCTGTGCGTGC
>WEKY01001352.1:93908-124518 GCA_013390045.1 Picathartes gymnocephalus
TGTGTGCACAATTGGGAAATGCGTTTTGCCTTCCTTTCTTCTCAATATATTAATGTCTTTGTTGGGGAGCGTTTTCTATCCCCTTCAGATCCCTCTAATACAAAATTGATGCTTATTTTTCCCTTCAGGAAGGGGACGCTTTGAGGATAATCATGCTTCACAGAAGAACGGCACCGACCTCCAGTTGCATTAAACACAACCTCCTCCACTAGGGCTCCAGGAAAAAAAAAAAAAGAGAGAGAGAGAGAATAATTATAAGAATAATCATTAAAAAGGCGAAAGGAATGCTTACTCTGGAACCTGCATTTGACGATCCTCACCACTCGCACTGAATATCCTCTGAAGTGATTCTCTCCAGCTTTTGAATTTGCACCGCTTCAAGACGCAAGATTGCCACAAAGAAACCTCTATTTTTTTTACAGCCAAATAGGATTGTTTTTTAACTCATTCCCCCACGTTTGCCCCCGACCCTTATTCTTCTTATGTGGATATGCAAGCAAGAAGAGGAGACTGGACATTCCCAACATGCTCTCTCCCTTGATCTGTCCGTCTAGAGGTTCTGCTTCTACAAACCAAGGTAGGGAAATTCCTGTTTCTGTGGTTTTGCTTGCAGCTCATTTTGGTACACGGGTTTGCCCAGGGAAGATCATTCACGGTAGAACAAAAGGTTTGGAGATGCTGCTTTTAGAAGCAGATAGAGGGGAAAAAAGCCCCAACATTCACCAGACATGTTGATTCCCTCTTGGCTCATCAAATAGGACATGAAGAGAAGGCGAAAGGATTTGAGTTAGGTACCACGTTGTGAATTGGGGGAAAGTCCCTTGGGATTTTTTTTTGGCGGGGGCTTGGCAGGTGGGATCGGGGGAGACACGGGAGGAGGAACGCGGCTTTGGAAAGGGGTGAACACGAAAATAATTTTCATCCATCCACCCGCAAACTGTCTCCTCCTTTTCACTGGTCCAGCGGCTCCTTGTCATGCTTTGATGTGAAAGCAGAGCTCGATAGGAACACCAGGACGTAGAAACCCGCTTGTTGCCGAGGAGGGTGGTGCATTACTGAAAACCCACGCCGGCCTCTCGATCGTGAGCGGCCTAACGCGGGGGCCGGGGCCGGGGCCCGGGGGGTGGCCGGGGCCGCCCCTGGCACCGCGGCAGGAGCCCGCCCAGCGCCGGGGAGAGTGCGCCTGCTTGCGTGGAGGTGGAGGGCTATTTTAAGTCCAAGCACGTCAAGCGACTTAACCTAAACCTACGAGGCGCTGTATTCAGGCAACTTCACGTGTTTTAATTTATCCCCGTCCCCCTGGTGCTATCAGCGGGCTATGTGGCCCCTCTCCGCCGCACCCCATCCTTCCCCCCGCAACCACCGCGCCTTGCACCTCGTGTCCCCACGCCGGCAGCCCCTTCCCCAGCCCACTCGCGAGGGATGCAAAATGGCTATCGTGCCGCTCGGCTGTAGATACGCGAGAGATACCGGTGCATCCCGACCGTAACGTGACATGTGAGTCTTTCTGTAAGATGGTGGCAAGACAAAGGCAGCGGAGCCGCCGGGGGGGTGCGGGAGCGCCGGGCACAAGGTGTTGAACGTCTCGGGGTTATTTTAAGCCTTAGCCCGTGCCCGCCGCGCCGCTTCGCCCGTCACGCGTGGGTCTGCGCGCCCCCACGCCGGGAGAGGCGGGGGCAGGGGTGAGCTGCTGCACAGTCCCCCCGAGGGCGGACCCACACCACCCTTACCCGCATCGCCGGCCCCCCGCCCAGGCTCCCCCCGAGCCGCCTCTCCCTTCCAGACCGGAAGGCTGGCAGCGGGCGGGGGGCGGCACGAGGAGCGGGAGGCGCACCCCACAGCAGAGGGAGGAGTAAGGGGGGGTCACCCTCCCGCCCTGCTGCGGGGTGAAGCAGCCTTCAGGCACCCTCAGCCCTTGATGCATCCGGAGCATGCCGAAGCGGGTGCGCGCCTTTCCCACCGCCTCCTTTGCCCGCATCCTTCCAGTAGCTCATTGCCACATATCTGAGCTGGTTTTGTCGGCCTGTTGTTAAAAACCAGGAGCGGTTCCGCGTGAACGGGTTGAGAGCCACCTTTCCTGACATATTCTGGCTGTGCTTCTATAAATATCTAAGGCTTCCCAGGGTATCCGCGCCTGGATCCTCCCTGCCTGAGCTCTCCCTCCCTCGCCGCAAGTGGGAGTAGAAAGTTTACCTGTGCGGGGAGGAGGGCGTGTGGGAGCCTTTCCCCCGTTTTCCGAAGGAATTTCTCAGGCCTCGCAGCTGCCGAATCTTCCCAGGACTGGTGGGGGACTGTAGCTCCCTTCGTCGGCCATCGCTTACCCCTGAGAACCCCTAAAAGCACAAGGCGGGGGGCGGTATGCACGGAAAGGGGGGAGTGAGCTCAGTCCCTGCCCCTCTGCCCCCTACTCTGGGTTTTGCAGGCACATCGGACGGCAGAGGGGAAGGTTTCCTCGGGTGCTTGGCCAGGGTGGCAGCCGTCGGCAGCGGGGCCAGGCTACCTGCTCCCCTGGAGAGCAGCGCCCAGCCCTGCCTGCTCGCTGCCTGCCACAGCCGCCAGCCCTGCCAGCAGGGCACCCGGCCCAAGCGGGTGCCGCATCCCTGCCACAGCCCTTCCTGGCCATGACCAGGGCCAGGCTCATGCAGAGGTGGAGCAGGGCAGGTGGCACTTGGGGAGATGTCTGAAAGCTTTGATGCTCAGCTGTGGAGCACCGGCCCACATTCCTTACCCTCTAGACTGCCCATTCTCTCTGACTGCTACCTTTACCTGTGACTTTTCCTCATCTTCTCTGCAAGCTCCAGTATGGGCGAAAGGAGATGCCCACTAACATTGCTTTCTCCACCATGAAGCACAGCAACCTCAGGCTTTGCAAACAGTTTATGGAGGCAGCTGATCCCTCCTGAGCTGCCCCTTGGGCAGGCAGGGAGGGCTGGGTATGCAACACCCCGGCTCGTGGGGTGCTGTCCCACACCCCAGGGCCCTGGGGAGCAGAGCAGGGACACAGCACCCTGCTGTGCTGGGTGACCTGGCGTGCCCCAGCTGCAGCTCTGTAGAGAGCAGCAGTTTGTGCGTGGGTGCAGGTTGCTTTGCAAGAGGGGAGGTGTGGGTATGGGCAATTTTCAGCTGCTCACCCACACCGCCCCAAAGCAGCAACTCTTCTCGCCTCCATATATTCTGCTTTTCTTCGGTCCCTCACCACAACAGCTTGTCTCCCAGTCCTGGGTGGAGGTCTCAGAGAGTTGGGACACTATGAACAGGTTGAGGGCAGAGTCAGAAAACAGCCCAGGGGTGGTGAGATCTGCTTCAGCTTCCTCTTGGCTCAACCATTGTTACACAGGGGCAGATCTCAGCAGAGAAAAGGAAGAAAGCATGGTCAAAGCCACAGCTCCTCTTCCCGGGGACCCTGGACTCTGATCTGTTGGCACACACCTGCTGCACCAGCCAGTTCAGCCTGTGCAGGTCCTGGTGCCTCTTGTGTTCCCTGTGCCAGTGAGACCATTGCTGAGCAAAGGAAGGTGTCAGCAGCAGCACCCAGCTATCCTGTTCTGGGCAAGGGATACCAGCATTGTTGGCTGAGTTCTACGTTGCACCTATGCATGCCAGAACATCATGCAAGAGATCATGGAGAGGTGGAAAATACAGAACAGAGGCAAAATTCCCAACCTGCCATCCCCATCTAATAACTGACGCTTTGACTTGTATTATCCTCATTTTGAATTACCAACTGTCCCTGTATAAAAAGTCTGTCAATCTGTGAACCCTAACCTGCAGGGGTAAAAGGTGATGGAATTAATTTATATTTCATCTGCTGTTGGAACTCAGCTGGGGCTGTTCCTTGTGCTTGGTTTGGAAGAGGGCAGGTGGACCTCACTTCTGGTGCCAGAGCTGTGGAGCTGCACTTGGATTCCCACACTGGACTCACATTGCCTGGACTGGCACCAGGAATCGGTGTCTCTGCAGTACCATGTGGGAGGTCTGGATTTGATTCCCGGTGCTGTTTTTTCATTCCCCCGTGCTGGCAGAGGGTGGGAGCACTGTACAGATAGTGCTGCTTATATCTGCAGTGGGCTCCATTCCACATTCCCATCCTTAGGATGCACAAAAGCTGACTATGAGATAGTCCAGACTGAGGACTGGTCCCTAGAGGTTTAATCTTCTTGGTCTCTAGGGAGGCCACAGCTCTACCCTGCCTGTACTCAGCAGCGTGGTTTGGTGGGCAGTGGCGAAAGACAGCTACCTTGCAGCTGTGGAGAACATGCAGAGGGTTTTTTTAATTTTTAAAATTGTCTTTGTGTAAGCCACAATTAATCACAAAGGAATGGATTAGTTAATAGGGAAGATGGACTAGATGATCTTTCTGAGCAAGATGGCTCAGTGTATTGTGATTGCCTAATCCACCATGGAATGCTCGTAGTATCCACTCTGCCTGACATCAGGGCTCTAGGCCTGCCTGACTCTTCTGCAATTCTGTGATTAGCTTTCTTTGATATTTATTTATACTTGAGAGAAAAGCACAAAGTGGCTGGGAGGAGCACGGCTGATCAGTTATCTGCTATTACCCTGATCGGTCCTCTGTCCACCCATCCACAAGAGCTCTTTACACCAAAGTGAGTCAACTTATTAATTGTCGCTTTGCTGCAGTCAGACAGACTTGCTGCTGCCTTGGGTACCTCCCTGCGTAAGATGAAATGGCAGTTTGAAGATCACAGCACTGAAATATGTGGAAGGGGAATCAGAAGAAAATAAGATATTTCAAGATAAGCATAGCCCACCTGCTATTACTGCCTTGTCCCTTCTTACGGGTTTTGTGTTTCTGCTTCCACCAAGTGCCTTGTAATGGGAACAAAAACCCCATTTCTCCAACCACAAAGTGGGGCTCCACAATCCCTCTGACCTACCTTTCTTGCTTGTCTGTTTATCTGAAGACAGGAAAGAAGGTTCCTGACAGGTATGGACTGGTGCTCGCTCTGGCAAAATCAGTACCGTGGTGCTAAGTGCCTGGGAGCTAGGAGATTGACCTGGCCAGGTTAAATGTTAAAGCTACCTTTCATGGTGGGAAAAAAAAAAAATCCAAACAAACCCACCTTTCTTGTTCAGGAGCTCATTGCTTCCTTAAGGTGCAAACCACAAGCTCCCAGGTAGAATTGTACATCAGAGTGTGAACTGGTGTGTGTAAAAGTTGACCAAGTGCAGGGTGATGGTCTGTGCAAACCAAGCAGCATATCTCCATGTGCCTGAGGTCACTGCAGAGAAAAAATCCCCTCTCTATGCACTCAGAAACAAATGTGTGGCACAAGGCAGTGTGCAAACTGCAAATTCAAATTCAATTCAAACCATGGCTAATTTGGACCTCTCAAGGCAAGGCTGCCTTTTATTCAGTGTTTTCTTGGAAACTGAAGAGAATGCTCACTCTGGGCAGGAGAAGGGACAGACTTCTCTTTATAAAATTTTTACATATGCATTGAATATGCTTCATGTGAGAAGGATAATAATGCTTCATTTTCTGTAGTCAGGGTCACCAAAAAAGTGAAGAGTGAAAGGGCGTGTGTTCTGAGACACACTGCCAGCTCATTCTTCCTAATACAGATGATATTTTTAGACTGCAAAGTATGCTTGGTGGCTCTCTTCCCTTTCTAACACAAACAATTGAAGACCATGTTTTATATCAATATATATAATCTATATTTATCAATATAGATTAATTGATTAAACATCTAGGGAAAAAGAAATTTTGAATGAGAGTGTGGTTATTGGCTCAAAGGGGTCTCTGCAGCATTCATTCCCTATACCTCAAACCCCATCCACAAGGATGGTTCAGAGCTTAAAAGAGTCACTGAAAGTGGCTCAGGTAAAAGGTTAGGTTGCTAGCTCTGAATACTGGAGATGTTTCTGTATTCCCAAAGCACGTACTGTATCACTAACATTGGTGTGCATGGCTGTGCTGAAACATTTATAGGAAGGAAACACTCTAAGAGGAAAGACGTGAATTTGATCTTCATGCTCGCTTATCTGTACTGATTGCTCCTCCACTAAAACAGGTGCAGGGCCACCAGGTTATATGGCCTGAAAAATCCATGGGATATTATTCTGTCACTCCTGCACACCCCTGGCATGTTGGGGTTGTAGGAGCTCACCTCCAATTATCTGTCCATGTGACAAACTCTTAAGTTACTTCTCAAGGTAGCAGTCAGCCTACACTACTTTGTCTGTGTGTAGCTATTTAGTTGTGGGAACCATTCTTGCTTACTGTACTTCCAGTCTGGATTTTCAACCACGGATCAAGAAATGAAGCAGTGTAGCTACCACCATCCTCCTCCAAACCCACTGTCCAGCCTATGTGTGAGCTCTGTATGCAATCCTTGTTTGTTCAAAGTAGTGAAATGATCTGTCTAGAACCTATTTACAGATGTGATTTAGCTCTGCTTAGGTAACTGTGTTCTGTTTGAGGGCAGCACTTTTAAGAGAGGGAAGGACTGGGGCGAGTGTGCGGGAGTGAACTAATACAATGATCACAGAGCAGAGAAAACAAGACCTGTAAGGAAAGAGTGAGAGAGACCCAGGGAAGCTCGGTCTGGAGAAAAGACAACTGTGGGTGGATCCTGAGCTGTCTGCAAATACATGAAAGACTGTTACAGAAAGAGGACAGGGGCCAATTATTCTCATTAGTCACAGAGGACAGATCAGGAAATAAATGACTTTAAGATGAAGCAGAGAGAATACAGATTAAACATCAAATTAAGTGTTTACTGCACTAATGTTTTAGTGACAGTAGAAGAGCTGATAAATTTGGCAGATGAGCTGCAACTGACAATATTTAAAGCTAGATGTAGGTGCTGAACTATCAGGATTTTTTATCTAATGAAGTCTGTCTTCAGTGAACCTCAGATCATGGTATTTGAATGCCTAACCAAACAACCTCGGAAGAAAGATAATGAGGTTGATTTGTCCTGTGTGCAGGAGGGAGACACTATCCCACTGGAGGAACCTGATTGGGTTTGGCTCTGTGCAACAAATCTCATATGGTACCTGTAGGAATCAAAATGATGGTGTCGCCTGGTGGCACAGCTTGTGCATATCAGAAGCTCCCCAAAGATGCCTGGTTTACAAAACCTCTGGCACATTGTGACAGCTCATACTGCCCAGGGGACTGGCAAGAGCTGCAGGATAGAAATAGGGCAGAAGTGGCTTACAAACTTGTCCTGTGTGAATGATGCTTTAGCATTTGCAAGCACAGTTCTTGAATCCTGGGTTAAGTTGGGCTGTTTGGATTGAGACCATATCCCTTTCATTTAGAAGCCTCACCTGTCTGTAGCCGTTGCTTTCAAGGCTTTACACTGTCACAGCATCTGAATAGCTACTGTGCCAAAACCTGATACTGCATGGGGAGGGAGGTTTACCGTCACACACTGAACGATGTGAAAATTCACACCTTGCTGTTGCATCATGTCATTCTTTTGTCTTGCAAGATGAGATGCAGTTTAGAAATACCTTCTGTTTACTTCTCTCTGCTGCTTCCAGAAGATAAAATGGGATATGGGCACCCACGAGCATTGTGGTTTCTGAGGATTGTCACTTTACTAGCCAGCCTTCACAGTCACATCTCTTTGTGCTCTGAGTTGGAGGAGCTTCCTGTGCCTGGTTGGGGTTTGGATGAACGGCTCAGGCAGTGGGTTCTGTGAGGGATCTTCCTGCCTTGCATCAGGAGAGATTCCCCTGCCGGTAGCTGAGATGGCTGAAAGGACTGTTCTGAAATTGTGAGTTTGGCCAGCATCAGGAACGTGCTATGCGGCCTAAGGCCTATGCCTCTGTATATCCTCCTGTGCATCAGCAGAAGTGGTGACTGTGGTGAAGCCCTGCTGGTGGATTACACTATTTTAAAAAAGAGTAACAAGCATGTAATCCTGACCTCTGGTGTTTTTTTGTAGGAATCAGGAATTTTCTATACAGGTGTCCAGGACACATTCAGACTCAAATGGGGAAAATGACACAATACACTCTCTTATTATATTTGGATTTAACTTTTTTGTTTCAGTTCTTCACCTAATCTCTTAGTTAGGGTTGCCATGCATTGTTGGGAGATAAAATATACAATTCTCTCACATGGGCGTAGTTTCTTGCATGTATGACCTCTGAAGAATTTGGAGGATTTTTCAAAAGGAAACAAATGTAAAACTTACTAAATTCACCACTTCAAAACAGACTAGGAGGTAAGATGGCTACTTGAAGCCAGCTGAGGCAGATAAAATCTGGTGTCATGAACCTGATAATTTACTAGCGCATATGCCATGTCCTACATCACAGCTGATTGCCTAATGAACAGAAAATTATTTTCACGTGATAGGCATAATAGCCTTATGATAGCTTAGGGTTGTGGTGGCCTCATACTGTTACCTCTGGCTGTGGGTCATGAACAGGATACAGTGGGGCACAGGTAGGTCAGAGATTGAAGTCTGTCGTAACAATGGACTGTGGTTTCCCTGTGTCACATGAGACTTCTGCTGCTCACAGCTGGAAATGAGGTACTGGAGATACACAGTGGCTGCTTGGAATGCGAAAGGTGAAGGTCCTAAATCAATACGACCTGGAAATGAATTGCAGAAGAACTGCTAGGATCCTAAATCCAAGGGCAATCCCAACTCTTCACAGTATTTGGGGGCAGGTGGTTTTGAAGCCTGTGCAGTGAGAAGAACGGCTCCACTGCTGCATGGAAAGGTGTCAGGATGCTGCCTCCTGCTCCAGGAGGAGGATGGAGCAAGGGCTGCTGCTGTAAATCTCTTTGTGCCAGGTAAAGCAGGATGTTGTTTAATTGTACACAGCTGGATTGCTGGGGAATTTCTGTCACAAGGCTTTGCTTAGAAATGCATTTGAAGTGCACTGTAGCAGAGGAAATGCACTAGAATGCACTAACTCGCGGCTACTTGCACGTAGGCATACGCTTGTATGGAAAGCATGTGGGAAGGATCTGCATATCCCTGCACCCCTCTCTCTCCTCCTCTATAATTCTCTATTATTGCTGGCTGCTGTAGTCAGTGGCCTAAGTATCTCAGGGGAGATTCCCTCCTGTCAGACGTGTGTTTCGGCAGAGGCAAGCTGAAACATCAGAGGCTGACAATCCCCAAGGGAGAGTCTAATGAAAGCGACGGAATGACATAATCTGTTCTCATAGTCTCTCCCCTTCAGCTCTCCACGTTTTTGGTGCAACTTGAAATTACCCTCTAATTTATTACTGGAAAGGTGACAATCATATATAATTGAAATGATATAGATAGTGTCCTCAAATGTTGAAAGTCAAAGAATAAAATCAGCGTGGATGTGGTCTGCGGTACTGTCTTTCTGGGAGGAAGCTTTTAAGACTCAGTCTGAAAGTAACAGTGATAAATGTCATGAAAGCATAAATAGAATCTCAGAAAAGATATTACAATCATTTCATTAAGTGATGGGGCACTGGTACCCTAAACAGGAGGAGAAGAAAATTAAGTAGCTTAGAAAAATAGGGTAGCTGTGGGATGGCTGCCTTGAAAGATATGGTGGCTCTTGCAGAAAGCTGTTTGAATCCCTGGTTTGAAAGTTTGTGAACTTTCAAACCAGGGATTCAGAGAGAGACACAAGGATCATATGTTAACCATTTTTAATTTGCACCATTTCTACATAGAGTAAAGGGGCTCCGAGGGACTCAGAGAAATTTGCAGGAACTCAGTGCCTGTACCTTGACACTCTCTGAAGAAGGAGCTGGATGTCACTGAGGGTATCATATGTGAGCAGCCCTTTCTGTGCAATGGCCTTTTTTCTTATTGGAGGGTGTAATAACTTTCAGAAACCAGGAGGTGCATAGTAGGAGATGAGTGTTGGTTAATGACATGCCTTGCCTTAATGGTCTTGTGTGATTTTTTTGGTAGGACATTTTTTTTTAGGAGAGATTGATTCCTGATGTCAGCTTTTGACGTTAGAGAAGATGATTAACATTTTTGACAGAAGAGGTTTGGAAATGGGTTAACTGTCCCACAAAAAAAAGTAATTTCAGAGGTTTTGCTAGTTCTGCACTGAGTTTAATTTAAATATTTGATGTGTTTTCATGAAAAAGCAGAGAAAAGAATAGCTAGCAGCCTGGTGGGCAAAAAACTAACTGGGTTTTATGTGATGCATCCTTATTCTGCATACTTTGAAGTGGGGACTTGTCCCTGAGGTTGTCCTACCCAAGATGAGGGCTCAGATACTGGGTCCTCTGCAGTAATGCTTTCTCAGTTGGAACTTTTCCAGTTGGAACTGTTCTACTTTATATAAATGCCTATTCATTGTGCTGGAGAGGGAGTGCTCTAACGACTGGGCTGTGGAGGTAGTTTGTTTCTTTGGCCTGATATGAAGTAATTACTTATAAAAAGAGAAGTGATTTCAGCATGAAAGAAATGGAGGCACAGACTCTGTAGCCCAGAGGCAGTGGAGTCCTCTGAGACATGGGAGCTAATTCTTCCTCCACATTAGTCAGTGCAGGTTTGTTCTTGTTCTGCTTTGGATGCATTTGTTTTTTCCTAGTGACATGACAACAAAATGTTTCATTTAGCATTGAGCTCCAGTGCTGATTCCAGGTGGGGAATAAAGTGACAGGAGGAGGTGAATTCCCGGGAAACAAAGACCTGATCCTCAAGCAAGTGCTCTTAAATGAAGGATGAGGGATGAGAACTATGGACTCTGTGACAGGAAACCAGAGTTACTGCTCCAATGAAAATTTTTATCGTTTCCTATAATGTGCAGGTAGCTCTTTACAATTGACTCCAGATCTTTAAAATCACTTGGGATTTTCATTCCTGCAGTTCATATCCCTTGGTGTATCCCCTCTCATGGTTCATTATACATTTGCTTTTATAAGCCTGGTGAGATGTTTGACTTTTATATGGAAAAGAGAGTTTTTCCAGAAGTGAACACTGGCTGTGGGAGACTTGTTTCCAGAAGAATTCCAGGGAGTCAGTGGAGAAAGATCAGGTTCTTTGAAGGGTAGTGTAGAGCAGGAACCCCATGGATGTGCTTCAGCTTGCCCTCTAGAAAAGCTAATCCCTGTTGACTAAAAAGGTAGCCTACAGAGATGAGCTTTCTAAAAGCTTTTAATTATTTTTTTTTGTTCTGTGTGTATGTATTTTAAGGATGTACAGGGTTGGAGGCTAGAAAAGACAAGCCATGTACTAAATTACTACTCTTTCACCTGTATTACATTACTGGTCTTTCACCACCCAGTTTGGAAGACAGTCATGTTCCATGAGGAATCCAAAATCTCCTAATTCCTAGTCCTCTGTCTTGTGTTCTTCCTCTGTAAGAAAACTGGGTATGTCATAGTCCCTCTCTTTTTGAACGCCAAGGCCTGGAGACTCCTTAGTCTGCGTGCGATGTAGATGGTTCTGAAACATGATTTGAATTAGCAAGTAACACCAATGTCCCATTAGGTGAGCTGAGCCACAATGAATGGATTTCTCAGACCTTGCTTTCAAACCAGACAGTGGCAAGTTGGTGCATGAGGTCTGTTGACATGGCCAGGTACAGGGCTGGTCTGTGGCACCCCACAGAGACCTCTTTCT
The DNA here is from genome assembly GCA_013390045.1 of Picathartes gymnocephalus. Taxonomy (NCBI): domain Eukaryota; kingdom Metazoa; phylum Chordata; class Aves; order Passeriformes; family Picathartidae; genus Picathartes; species Picathartes gymnocephalus. Next base: position 105,473 of record WEKY01001352.1, read on the forward strand.
CTGGATGCTACAGGCTAAGGAGAGATGGCCAGGGCTTGCTTCTTCTATCACCACAGTGTCCCAGGAGGGAGCTAGTTTAAGAATGACATTTTATTATATGCCTTTTTTACATTTTTTGCTGCATGCATTTAGAATCATTGCCAATCTTCATCAATGCACATCTTTCTTAAGGAAAATATTGCTTGCATGATGAAGCATAAAAGTCAAACAAAACAGAAAATTAGAGAGAAGGTTTGCCCTGACAGTCTGTGTCCTTTTTAAGTGCACAGGGCAATACAGAAATTTGTATGTCTTCTCTGAAGTGACAGTCTTCTGTGATAGTGCAGTTTGGCAACTGTGGCAGGAAAAATTACAATGTGTACCTGTACAAGGGTGCAGCTGCAGCCCGGAGACTGGCTCCACTGTCCCTTTGAAATGGGGAACCTTGGTATTGGTTGTGGATTCAGCATCAGACTGGATTGACTTTGGATGTCTGCTCTGTGGTATGAGATGCCAGGGCTTCCAATATTTATTTGAATCAGCTTCATTTTGAAGTAATTTTGTTTTTAAACTTGTTCCCTTTTGTCACCGGAGGAACATCATAAAGAGCTATTCAGGTCTTGTCTAGGCTGCTCTTTCAGTGCCTGCAATGAGTGCTGCATTAATGCTTCATGTTAATACAAAAGGTGCTATTTTTTGTCCTTGTGTTTGATGATTTCCTTGTTTCTCAAACATTAAATAACGTGATTATAAGGATAGCAACAGATTCTTAAACACTTCTTTTCCATGTAAGTTTTCAGGTGTTTTCTTGATCGTGTAATGTATTGCTTTTCCTGCAGTATGAAACAGGAGTATGTATAGAATCTGGTTGACATTCAGTTATGGGATCAGATTAAGTTGTGTTGAGTTTCTCCCCTCAAATCCTCATGGACTGTGCCTGGGGGACAAAAATCAATGCTCTCTGGTAGAACTGCTTAAAATGGCTGTATTTGGCATAGTTGAAATTTCCATTTGAACAGAATTTGAGACTTTTAAAGCAAATTAATTGTCTTATTATCTGAGCTACTTTGAAAGAGTAAAATAAAATGGTTTTAAAGTTGAAGGACAAAACTTGATGGAAAAATGATAGAACTTGATTTTACTGTCAGAGATCCAGAGGGAGAGAAAAAAAGCATTCAAGATTTAAATTCCCATTGAAATTTCTGATATCCTTATAGGACGTCTAAATATTTAGTGGCAAAAAGACAATATTTGGTCCAATGCTCCTCCTGGATAGGACAAAGCTATGCGTGTTGTTTAGTTGAAGCCTTGGGGTTTAAAGAGTTTGTATGCAAAAGACTCAGCTTGAATCTTGGCTTTACTGAAATGCCACATTTATTACACCAGCTAAAGAAATAGAGAACTTGGATAAAATAATCTGGACATCGTATGTTCCATGAAAGATCAGAATAGCAATGTAAAGAGGAGGCAAGCTTCACTTGGGAGGAGGATGTTAAGCTGTGCCTCTTACAACTGGCAATGAGACATGAAACACTCATATCAGTAAACAGAAGAACATGCTGGGGAATAGCTGTAGAACCCTCAGCAGAACTTGTGGTGCACTGAATGGATGGAGTTCCTCAGTGCGAAGCTGAAGGGCTTGGAAAAGGTGTAATTGTGAATTATCTTGTCATGTGCTAGACCGGGAGGGTAAGAGCCACACTCAGATTTCTCTTGGCCATATTCGGATCCCAGTTGAGTGAAGCCAAGCTGACCACCTCCATCCTGGATGAGCTGGTCTAATATATGCTGATTTGGCAGAAAGTGGCCATCCTTTGTCTGTGTCAGGAGATATGGTCAGGTGGCTTGGATGGAGCTCCTCTGCTTTAGATATATGCACAGATCTGGTCTTTTCAACTAGAAGCACACTGGTCTCCTGCAAGAGGGCCCTTGGGCTTCAAGTAAGCGCAAAATGTGGGAAAGGTGTATGTGTGCATTTGTGCCATCTCATGTTTGCTGAACATGAAAAGGATGGACACCCACTTTATGCAACCCACTTTGTTTTCTCTCTCTCTGCTCAGACGGATTCTGTTGTAAAGGTCTTTGTGATGGTGCTAACAACTGTCATGAATCCAGCCAATTCACACACTGTCATGGCTTTTCAAGTGACTTGAGTTGTTCTAAGCTTCTTTTGTCCCTTCTGAGTCTAGAAAGTTAATCAGAAAACTTTCTCTTGATGCTGGTGAGGAGGAAGTGGGCTAACATGGGTTATGAGAATAGGTTGTGGCCAGAAGACAGATTTATACACCTTGTGGGACTTTCACTGGCTGTAAATTGCATTCTGGTCCTGCTAAAACCTGGACCGTGAAGGACGGAGAGAGCTAACACATTTACCCACACTGGCAGTACATATTCATGGCAGAGGATGGGAGGGAGTAGCCTTTGCTTTATTTTGGACTTCTTTTCCAGAAGTAGAGGGAAGCTGACTCTACAAGCCACTCGGTGTGGTAGCTGTGCCCCTTCATCTGGGTCCCAGAGCAGAAGGGGAGCAGGCGCAGTCAGAGACAATGTCAAGGACCCCTCACTTCACCTAGACACTGCTGAGCCACAGCTGCCTTGTGGCTATCAGAAGCTGATCTGGGCTGAGCAATGTCTCCTCCATGGAGCTGAGCAGCCAGGGAGGCAGTGAATCAATGCTGCCCAGGGCAGGCTCCTCGCCCACTCCCACCTTTCCCTTATTCTTCCATCTTCTTTTCTCCTCCTACAGTCTGGACAAGCCCAACTGGACTTCATTCTAGCAGCCACAGCTTGGGCCCAGGGCAGTCCTGCAGGTGGTTGGTGTGGCTGGGGAGGCAAAGGCACTGTGTCTTAGTGTCTTTGAACTACTTTGGGAGCTGTTGGAGGCTCTGGTGTATGGGAGCTGGAGAGGCAGGGGAAGACTTTTGAAGGAGATTTCAGAAGGACAAGTTTTGGAGGAGGGAAAGGGTTTTTCTTCCTTTTGCATCCTAAAAAATAGTCTTTGAACCCAGGTCCTGCTTCTATGACTACTTCCTGCTCAGGCAGCATCTGCTGTGCTTTGCACAAATGTGATGTCTCAGAAAAGCTTTGAAGTAGCCCCTTGCCTTCCCCCTCTTTGGAATGAAGGAGGAGGGAAGGCTTAGGCACCACTCTTTGGAGGAAGCTGATGTTCAGACTGTTGGGAAGGTGCCATGTCCACTTTGAGGGTGTGCACAGGGAAAGGCAGTGTACAGAAATGTACCACAGTGGTGGCACCTTGGAGTGATGCTTAAGGAGTGCCTGCTCAGTGCTCCCAATTGTTGTCACAGGGTCTTGCCTGGGTCTCCAGGGCCCACTGCTTTTTCTGAAAGCATCAAAGCTGTCACACAGCAGCCCAACATTGGTCACCACCAAAGAAAACTGAAGCCCTTGAAAACCTTTTGGCAGTTTTTGGTGAGGGATTGATGATGGGGACATGTCTGTGAAAAGTCCATATTGTCTTGTGAATTTAGGGATGTGCCTTGACTTTACTCTGATGACAAACCCCATGCCTTTGCTTTGTGAGAGTATTTCCACTGGAAATCAAAGAGATTTGAGATACATAGCTAGCTAAGCAGTCATACTTCAGAATAGGATTTGGGGATTAACAGAGTGGATAGTAAATTGAATAGTAGGAGTTAAAATCAGACTGTGCTTGGAAAGAAAGCAGAGAGGAGAGGTACACCCCTGGAAAGCAGTAATGCTGGAAATGACACTGGGGTTACACCGGTTAGCAAATGAGATATGCACTCACAGTACAATGCGGCAGCAAAGAGGCTGGTGTGATTTCTGGATTGCATAAACAGAACTGTTCTGTCTTGAAGCAAGGAGACGTTTTCTGCATGTTTCTAATCGTGTTTTCTTCATGTGCCTGATCTGAGTGTACGTAGTCTAATTTCTGGAGAGCTTAGTGCCCCAAAGATGGCAGCAAATTAGAACAAATTCAGTGGAGCAACAAAAATGATTAAGATGCTGGAGGGATTGATCTAAGAGGGAAGATTAAAGTAACTAATTACATTAGGCTTGGCCAAATGACAATTAAAAAAGAGATGTGATGACTGCCTTAAAGTGTGTGCTTAAGAATGTAAACAGAGAGGAGAGAGAAATAGAATGAGGAATTGTTTAGTGCTGTCGAAGTGACTGTTGGTCAGATGCCTGCTCTGCACTGCTACCCCAGTTGTGTAGGAGCTGAACCAGAGACTGAGAAGTAGCTGTAGCCAAAAAATAGCAGGAAATGAACAAAAGAAAGTTCTGAATAGACAGCACAGTTCCTGCTGTGAAATCTGGAGAGGCTAAAGTACTGTTCCCAGGGAAGTGATGGTAGACTCTTGAAGCTTTGCTACGAGTCGTATCCATAATTCTCCTGGGAAGGAGTGAATGGATGGGGTGTTCCCAGAGAGGTCCTCCCCCTCTGATTTGCAGGACCCTTAGATAATTTCTCCCCTGTCCTTTTGTCTGTGAATGTGTAGTGTTGCATTCATATCAGGGCAGAAGTGTTTTCAAAAATATAGTTTCCAGGCTGGAGTGGGAGCAAGGATGAGGATGGGGTAGATGACAATAGACAGTAGTACTAAACCCTGTAAGAAATACTGAGAGAGCCAGACATGTTCAGTCTAGAGGAAAGATAACTGTGGGTGGAAACCAAACAGCAAATCTGTAAAGGACTGTTATAAAGAGAGGACAGGGGCCAGTTATCCCCTTTAGTCATGAAGGGCAGATCTAGAAGAAAGTGGGCCCTTAGCTGAAGCTGGGAATAGTAGGACCTGTATGAAGAAGAAGCCTGGGTGTTGGATGACCAGGAGGCCAGGAGTGGTGAGGGAATTGTTATGAATATAGATGGCCGGGGTGACATTAGACACTTGTTTATCACACAACACAGGCATTGGGAAACTGATCTTGCTTCAGTAAGTTTTCGTGTGATTTCATAGCCTCTAAAGGCTTCTTAAGCTTCTGAACAAGGCAGAGCTGCAGTGCTTTTTCTTGCAGGTTTTTTATTCATATTATGTGTAATAACTTGTTTATTAATGTTTCTCTTTATATATGTTTATGGATATTTGAATGCTGTCTTTTGCAATGGAGGGACTGTGGAGGAAATGTACGCTTCTTACAAAAAATGCAATGAGGAGTTAGTTCCAGTGAAGTGTGGATTAGGTGGGGTTTTTTGCCCCTTTGGTGTGAATATTTTTTTAAGGAATAAAATAGCCTAATTAGTTTAAAAATTGTGTGCAGTCCTATATCTCCTCATTTTGACAGGCATGGGAAAATTTGAAGCAAGAGCTTTTATCACAGTATTTCTCATCCTGTTGTACTTAAAAAATTCTGGACTTTTTTCATATAAAGCCCATTTTCACATACTAGGCTATTTCATACGTGGAAGTATTTTATACCTGGAAATGTTAATTTCCTGATCTGCTTTTAAAACTGAGTGCATTTCCAAGTGAAAGAAAGAGGTGAGGATAAGAAACAGAGCTAGTAGCTGGTGCAGTATCTCAGCTGGTGGCTCCAGTCTCTCTGGGTGAATAGCTGTGTCGACTGTGACGTGAAGAGCATCCTAAATGTATTCTTTTGTGATACCTCTTTGGAGGGCCATTTGTAAAATAAGTGCTTCAGCATAGTTCCCTGTAGGACAGTGATTGTGTTCTGGCATCACATCTAGCTCCTGGGCAATTTAAAGGGGAATTTCAAAGAGTGGCAGGAGCCCAGCATCAGAGAAATGGATCCTTGCTGCAAACTTGTAAGGGCACAAGGCAAAAGCCTTTTAAGGCAAAGGCTGAAGCACTGTGTGCAAGTGGGGCTGTGCTGTCCTGGGCTACAGGGAAGGCTCAACTTGTGAGGAGGCAGTTCATAAGGGTCCTCCTATCTGACTTTTCCATAAATTGGCTTTTATCAGTTAATGAAGAACTCTGGTCAGTAAGGTCATTTTGCTTCCTTGCGCCAGCAGTTTTTTCCTGCAGCAGTTCAGTGGCCTGGCAAGCCCACCTTCATTGCTGGTTGAGGATAGCATGTCAGGCTGTCAGCTGGAGTGGCTGAAATGTAGGCACAGGTCTCCTGCCTTGCCAGCTGCTTTGCAGTACCTTCTCACAAGCCTGGCAAGCTGGGCTTGGATAAGTCTTAAGAAGTAGCAGGATTTGTCAGAGCCCATGAGCCAGTCACTCAGCCTACTTGTGCTGCTGTGAGCTGGGATGATGAACACTGTACAGCTGCATTCAAAAGTCACATTATTTTGTGCTTGTGAGGTGCCACTTTCCAGCTGATGATGCCACAGAATCATACTTACTCTTTACTTGGTCTTTGCCTTCAGAGCTCTAGCCTTGGCATTCTTCAGTGGTTTGGCACTTACTGAAAGAAAGAAAGCAAGCAAAAGCACCATACAGAGCAGAAAAGCACTTCACAAAGCATATTCTGATGAAGTCAGCTCCTTAACAGCTGCAACAGGGACAGCAAAGCAGCCAGAAATACAGAAAGGCGAATATGATGGGAGATTTATGCTGGTGAATCTACTGGAAGCTCTGCAAGATCTGTTCCTAGAGAAGATCTCAGTGCTGTCTTATCTCTGAAACCCTCATCCCAGACTTCCAACACTCTGCAGCCAGTGTTGATTTGCAGGTGTTTTATGTGATGTGGGATTTTGGATACAGTAAAATCCCATGTCCTCTGAAACAAGTATGGAGCATATTGATTTTTCCCTAGATTTCTGTCATTGCTTTCCGCTTCTTATGTATTTATTTATAGCTATTTGTTCTCTTTTTTTGGAAGTTAGCTACTCAGCTCATGCAGTTTGTAAGTTGTCAGTGCCAGTGCACTGAGTCAACCACATGCCCTGGACCTGTAGAATTCTTAGGAAGAGCTGTACTCCTCTTGCTGGAGTATTGGATGGTGGTGAGGAACTTGGTCTGAAACTCACTATAGCAGAGCAGAATATTTTTACCTTTGTTAGCTTTGGAAAATTTAAAATGTTACATTATACCTAAATAAACAACCCTCTGAATGCTTTCACTGTAGAAATGAGTGGATTTGAACAACACAAAATGATGGGAAAGAAACAGACTTTCTTTTCACAGGCTACCTCCAAGTGGTCAGGTTTGACTCTAAATCAGAATGGAGTTGTACTTTTAAACTGCAAAAGCTTTGTCTAAACACAGTCCTCCTCCTTTGCAAAGCTCCAAGAAGCCACTGTTTGGTAACACAGGCTCAGCTCAGCTGCTGGCTCAGGGACACCAGAGCCGACATGCACAGCAGTGGCTCTGAAAGTTCTATGGGTAGAGTCAGCAAAGTGGGAGACTGCACTGGGTGTGTAAATACACGTGTGTGCAAGCCCCTGTTAGCAGGGGGCTGCCCTGTGTCCCCTCACGATGCTGCAGTAGCAGCTAATCAGGTTTCCTACCCCGAAGGGCTGTGCACCTGCCTGCACCCAGCTGTGTTCTCGGTGCTGGCATTCGGGCACACGCGTGCAGGATGTTCTGACCTGCTTCATGCTCGGCAGGCGGTGGAAGCTGATTGCTGGAGGCAGCCTTTGGTCTGCTCACAGACTGGCTCCAGGGATTACGTGCAGGGAAGTGTGAGCCAGTAGAACTGCAGCCTCGATGTACCATGCTTCTGCATGACTTTCTAGTGCTTGAGAGACATGAACTGCGTTGTGTGAGGTCTTTGCAGCAGCATGTGTGTTCTGATTTCTGAAGAAGACACTTGGCATATCCACCTTCCCTTTTTCTCTGGGTTGCAGTGGGAGCCAAAGTCCATGAACAGCACCTTTCCTGTAGCCTGTTTCTAATGTTGCTAATATCCATTGAGAGCATTTTTTCTCTCCCCAGCGCTGCAGATTGGAAAGACTGGTGGCATCCACAGTGAATCACTACATGTTGATGTATTTACTTTACCTGGTGTTCTGTAGAAGCTTGGGATCCAGACACTGAGGTTTTAACAGCTCCCTGACAATCAGATTAAATATTTAGCAGCAATACGTTCTGGGCATCACGTTTCTGACAGTGTATTTCATGCATCATTTGCTGGAAACGTTGGGAGATTTTTAGCTACCGCTTGCAAAGTAACTCCGTCTTCACTTTCTCTCCTGTTATTATCTCTTCTTTTCATCATCCCTCTCACTTCTTACTTTTCTTCTTGTCCTCCCTTTCCCTGCTCTGCTGTTTCCTTTCCCTTAGCTTTTCTCCACTTTCTCTGATCACTGTTCAAGGGTGTGTGGGTGTGTGCATTGCACCTGGCATGGATGTCAGCCTGTGATGGAGTGGAGGGACTGCCTGCATGGCCACCTCCTTGGAAAAGTGTGCATTACTAGAGGAAGGGTGCAGGGCTTTTTGGGAGTGGGAAGCACCTGGGGAGAATGAAAGGCAAAGCATCTGTCATCCCTCTCTCCATGATGCAGCTGTATCTGCAAGAACTATCTGCTTTACTCTTAGCACATCTGCCTGTTGCTCTGAGACTGTGACCATGGGGCAGGCCTTTTCCTTTTAGTCCCCTTCTGGCTGAAACTTTTGTAGGAAAAGGGTACATGGGCTCAGTCATCCAACTGAAAGTGTGGTCACATTCATCCCCATGGGATCCCCTTGTCCCACCAGTTGTCTGCTTGCAGCAGACTTCTGTGTCAGCTGTGCTGACATCTGGCTGACACCCTGGTGCTGGGATGAGGCCCATCAAAACCAAAAATCTAGTGAAGGTTATAAAAAAAGGAAAGGCGTATCTCTAGGTGAGGTTTCATCATCAGATGGTATTTTCTGTAATGGCAGAGGGTTGTCTCCTGGAGCACAGCAAACAGTAGGGAAAAGACAAGGACCTTCCTTTGCTTCTTTCAGGTGCTGGACAACAGGTTCAGGTTTCACACGTACAAAGATTTCACATGTACAAAGTACAGTTGTCTGGTGGTCATCTGAGTTTTCGGGCATGATGTCTAAGGAGATGGCCCTTTAGAGGGGCTCTGTGAAACACGGATTAGCACTGCCACTAGTGGTCGTTCTGGGCTGATGCTGGGTTGGGGTGGGGGTAAATTCTTCTGGGCTAGCGAGCTCATAGGCAGGCTGGTGCCCTGCATGTTTTATGCTGCAGAACCTTCCCTAGACCTTGCCTGTCTTTTGTGCATTGCTTGTCCTGCTTTGATGCTGCTTGTTGTAAGCTGTGGTCAGATGGTTTGACTCCTCATTACTCTGCTCCCTTGACTCTTTGGTATGGGCATCTTTTCCATTGCTCTTGCTCTAAATGTGTTGTCTGCTGAACATGTCACTGCAGTCCCAGAGGGAGCCTGTGGTTCTTACTGCCTCCATGTTTGCCCTGTGTGACTGCTGGTCCGCATTCCTGGCATCTCACATCTGGTATTCAGCCCCAGCTGCTCCAGCTGTCCTGCACTACCAGTCCAGGAGATGATGGTTAGTGCCAGGGCCAGGTTTTTCAAGCATGTTTCTCTCCCTGCTGTGACAAGTCTGAACCCATCTGGCAAAACCTCAACCTCTTCTTTTCACGTTTCTGTTGGCATGGGACATATCCCCTCTTCACACCAGTGGGCTTGAAGGCGCAAGGGAGACAGGACCAATGTTACCACAGGGGTGCTTGGGCAGATGCCTTGCTTTGAAATCTGGAATGTGCATGAGATTATTTTCTCTTTATGAGGGGACTGGGGACCCTCTAGGTAGAGGGAAGAAGTGAGGGAACCCATAGATCACAGTACCTAGAGAAGATGGCTCTTCTTCTCTGATCCAATGGACAGTGAAGCTTTTCTGGCTGAGAATCTGCTGGGCTGGGGTATGGCAAGCCAGATGGTTTGAAGCAGGTACTGGGACATTTGGGAAACTGATTCAGCAGAGATAGGGAGTGGAAAACACCTGTAAATTTTGTAAAGCAGAATACTTAGTTATGAACAACCCAGACTGCTTAACTTCTTGATTTATTTCTCTCTCTTGCTCTTTTTTTTTCCTCCCTCCCCTCCCCATTGCTCTGGGCCCCTGCAGTCCATTCCCTGCATCTGGTGGCTTATTTCCCTACAGATGTCATCTTGGCAGTAACTCAAACCTGAGTACCTCCCTTAGGGAGTTGATGCACTGCCTGAGTACTTTTTCTTTCCCTAGTGTCTGGGTATCTGATATTTTGGGTTTGAGGTGGTGGTTTTTCTTTTTTTTTTTTTTTTCTTTTTAAATATATGCTTTTAGGCAACTGCATTTTATGTATAAATAAAAAAATTAGCAGTCAGGGGGAAGCTGGAAGGTAGATGCATCTGGAGAGGATGGTTCCTTAGCTGCATTCCAGGGCAGCCTGGGTAAATGAATCACCTGGAAGGGCTGCACAGCTTGCCCATCGACTCACCTCAGCTCCAGGGCTGGGAGCTCAGCTGTGGTCTGTTGAGTTCTTGGATCTCTTTAATTAGGAAAGAAGGAATGATAAATGGGTATTGTTTTTTGTCTTGCTGAAGTTCCCCAGGCCTCTGGATGAAGTGGTGACAGGGCTGTGCTAGGAATATGGTCAGGGAGGTAGAGAGTCCCTGAAGCTTTGCAGGCTCTGAAGATAAAGTATGAACAAAAGGAAGGGGATCCCAGAGCAACACCAACAGTGTAGTCAGTTGATAATGCATAAGTGTCTTATTTGTTCCAGCTTTTCCCTTTTTCCCCTGAGACAAATATCACTAGGTGTGTGGCAAGAGGCTTCTTTCTGGATGTATGCTCTGTATGTAGATCATGAACCCCCTCCTGTGGTATGCAGTGCCTCACAAAGGTGCTAACACCTGTGCTAAGTAGGTTTGAGATGCTGCCACATCAGATCAGAAGGGCTTTACACCCCTCTGGCACAGCAGTAGTTGAAATGAATAGTGCAAAGGCCTCTGAGAATTTTAATGTACTTTGGCATCTTCATAAATATAACAATTGACACGGCTGCGTGCAGCAATGCCTCCTGGCTTGGAAACAAGGCCCTGCCACGGTGTCATCCTGAACAGGACAACAAAGAAGGGCTGTGGCAGAGAGGTTTTGCAGGAAACAAGGATGGTGTCTACGGGCTGATATTTAAAATAATCTTTTTGTTTGAAGCTGGGGACCCCGTGGAGCTGAAGTTCACTTTGCTGTGGTCTGGTCCTGCCCTGGAGAAGAATCAAAGCAATGTTGACTAGAAAAAACATGAAAACCCCAAAGTGAGCATAGCCCTAGGAGGTTAGAGGGGGATGAGTGGTGTGCTCAAGGCACTTGGAGAGGCAGTTCGTATAGACAACTGGGTTTGCTTTATCTACATCATTTTGGGGATGGGTAATATTTGCAGCCTATAATCTTTGGCTATTCAGGATGTCACTATTGGTACTGCTGTGTACAAACAAGGGCGAGACCTAGGTAAAGACCACTGCTCATTGACTGCTTTAACATGGTGGTTATTTGCCTCTATAACCTCAGGGTTGTATAAAAGTCCTTCAGAAGGCCAGACTGGCACCTCCGTGCTACTGCAGCAGTTCAAGATCGGCACTGTTAAGACAGCCCTGACACAATATCCACCGAACCCCTACCCACTGTCTGAGTGGTGCCTCTTCTTCCACCCCAGAAACAGCTCTTGGGAGGGAGAACAGCTGCTTTGTGCTGGGTGCTGACCCGTGGTGTAGCAGTAAGATTTGGGTTTCTAGCTTAGAAGCTGATTTCCTTCAAGGGCCATTCTAGATGTAAAAGGGATGCAACTTGACTGTTGTCTCCACCTTTTCTTTTTCTGTCCCAGAATGGTTTCTGAGTTTTCCTATTTTCAGGAATACATGGATTTAGTGTGTTCAGGAACTGGTGCCATTTCAGGTCTGACAGGAAAGGAGTAAAGAGCTGCTTCTCTCACCTGTGTTCCACCTTCAAAGAAATGCAGACCTGTCTCCTGGTTCAAGATGAGATAGAGTGCATATATACCCTTTAAATTGATATAAAAATAAACAATAATAACAAACCCTTTATGTTTATATATAAACAAATATATGCTGTATGTGTGCATGTAAAAAATACATATGCACCCTTATTTTACCTTATAATTAATTCTGCAGTGGGAATGCACTAGTCTTTCAACGTTGCTCTATAGCAGTGTAACCCAGGAAATGATGGGAACTGAAAGAAGAAATTGAGTCAGGGTCGACGTCTCTTCTCTTGACTCCAGGACTACTCCAGCCTTCATCAACTGTCCCTGCACAACAGAAAAATTCCCCAAAGCAGAGCAGTTTCTCTCTGTATATTTGTCAATGACAACAACTACCTTGTGGCTGCCAGAACCCCTCAAAGCCCTTTGTGTTCTCCCCAGGTGTCACTCAGGTGCTCAGGCACAGAGCAGTGCAGTTTGTGAACTCTGACAGAATCACAAGCCTACAGGATGCAAGAAGCTTTTCCAGGCATGGGGAGTACCTTCAGAGGTAGAAACTTTTTTAGTCCAAACTTAATGTCAAAATTCCCTCCCTCTCCCTGCAAATATTGGGATACTGCAAGTTCAGAGGTACCTGTAAGAGTGATTAATTAACTGTGATGAACTTGTCACAGCTATATTTCTTCCCCTGGCTCCTAGGACTTCTAGCTGTGGGCTGCTGTAACTCATGGCCTGATCTAAGGGCATGGGGCCTCAAAACTACATGTGAGGACTTCTCTATGAATCCCAGATCTCTGACACCTCTGACACTGAAGCCGCAGACAGGACTCTTGGGGTCTCCAGGCTCCTGGATTTTGTTTGGGAGTGAACTAGAGCTCCCAAGACTTTTTGTCCATATTGTAAAGCCTGATGGCTCTGGTCTGCCCATCTTCCCCCAGATCAATTTAAATGCAGGTTCTCCACTTTGGACCCATGCCTGGGAGGTCTCCTATTTTGAGTTTCTGCAAGTGCATTGAAATGGAACTGGGCTTTACATTTCCACTGTCCAAGAGCTGCTGGAACCAGACCTGGATCTGTGTCAAACCCCTCAGGGCAGACTCTTGATGAAATAGGAGTTTTCTAGGTCTGGTTTGAAGTTGCCCAGAGGATGGGTCCTGGTGCTGAGAAGAGCTGCAGCTCCACCCCAGGCACCGAAGGCTGGCTGCCCATTGCAGCTCTGGCTCCCTTGCCGAAGCTCTGCATTGCTCTTGCTCTTCCTTGCCAGCAAGGAAGCTGCTTGGGACTAGGTGAAATATGTCAGGAGTTTAGATATTTTTGTGAGCATAAGCTTAAAAAACCTGCAGTTGCTAACATTTTTCATCAGAAACTACAGATCAGCAGTGTTTTGCAATTTGAGTCATTGTGGCAAAGTCAGTATTGAGTATCAGGAATTAGCTTGGCAGATGCCAAGTATTTGTGGTATTACAGGATTTCCTTTTTCTCTGCTCCTAGCTAAACTAGGATTTATTGTCCTGAAGATCTTGGACATACAGGTTTTAATACGCTCTCTTGGGATCTTGTGAGTAATTTTGGGTATGATCTCACAAGAAGACACTGCTGCCTTCGGGTAAGTGCAATGGAAAGCAATAATAATAATCTCAGCTCCTGTAGCTTCTATTGCTTGAGAGTCAAAAGTACTTTAAATACCATAAATAATTAAACATTCTAACTCTATGAAGCAGAGAAGATGCAGCTCCACCTTTCTGATGAGGAGAACAAGGCAAAGGATGAGAAAGAAAACAATGGCATGTACACTTTCAAAAAATGCTTATTGGTTTTAGATGGTGATATAAAGGGTTAGAACAAGACTTCACTTGTTGTGGTTTGTTCCCTCCATGCTTTTAAGATTTAAAACCAGACAATAAATGGTGTGAATACAAGAGAACTAAAAAGTAACAAGGATGGACCAAAAATATGATAGTGCTTAAAGTGAGAAATGGAGCCATGAAGAGCAAAAAATGGATTAGAGAGAAATGGTGGGTGGAGAAAGCTGAGAAGGGTGGTAGAGTAGGACATACATTATAGCTTGAAGGAAGTTGATGGGGAATATTGAAATATTGATTTTTTTTTTTATTTTTTAATTTTTTTTTTTTTTTTACTAAGCCCTCATACTATTTTAGAACTGAACTGATCTTAAAGCCTGAGTAAGACAGGGCTACACTTTGTCCATAGTATTGATTTTTATTTACTGCTATTCACTGTTGTGATAATTGTCGCATTCTGGTCATGCTGTCTCTTACCCTTGCTACTAATGCTTCTTTTTCCTCCTGCAAATGTAAACTATAGTGACTTTTGTGTAAATGAGATGTGATCCAAGGGAGCTGAACTGCACCATGATGAAGTCAGTGGTGGAGCTGGGCTGGGAGGTGACAAGGGCTGGTACCTCCTGGTATGCATTCACTGGGATGAGGAGGAATGAACAGTTGAATGAGCTATTGGGAAAGGTGTCTGAAGTAGCCAGCATCAATGACTTTGAGAAGCTGGAGAAAACAAAGAACAGAGAAAACAAATGCATGGAAATGGTATTCAGCTGAGTCAAATCTGGTCTGTTGGCTTGCACTGGATTGGGTCTTTCCATCCCTGTCCCTGAAGCATCAACAGCTAGTGATGGTCTGTGGTCCAGACATGGCTTTGCCTGTGTATCTTTCTGTCGCTGCAGCTCTGTAAGTTTGATCGAGTGCTGAGCAGAGGGAGAGGTCAGTGACTGCTGGGCTGGGTCCCTCCAACTGGGAGAGCTTTCTGGACACTGTTGATTGAAGGTCTCAGTAAGATGAATTGGCCCTGACCTGTCATACAGTTGCAGACACAGCATGGTCTGGTGCACAGCACTAATGTACTGTGAAAGCATATTGTATCCAGCTGCTCGATGGCTGGTCCCTTACTGGTCATTGAACTCAGAGACAGAAAGTTAGGGAAAGGGAAGAGTGTTGGGTTGGAAGAAGAAAGTCTCATTTTCCTTCTCCTTTCCCTCTATCAAAAATTCTTCTGATTTGCAGTTATCAATTCTCCATTTATCCTGGCTTTAGTATTTATTTTAAGGATCAAGTTTTTCTAATGGGATAAGGTTTTTTTGGGATGCTTCTGGATAGGGAGTGTACAGCTCCAAATATCTTGAATGGCACCCTTTCAGGTGTCACACATTTGTCTTCCCTTATTATTTCTCCTGGGTAGGCGTAGTTTTATTTTGCAATAAGTAATGATAACAGGAACATAAAAATCCTTTACCAAGGATCAGAGTGAGGAGAAGGGAGGGATCAACAGACAGGCAGTTACAAGGAAGGAGACTCAAAGTTTTCTGGGTACTCCTCTATCATTTCTAGTGGCCTGACCAGAACCTGGCTTTGACTCTTGGCTTCAGTGGCTGCCATGCCTCTTTCCACATGCTAAACCCGTATCTTGGTCCCTTTCACTTCCAGATTAATTCCCTGTTTCATTTCACAAACAAGGCTGGCATTGTCACAGGGTCCCTTAGTGGCTAAACCTCATTTTCCAAAATGCTACATACCAGTGGAGAACAAGAGGTCATGAGGCTCCTGAGGGATGCTGGTGGGTTGTGAAACGTGTCCCATCCACGTCTGTAGCACTGCAGCTTTGTCCTGAACCAGCTCACAGGATGCATCTCTCTCTCTCCACCCCACTACCTCCACTTAGCGGCTCTTTTGTCCTCATCACGTCTTGGTGCTTCAGGCATCAAGTCACCTTCTCTGCCATTTCTGCTGTCTGTAACACCTTCCTAGGAGTCTGATCAGGCCTGGTGAACCCTGGTACTCTGCTTTAGGGCTGCTTAAGATTTGCTGTAGCAGTGCCATCATGAGCAGAGGCGGTGCATATTTTCTCCTAGCTTGTCCCTGCTAGCATGGGTTCCAAAACTGGAATGTGCACCCATGAAGATCTCTCTTAAGGCATAGGCAGCTTTATGTTTTAAAACTGTATCCTGTGTCATACATTATATGTGAGAAGATAGGCAGCAAACAGGATGACTGTGTCCGAACTGCAAGCGTAGTTTGTGGCTGTCTCCCTCTGACTCAGATGCCCTTTCTAGAATTCTCACCCTTGTAGAAGAAGGAATCGCTCAATTTTGGCCTAAAAAAGAAATATTTTCTTTCCTGCTTATGGTATGTTTTAAAAAACGATTCTGAATTGGTTTTTACACTGTTTACATCTAGCATCCAAATAATTTTAAATTGTCTCTTGATGAGAGACTTTGAGTAAATAATGGGGATCTCAGCCCTGGTGTAGAATTTGGCAGCTGCCTTCAAGAGCCAGTGCAGACTCTGTATACCTGGTTTGTGTTTTCCCTTTAAGGAAATTATGCAGGGAACAAGCAGGTACTGAGGTGCATGAGAGAGTCTGGGAAATGGAAAAGTACTTCCACCCTTGGAAATGAAAATTCTTCTTGTTTTTTAAATTTTGAAATTCAATGTATCAATCTGCCAATGCACAAAATGCAAAGTTTATTAAAGTTGAATAGAAAACCTCAAATTAATACATCAAATAATGAGAAATGCCAAGGATGTGCTTTTCCAAACCATCCAAGTGAAGTTAAACGTGTGTTTCTCATGGTTATTAATGGATTGGAGGTATTTAAATCCCTAGCTTTTGAAAATTGTGGTCTTTAATATCCTCATGTTATTAATGTGCTGTCAATTCCTGCTTGGAAATGAAAACTGGAAGTGGAGAATTAAGAAAGGAAGGAAGGGATTGTCCAATGGATTTTCAAAAGGCTTCAGTTCTATTTAAGAGGCAAACCTGGTGTTGCTCCGCGCAGCATTTTGCTGCCTGTTTAAACTGAGTCTCGCACTTCAGGAGGCAAAGCTGCTTTCAGCCATGCTGAAATCCTGTGGAGGGGCCCCGCATGCAGCAGCATGTCCCTTGGTTTGGATGGTCTCTCTCTGAGCCTAGATCCAGTGCTGAGGTGGGGCAGACAACAGTTGCAAGTGGGAAATGGTGTATGCCTCGTAAGCTTTGAAATGCCTTCTTTCAAGCAGAGCTTACACATGCATGGAGTGACAGCTGTGGCAACTGAACCCTCCAGGTGGTGAGGATATTTCAGTCTCTGGCAGGGAGGACCTGTCTCAGCCCTCTAAACTTCTCTAAGCGGGATGCTGGGGGAAGGGTGAGATCCTGGCAGGGGAATAGTGGCTCTAGCCTGGCTCCGCAAGCCAGGCTTGCAGAGAAGGGTGCCTGTGCCAAGCCTCTCTGCTCTGGCATTTAGAAGTTGGCACTGGGCAATGCCAGACTGACCTGCTGTCTCTCTTAATGGCTTTTGTGTGTGTGACACTGAGTCCCGCAGCTCTGCACGTGTGTGCCAGTCTGGGTAAGCAGGTCAGACCTGCTCCTTTGCTCCCTCGCCCAGCCGTTTCCTTCATTCTCCCTCACTCATCCCGATGAGGATCCAAGGGGACTCGAATTATTAGGAGCAATAAACACAGCTGAACTTTTGCTGCAGCAGAAGGAAGTCTCAAGAGGTGATCAGATAACCACCTACAAGCATTTTCACGGTGGAAACGGTGAGTTGAGAGGGAGAAGTGGTTTAGGCTGAGTGAAGGAGATATTATTAAAGTTACAGGGTAGCTGAGCAAAGGGAAAATTTAGGCTGACTTTAGGGATATATTTCAAAATCTGAGCCATCTCCTAGCAGTGGTAATCTTATTGTTTGAGTTGTTTTGGAGCAGGTAGTGTGCTAAAGCAGGTGCTGTAGTCAGTACTCCTGAAGCGACTGGGGGAAGGGCAAGACTATTAAGCGGAGGATTTTAATTTTTGATTTCTATGAATCATTTGGTGTTGGTCTCAACAGAAGCTTGCAAGCTGTGGCTGTATAAGCTATCACCCGTGATATGTAAAACATGTGGGTGGGAGGAAGTGGGAAGGACACTGGGAACTTACCCTTGGGCAAGCTTAAAATAATGAGACATAGTTCTTCATCTTTTGGGAATGATATGGGTCTAATTGATGATCAAAGCATTTTTTGTACTGCCTTAAGTGCAGGGAGAGAATTGCTCTTCTCCTTTGCATGGGGCAGAGAAGGGGAAGCACTTTTTCACCTTATTCTCGGATACACCTGTTGGATAGACAGAGGCAGACTAGCCTCTGTTGTATCTGACACTGCCCGACTCAGGGAGGAGTTTGTACCTGGTTTAATAAAGGAAGAACAGCTCTGAGGAAAATAAATAGAGAACAGAAGTAAACATATGTGCTACTTTCCACCCAGTGTCTACAGAAGGAGAGCTAACAGTGAGGCAGTGAGAGAGCTCCAAGGGCTTTGAAGGCTCTCGCTGGGGGTGTGTGATGCATCCCTCAAAAGAACAAGGCTGACATGGGAGAAATAAAGAAAAATTGGAAACATATTGTATGTTGGAAATGAACCTGTGGGATGTTACAGGCATGGACAAAAGTACATATTGGAGAGGGAATGATTGTGAAGAATAGAAAGAAGACTTGCCCAAAACGCCTTGGAGAAATATTTCTGCCACTGTCATAGGAGCATTTATAGCTCAGAATGATAATATAAGTGATGCTCAAAGCTAATTAAAATAAACTAAACCATACCAGTTTTTACCTGAAACTACCGAAATGTCCTTGTGGGGCTGTTTACTCAGGGTCACTGTAATAAACCCTTTTGGTCCAGGTGCTGGATTGTTGCATTCACCACTGTGTATGGCACTTTCCATTGTCTCTAGTCTCTGCCATCTTTCTGCTCTGAACGTATGGACATTTTCCTGCAGCATCATTCATTCTGTTTATCAGCACTTGAAGTGTGCAGGCACTTTCAAGACACATCTATCGTGCCCCAGATCCATTGTCCTCTTCTTTGTGTCTGTTGACAAAATTCCTGGAACAACAGGGCTGTGAGCCAGAAGAAGATTTATGGGCACTCATGTCACCTACGTGGTAAGCAGTAATATGGGAAACAGCAGCACAGGAGTTGTCAGTGTACAAATAGCCTGGGCTGAAGGTGTGGTAGGATAATAGTTACAGCAGTGTTAGAAGAAGAGGAATGCCTCTTCAGAGGTATACAATATGCAGCATATCTACATTGCAGAGTAACCGTGAGATTGCAAGGATGTCCTAAGTTGAAACTGGGTCGTCAAAAATCAGAGAGATGGAGAAACTTAGTTGTAAACTGCGGTGTGGTTTATAGCTTTAAACCCCAGCTCTTAGACGTAGCAGTTGATGAGGTTTCAGTCTGTCCTGCCTTTTTTTTTTTT
>WEKY01001352.1:132122-234918 GCA_013390045.1 Picathartes gymnocephalus
GGTAGTTTTGCAGATAGGAGGTTTGCAGGTTATGTACAAAGATCTGCAGTCTTAGGAAAGGCCAAGGTTTCTTTGAAAAATAATTTGAAAAGGCTGACCTTTACAACTTCTGATCCACAGGTGTGTAATCTTTAATGGCTAATATTTGTTTGATGAATTGAATTAAAATATGGTAGAGAGTAAATACACTGAAATTCCTCTAAAAATACTGAAGTCATCCTGGTAAGTCCTTAAACAATTTATTTTCCACAGAGGGCCTTGACAGAGGCTTTGCTTTTAGTGACTCTTAGTCATGTTCTTTGCAGATGAGTTGTGTGGCTGAGGTTTGATCCTGCAAGCATGGATTGCTTCTTTCAGCATCCCCTCAACGCCCACAGCAGTCAGCTGTGATTGAACTTGTTCAGCATTTCACAGGTTCAGATCTGCACTTACAGCTTCGTTAGGCTCCCCGTGTGTTTGTGATCAGTAATGCCAGTGCAAACCTAAGGAATGTTAGAAACCACTAATGCCTTGGTGTGACAGATAAACCCCTCTTCGCTGGAATTCAATGCAAAAAACCTCTCCAGTCAAATCACCCTTCCTGGAGTAGCATGTGAAATTCTGTTTCACCTTCACTGAGGGTTTAGTAAGTGCTCTGTTAGGAAATGTGGGTCATGTGTAAAAAGGGCTTTGTAATGTACCAGGCAACTGGTAAATTGAGACACAAAAGGGCACACAAAAAGAAAAAAAAATAGGATTTCAAGCCTGAATTTTCTTTTGTCCTGTATATAAAGACAGAAATATTGTATAATATGCACTATAGGCTGGCTTTATCACAGTAAATATTAATCTAGAAGTTTGCTACCCACCAGCTGGAGGTCTAGGCATCAGTGGTAAAAGAGGCACCACCTGAGGACAATTCACCCCACACAATTCAGGGTGCCGTGAAATGCTCGTGGGACAGTCCTGTGTCTCCCCACTGATTACTGAAGAAGGCTGTACCTCAACGTGTTCATAATGCCTCAAGTTAAATGCCATGAATCCTGCCCTAGATATGACATAGCAGGTGGAGGTATGTTACTGAAAGTATAACAACTGTTCTTCCTGATTTTTTTGTTCAAACTCGCATTCTTTAATACTGTATTTGATTAGATTTTGTAAATAATCTTTACATACTTTGTTTTCCCTGTGTTTGCCTTTTTTCTCTGAAAAATAAGTATACAGGAATTTTCATGTTTTTCCTGTTTTTACG
Organism: Picathartes gymnocephalus; assembly: GCA_013390045.1. Lineage (NCBI taxonomy): Eukaryota > Metazoa > Chordata > Aves > Passeriformes > Picathartidae > Picathartes > Picathartes gymnocephalus. The sequence goes on from WEKY01001352.1 coordinate 133,354, forward strand.
CCTTGGTGCTTGTGTCTCTAATTCCACCTGCTTACCTGTTACAGAATGTTACATTTAATTTCTGACTAATCTGGCATAAGAAGAGTGTGACCAGATGATCTGTGTGCACACTGTGGTCTGAGTTTAGTTCCAGGAAAATGGTGAAGCAGAGACATGTGATGTGCCTCGCTCGAGCTCTGGAGAGGCCACTTTGCCGAGCGAGAGTTCTGTCACAGCCAGTTCAGTCCCTTGAGTTTGATAAGCATGCCAGCAGTGACTCCAAATGGAGTGAAGTGCAGCAGTCCTTTTTTTAGGGCTGGGTGGCCTGGGAGTGATGGCTGAGGGGGTCAACAGACTCCATATTAATTCCTCTCAGAGGAGCAAAGCTGTAGCTCTGGGACGGGGTAGAAGAGTGTTCACACTGTTTCAGCCCCATAAGAAAGCATCTTATTTTGGTGCTGATTCCTTGAAAAGGACTATGGCAATAGCATCATCTCACCAGGACCTGTGATTTAAAAAGGGAATAGCACTGATCGCTGGTGATCTGTGTTTAATGCAAAATAGATGAGATGGAGAGAAATGTGCACCACCACCAATGTTAGGTTTCTGTCCAAAAACTTTGCTTGTGGAAGCTTGCTGGTCTCTTCAGTTTGCCTGATGTTGCTGCAATGACCTGACTTTGAACAGCTTTGTGTTTCCTGATTTTAAGCTTTAGTTTGTATTGTCTAGAGGACTGCAATGAACTTTTGACCAGAGAGCATATCTGCTGGCCTTCCAGCGTTTAAAATAATCTCTTGTTTGTCCCCAATTGTTTTGAAAGCAGAAATTAAATTGTATGAGGATGCCCTGCGTTAGGAGACTGATGGTGAAAGTAAACCTTCAAGACTGCAAACCAAGCTTCAGTTCAGATAACCACACAAACCAACATCTTGGGTTGCAGACCTGAAACTGGAAATCTGGACTAGGCTTTTCTTCATTACCGTTTCTATATTACCTAAAATCAGTTCTGCCCAGAGCTAAGAGGTAAAGGAGCAGTCACACACACAAAAAAAAAAAAAGGATATAACATTTACAAATATACATTTATAGGTATCTCAAGAGAAAGGTGAATTGTTATTTTGATTTACAAAACTTACTGTGTTGGAAAAGATTTAGCTTGTTGCCTAAAAAATGGCCATACCATTTGGCTGACTGGTCCATTTTGTAAGGATAGACTATTTATTTGTTTTAAAATAACAGAAAGAGGCAACTTGGTGATAATGAATGCAGAAAAGGTAAGAACAGAAAATGATTTAGTTTCTCTGATAGCACAGCCGCTGGCCATCGTTTTTGCTGGAACTGTTCCTCATTCCTTCTCCACAGTCACATTATTTTGCCAGAGCTTCTTGTCCTGTGCAGCTTTATAGTAGCACAATGGTGCACAGGCAGAAGAGGAAAAAAGTGTTGGAAGAAGAGGATGGTTATGTTTTCCCAGGTGAAAATCAGTCTTCTGTGTCTCTGCACCCCTTGCTATTTTCTCCAGGGCTTGCACACACAGGGATACATGCAGTATGCATCAGCATGCTGATGGAAATAAAACGGTGGGAAAGAGTGATCTATTGCTCTGCTGTGCCAGTAATACAATTTCTATAAAGGCTGCATAAAACTAACCTGAAATTTAAAATCTGCGATCTGTTCTAGGCCAGATTCTCCTTCCTTTTTTTCACACAGCGTGGAGCTGGCTCTTCTGTTACTCCCTCCACTACCTTGTTCTTTTTTTCTGTTTATACCATAGCCACAGTGTCAGTGTTTTTTCTGCCTTTTTATCCCCACTTCATAAATCCCTGTCCCCTTTATTTTTGTTTCCTGTAAGATTTCCAAGATATGTTGTCTCTCCTTCAGTGGCAAAGGTTGCTGTGATCATTCCGTGTTTGGGCCATGCTGCTACAGAAGTCATTTCCTTGGTATTTTGGTGGGGAGCAAGGGTATAACATTTACAAATATACATCTATAGGTATCCCAAGAGAAAGGTGAATTGTTATTTTGATTTACAAAACTTACTGTGTTGGAAAAGTAACAGTTTACAGTGGGGGTAAAGCACCAGGGAAGGAGAATAGTTGTGGGCCAGAGTGCAGCAAAATGATGCTGCAGGTACAGGGAAGCCAAAACTAGTTGGGTAAGATGAGCACCTAGATATGCACTGAAACCAGGACAAAGTCAAAGACACTGGGACAGTGCTGCTAAAAGCAGAACATCTGTAATTAAAAGGAAAGCACTTTCACTCTCAGGTTTTCAAAGGTTAAGTAATAGGGATGCATGGGGAATGAAAACCTCATTTTTTGGGTGTAAATCTGTTTCACTTCCATTAGGAATGACATCTGAAATTTTTCAAGCCCTTGTGTGAAGGAAATTCAGTTAAAAAAAAAAAAAAAAAGAAAATTAAAAAAAGAGATAAAGTTCCCTTTGAGTGAATATGAATTGAAGTAAAATAAATTCCAAACAAAATGCTGCTTAGAAGCGGGGAAAAGGCACATTTTGATCCGCAGGCATTGAAAGATTTCTATCCATTTTTTCCTCCAAAACAAATTTATATGCAGTTCATGTAATTTAACAAAGTGTTTTCATTTCTCTGAAACTGCATTTGATGATAGTAATAGTTTAAATGTTTCTTAAATTAATCTAGTGATTAGCAAAGATGAATTTGATTTTAAAAAATAAAACAAAAAGAAATCATCAGTTTCCCTCCAAGCTCTTAATAATTTTATTAAGGGCATGATTAATACACTTATTTTGCTTTTGGTAATCTGTTTCCTTTTGCTGCCGAAGTAAAACTATCTGTAGCTCACAAATAATGAACTAAATATCATGTGTCCTCAAATTAGGAGTCTGCTGCAAAGGCTGGGGAAGGAGAATAAAAGGTAAGTCACAGAGACATAGACAATAAAAGCCAGTATTATATGCCAGTGTTGTTTTTCTCTTGTATACACATGTAATAAAAAGCCAGGTGGGTCTGTAATTTATGTTTACATCTGTGTCTAATCAACCCATACAAAATAACATTTTCTTTTGTTCATGTAAAGAAAGGGAATACAGGCAGCATATTTTTGCAAAGTTCAACACCTGAGAATTTCCCTAGAACTATTTTTATTACTTTACAAATAAATTACAGCACTTAAAAACCCTCAGATATTAGGAAACCTGGAAATGAACTTTTAAGAGCTTTAAACTCTCCCCAGGGTCATTAAATCCTTCAATGTGAACTCTCATTTTCTAAACAAGGGCTCAAGTATTCTCATTAGTATTATTGCAATGAAAATAAGACTTTTCAAAGACACTTATAATTTCTTTTATTAATTATCCTATTAAAATAGTGGTTTGTGATTTTTTTTTAATTTTTTTTTTTTTAAATTTAAAAGCTTTCTTCTACTTCATCTCCAATTTTCTTGGGAGGAACTCCATTTCAAGGCCTCCACTTTTTCTGGGGTATTGTTTTCAAGAGTCACAGGAAAAAAATGTAGAGTTGATTCCTCTCTTTTTGGTTTATTACTTAAAAGCAGCAGGAAAGCCTCTTTAAAAAACCAAAGAAACCAAAATTCTTACAGAAGTGTAACTTTCCATTAAATATCCCTATAACTTTTTTGCCTCCTAATAATTTATACTGGATGCACTTCAAATTTGCCCTGAGACTTGGGCACCTGATGCTTGAAGGTGTTACCTGAGTTTGAGTCTCACAGAACTGGGAAGGAGAAAACCTGGTGCCCTGGTGAGACTCATGTCCTGCTAAGGTGCCCTGGGATGGTTTTGGGCAGGAGGCAGTGCTGAGGGAGAGGATGGCCACACAGAGGTGTGGGTGTCTTCCTTTGGCAGAAGCTGTCTCAGGCAACAAATGTCAAGTAAAAGTGAAGTCTGATTCCTTTACCTCAGCCTTCTGCAGCTATTTATAAGCTGTTTTGTTTTGGGTCATAGGATTTTTCCTCCAGGAGTAGAGTGTTAGTTTTTTTCTGCTGTTATAGTGATGTTTTCTTTTGAGGGACAGAAGACCTTTCCTTCCCTAGCTCTGCACGCAACTTCTGCAACTCACCTGAGGTAAAGAAAAAAGGTGAATTAACCTTGTCACTACTATTGCTTAAATGTGATGTTGCCACTGTCTACCTGGAAAAAGAACTGTTGGTCTGTGAGGAAAATGTTGATTTCTACCCAGCTTCGGCCTGGGTGTCTGTGAAATAGTTCTTTCTTAATAATGTTGATTTTCACACTAACGTTATTTAGGTACGTCTCCAAATCTGTAAGCACTTACCTGAAGAAAATCGGGAAGCTTGATGAGCTCTGACCAATAGGTATTTATTATCTTTATCACAACCCTTTCTTCAAAACAAAAACCCAACAAAAAGGTCTTAAATCAATTTGTGCCATTCCCAGCCGGACAAGGAGATTAGTTTCTTCAATCTGGACAGGCAGTCCTTTATTACAACCCCAAGCAGTAACTTGTCTCACAAAATCTAAATTAATTACACTCAAATTTGTCCCTACCCTAAACTGGCCTCAAAATGAAATTGAAAACACAGAGTGTGAAATTGCCCAATGCTACCGCTTTAGATCCGCATGTCATTCCCCAGTAACCGCAGGACAGAGAGAAACAATTCTTTCCAGGGAATCTCTTATTCTCTTTGCCTTTTATTTGCCTCATTAGCCAAGTTTGGAGGGGATGGATTATGAACGAAGCTAAGGGAATTATACAGAGGCTGGGATACAACAGGGTAAAGAAGAAGACATAATTGTAGTCTGTGCCTCTGTTAATGGTCTGGAAGAGCTGATACATGAAGAAAGAGTGAAACAGCTGTATGTGTGTATTGTAGATTGGCTGAACAATGACTCAAGGTGTGATTTATATACTCAACAAATAGAGGTAGACTAAGATAAGAGAAAAAAATGCTTAGTGTAGCTGCCAGAAGCAGAAGTAGGAATAACAGGATGAAGTTAGGGAAATCTATTAAATGATGTATTATGATACATTAAATGATATATACATGCATCAAGAAAGAGGCCCAGACACTGACTTTTATTAGGAAGTACTCTAGATTTCTTAGGGAAGTGTATGGAAACCATGTTTCTTCAGCTGTTTTCAAACAGGACTGAACTAAGTGCTGGAGAATATGTTATATAGATGGAGCAGAGGAGAAAGAGGATAAAGAAGATGAAAGACAGGTAGGAAAATTCTCCTGAACCTAGGATCATGGGGAGAAAATTAAGGAAAAAAAAAAAGAGTAAGTTCTGAGAGTGAGAAAAAAATACCTTAAAGGTTCTGTTGAAGCAATTTTTCTCTGTGCTTGGCAATAGCTTTTAGCTGTGTATCTGTGAGGTTCCTGATAATAACAATAAATGTAGGTTTCAGAGGAAGGGGGAAGACAGGAATGAAGGACGTGGAGAGTCTAAGGGTGAGCGGGCAAAAAAGTAAAGGAGGCAGGTACATGCCGTGAGGAGAGTTGATCTAAAAGGTGCCAACAGAATCCAGCAGTTCTAATAGACCCGAGTTCTCACTGCAGCTCTGCTATAAAACATGACTCGAAGACACTTGCTCAACTGCTGTCTACAGCAATTTGCCCTTTACAAGAAGACCATGACAATGTTTTTGTAAAGTTTGAGCTCTGCAAAAGGCAAAGGTGACCTAATTACTATGAAACAATTACTGGCTTTTTCTAACTGAAGTAAACACAATGCTTGAGATGGAAAATCTGGACTCCAGGAGGAGAAGCTTTAACCCCCATTAGAGGTGGGGGCTGAATAGCTGCATCATCCTGGAGAACTCATCTTATGCAGGGCTGATAGTACCATCTATTGTAAGCTTGGCCAGCATTCCCCATTATAAAATCCTCTTGGGGGTTTCCTGTAATTTTGCCAGACTACGACTGTTTGAGCAAAGTTTCCTATGCCAGGTGTATGCCTCAAGCTGATTGATTTATTTTGCTATTTATTTGGAAAATAAAACACTTCTCTCTGAAAATGTGGCAGAGGACAATATGTGATTTTTATCTATGTTGCAAGTGCTGTCACGCTTTCCTCCAAAGGTTCTGCCTGACCACCACATGTTCTCAGAGCAAGGACACAAGTCTGGAGCAGGGGTGTCTTGCAGGGAAGGACTTGTAACCAGAGATGTGCTTTTGCTACCACTGCATAGGCTGCCCCAAGTTTGGCCTTGTTATACGTGTAAGAAACAGCGGATGTGCCCGGAGTCTTTTTAGATGTTTGCCACGTCTCTTGGAATGAACTTGTCCTTGCAAACTGTGCTTCAAAACTGCACCTGGCCCTGGGGGCTGCATAGGCAATGCTGGAGCTGGAGGTCTCCTATGGGATCCTGGTGAGATTCAGCCAGCAGAAATGTGCTGTGCAGCAGGGAATCTGGGATGAAATGTGGGTGGGGTGGGGGGCATGCAGGGTATTCTGAGGAGCCAGTGCAGAGGCTGAGTGCGTGGAAGAGATCCTGATATAAGGAGATGGGCAGGGGGGCTGAATAAAGGTGGGAAGCAGGAGATGATGGATGGGAAAATGCAGAGAGGGAAAGAGAAACCTGCCCAGGTTATGCTTCCTTGCTGGCTGCAGGAGCAAGAGCCAGGGAGCACAGAGGGTGGCAGGACTGCTGAGCAAATGGGATGAGGATTGTGAAATGGGAGTGGAAAACCCGTCAGGTGGAAATTTGTGTAGTTGAGAAGACCAGATCTGAGCCAGGGCAGGGCACAGGAGAGTGGGATTGGGACAATGCTTTCCCTGAGTGTGCTGCTTCCCTCCAGCTGGGCAGGAATATTCCCTTCCCATTCTGCCCTGAGCCACAAAGGAAGTCAGAAATGACTCTGTGGGGTGAGTGGGACACTGGCATCAGTGCTCCCTCCTGGGGAAAGGCCAGCGGGTCTTCCCAAGCGTGCCTGGGGCTGGCTTGGCTGTGTACTCCTTCAGCCAGCACACTCTATTTCAGAGCCCCAGGCCTCACAGGCAGGGGGAAAAGCTCCTGCGAGGAGGGGACAAGGCTCTCACAGCCTCCACCAGCTGCCTGGCTTGGAGCCAGCACGGTCACTGTGAGGCCTCTACGCTGGGGGGATCAGCTCCATGATGGAGCTGCCAGCTCCTCCATGTGTGAGCTCCCGCAGCGCAGTGCTTTGTCCTCGCTCTGGCTTCAGCTCACTCGCTTTCTGCAGAGGCAGAGCTGTGTCCTTGCCCCCCCAGCTTCTGCAGCAATACTGAGGTGTGCAGTGAAGAGCCAATGGCCCTGCCGTGGGGCTGGGCTGAGCATACCCCAAGTCACCAGCCCTGCTGGGTCTCAAATCCTGCTCTGTACCTGTCCCCATTCCTATCTTCTCCCTTCTGCTTCCCTTCCTCTCACCCTCTCCTGTCTGTCACTCTACCTGTTTCTTAATTCTTGTTTGCACTGTGCTTTGAAAATGCAGAGTGCTGTATAAAAGCTAAGTGGTATTATTATTATTATTATTATTACTATTATTATTATTATTTCTCCTTTTTAATTGGCATCCCTCACTCTCTCTTCTCTTGCTATTGTGGCTTCCAGAGAGAACGTGTGGGCTTACATTATTTATAGCTGTGTGAGAGTAATTACAGAAATGATTTAATTACTCAGTTAATACCGTTCTCCACATCACCAGCTTGACAGGCTACTGTTACTCTCACCACAGCCGAACATGCAGAGTAGCGTCCATGTCGTGGATGAGCGGGTAAGGGGAGGCGAAGCCTGGGGAATGATTTGTTACAGCCCTGCAGGTTGCTGGTTACTGCCCCTGGGCAGAGGGATGAGGCTGCCGATCTCTCAGGGGCTTGGCCAGAGGCAGTGTGTGGTGTCACGGCAGCTGGGGCAGAGCTGCCCCCAAGGAAGTGGTGTGCAGTGGTGGCTCATGGCTCCCAGCTGACAGGGGCTACCTCCAACACAAACCTACTCAAGCTGAAGATTCAATATTTGGTGTGCTGCATTAACCAGCTCTTCACATTTATCAAAGGTCAGAGATCTGGCACAGTTTTGTTTTCTTAACTTCTATTTAAGCCTGCCAGAAGAGAAGGTAGGGTTCAAGCACCCTGCATGGGGTCAGAGCGTGAGGTAAAATCACCATCGCCAGAAATGTTCTTTCTTGCAGGTAGCACGTGTAGGTCTGACCCTCTTTAAGTAAATGATCTTTCCCTCTGAAGGGAATGGCTTCTTCTTGCTGAGACTCCTGCCATTGGAAATGAAGTTTTCCAGCACTTACAGCTCACAAAGACTTGTGAAGAGCAGAGAATGTCCTGTTTCTGGTGCGGTATGGAAGGAATCTGAGCAAGGAGAGTACATGCTTTCCTTCAGGGCATGCACTGAGCAGATGGTTACCAATACCTTTTAGTTATCTACCAGAGACAGTTGAAAAAAGGCCCACAAACCACCTTGTGAGCTTGGGAGATATGTAGTGAAAAAGATTCTTTTCTGATAGCACCATAGATAAAAAGGAAGGGTCAGTGAATTCTTAACAAAGGAGACAGTGGCTTGGGAAGTGGAGAGAAAGGCTCTTGTTGGATAACAGGGTATTTGTCAGATAACGGTGTATGGGGAGAGTATCTCTCAGAAGTGCCTGCTTTCTATGTCTCCAAATTGGCTGGCTCCATTTGGGCTCCTTCATGGCCCGGGCTGTGGGCCAGGTTCAGACTGTTCCTCGACATGGCAGGGCTGGGTGGGCGGCGGGAGGGTTGGGAACAGGTGGCGCTGAGGCTGGTGGAGTGGAGCGCCTTTTCCACGCGGCACTGCCTGCCAAGCTGCAAGGCGCAGGACACCTGGTATCTGAATGGGCTCTGCCCACCTCCCAGGAAGCGATGGCACTCAAAGAAGTAGGCTAGAGTGTTTTAAGTGGGAACAGTGAATATAGATATTTCTTTTTTTTCCCAACATCCAGCATGAGACAGGTTAAGGCAGCCTACGTGTGAGAAAATGTTGGGCATCTCCATCTTCTGAAAGTTGAGTCTTTCATGTTGTATCTCTGAATGGACACTCAGTCCCTCCCTCACTGCTTTTGCAAATGCACGCTAGAGGCTTTTATTTATTATTTTCCCTTATTTGACACACTTGAAAGTGAATTTTATGACCTGACATTGGAACAGCTTATTGAGAAGACAGTGAGCGGAAGGGCAATGGAACAAGTAATTTTGTCAGCTCCCAAATGAATGAATCCTGTTTTCACTGGATTAACATCTCACAGTTAATTGACTCTTTAACTGGATCATATACTAAGGCTGCAATGTGAGCTCAGTCCACAGTAGACACCAGAGAGTCCACAGAGGTGAGAACTTGAACAGGGTGAAGATATTTCAGAAGGGTTGGACTCATCCTTCCCCCAGTGCTGAAGACCAGGGGCATTAAAAGGGTCTCATTTCTTCACCCATTGCCCTGTATCAACTAGAAGATGGCTCAGTCCAAATAAATGTGTGCACTCACAGCAGCTTCAATTTTTCGGGACCTATCTTCACCTCCTCCTTACAAATATACCATTCTCCCCAGATCTCCTATTGTTTTTCTCCCAGTTTATACTGTGCCTTTCATAGTCACTGGCTGGCACAGCATATGAGAGAGCTACACTGTGGTGGCCCGAGGCTTCTGTGCACAGGGGCTGTCCACCACAGGCATGCTGCCAGGTCAGGATGAAGTCTATTTGATTGCCTAGTGAGCCTTTGACTGTGAGTGGGTGAATCATACACACTGCTGTGGGGTCAGACAAAGGCTTCGGGACTGCATGCAGTTGCAGGCTGTATTTTGTACAGCACTGTAAAAATTTAATTCTCCTTGAGTCCTCAGCCCCTTTGTCAAATCAGATGGAAATTGGCCAGCAGGTTCAGGAGTTGCCGGGAAACCTGCCTCACCTATGCACTAACACACACACCCCAGGTTTGCAGGAGTCTTGTTTCCTAAAGGAAACAAGCTAAAAACCGCACCCAGAAGGCGGACACAGCCCTGCGTCGGAGCGTCGCGGGAGCTGGGATTGTTACAGTATGCTTTTGGCCGCCACACGTTACAGGGATTTCGGCACGAGTGACCCGTGCACACGCAGCGTGTCCCAACCACGCTGGCAGAGCGGGCTGCCCGCGCTGCCCTGCGCTCCCGCGGTGACTCACTGTGATTCACCCCGGCGCCTCCCGCTCCGCGCTGCGCCCGGGCGAGCGTGCGCCCAGGGCGGTGCTGCCCCTCGGGGCCGGACGTGGGCTCACGCTCGCACGGGGCGCACACGTGCGTGCTCTGTGGCTCACGCTGCCGCGCCGCAGCGCCATGGGCTGCAGCAGCAGCACAGGAGGCACGGGCACGAACGCGCGCTTGCTCGGTGCCGCATGCTCCCGTCGGTGAGCTTTTGAAGGGGAACGTGGCGCGAGGCTTGGAGATGTTAATGTTTCTGCCCCACGACAGCCCTCTTGAGAAAAGAAATTAGCCCGATGATGGCAGAAGTAGTTGGATTATTCCGTTAGTATCCTCTGTGGAAGAGAAGGACATGTGCCTTTAACTATATTTTCAGTGCAGACTTAAAAATTGCACTTAAAATGTGAATTGTCCTTTTTTTTTCCTTCGTAACTGTCGAGCAGACATCTGTTTTCTGCCCCACTTTTTTCCAGCCTTTTGACTGGCTGAGCTTTCTGCCTAGCCTTATTCTTAGCCTTGTGGCAAGCCTACAGCGAACTGTGGTGGTTTGAGTTCCTCACCTGGCACTGAAGACGAAGTCATGCTCTAATCACTGGGTGCCTTGGGTGGGCTGAGGAGGAGCCAGCCTGGTGGTGGAAATAAGGGAGGATGGATGCCTTGATCTAAACGAGGGAGCGTGCTGAACGGGCTGAAATCCTGAGAAGGGGAGAGATGGGGAGGTCTGAAAGGTGTAATGAGATGAAATGTAGGGTAGGGAAGTGCCCAGCAAACTTTGGCTGTACCTCTGAACAGTTAGTTCTCTATGGCTCTGTGGGCTAATCTCTGCAGCTGCAGTTTGGCCATTGAAATGACCTGTAATGGAACTGACAATGTTTTGGAGTATGTACATGTCTGCAGGGGACAGCACTGCTGAATTGGAGGAAGGTAAGGTGGAACTGGACAGAGGATGAACCAGTCATCCATCTCTTTCTGTTAGTTTTGGTCATCTGAGAGACTCCCCAAACTCATGTGGCCTGCTTCTATTTTGTTGTGTAACTGTGAGGTTAGTTTTGATGTGTTTTGGGCACATCCAAATGTTTGACACAGCCATTACCTACCCAGAGATTTAAATTTTTTTTGCTAGTCAATTGGCTCTTTAATTTGGATTTAATAAGTCACTTTGTGCTCCATTAAATAGGCCTTCATGCAAAATGTTTAATGCCAAAGTGTGCTCGCCTGCAGATGGTGGAACAGCTTCATTTAGGGAATGGCTGGAAACCTCACCAGGCTGTGCTGGTGCCCATGGTCCATTTTCCCCCAATGAGCCATGCTGCCATTAACCTTTGCTGTTTCCATGTCCTGCTGTGAGACCACAGGGCTTGCCTTTACCAGGACTTGTCCCAGCCATTCTCTCTGTTTGATCCCTCTGTCCTTGCCTGAGCACCCTCTGAAGATTTTATGCGCACATGTAGATTTGAAGTTTCAACCGCTTAATTGTTACAAACTGAAGCTGTGACTGGCAGCTTTCTCACCAGAGGCTGGTAAAAAACATGCTGTGATGCTGACCGATGGGAGTAGAAAGAGAGGTTGTGAGTGATATTTGTCTCTTGCTGTGCTTAGGAACACGTTTTTGTCTGACAGTGTCACTCACTGGTCACCGTACTGGTCCAGCAGTCTGTTGCTCTATGTCTTGAGGTGTGCCTGTAACAACACTCAGTCATACACAGTACAAGCAGTGGGGGAAGCATTTTGTGCTGCCAGAGAGCCAGTAGCCAGCCAGCAGCTCATGCTGTGCTGCTGCTACACAGTACACAAATCTCTTGAATCATACATTGAAGGCTTTTTAGTTTGGTAATAGTGGAGTGAGTTTAGTTTTTCCATTTTTCCCTCTCCTGGTCTAGTCTAGACTGAAATACTAGGGAAAGGATTATCTAGCTTGGCTTGTTTAGGTTCCTGTGGCCAGGAAGAAGTGGTTTAGTGTAGGAGTGGGTAACGGCATGTAGAAGACACGTGGCTGTGTCTCTGTGTAATCATGCTCATGCAGAAGCATGTCCTGTCCTCCACCCTGCATGCATCCCTGCTCTCCAGGAATTCTTTTGGCCAAATGTTTTGCTGCATTTGATGAATAAATTGGATAGGGAAATGAGGTGACATGAGTAGGTTAGACACGAGTGACAAGGATCTTGCCTTGACAATCAATTCATTGCTTTGCATTTAGGAATTTGTGGGGGATGGTTGTCTGGGAACTCATCCACTGGGATTAATACCTTCAGTTTCAAGGAAGTAACCTGCAGAAGATAAAATATTTTCCTTGCCATTCACCTGGTCTTACTATTCTTCATAATGATCAACCTCCACGTACTAGCACCCTGTGAGGCGTAGCCCCTGCAGACTGGGTGGGACCTCTCATAAGAACTGACAAAATGCAACAGAACTGTGCCAGTGGTGAGAAAGAAGATAGGAAGATCTGCTGAATGAGGGTGTTTGACAAAGGCTGGCAGTGCAGAGCAAGGGTACCCCAAGCATGAGGGTGGAAGGGGGCGACGGTGTGGGATGAGGAAATTGGATATGATATTCAAAGTAATTCATAGACGAAAGCAGATAGAAAGGACTCAGGGTGAGATCAGATAATTAATTAACAACTGCAGGGATTCATCTTCCTCTCTCAGCCAGCAGTATGTACATTGTGTGACTTACGGTGAGCATATCACTCCTGCTGCTCCTCTCACTTAGCCCATGGCCAGATGTGCTCAGCAACCCCACCTCTCTTACAGACACCCCATGTGTGCTTTCTCAAGTCTGTGGAGCAGAGGCTGGAGATCCTGGTGGTCACTGCCACCCTGCAGTGTCCCCATGTGATTTGGCATGCATCCCAGTTTCTGCCTTGTCCTGGGAGATCCTGGTAAAGGACTTTAAAGAAAGGAGCAGGATTTCCAGTTGCCTTTCCTCCTTCTGTTGCCCAGTAGGCAGGATCTGGCCCCACTGCTGATGAGCACCAGGCTGGGGAGGGAAGGCAGTGCAGGCAGTAAGGAATGATTCATTCTCCCCAGACAAGCAAATGCACAAAAATGTGTCTGCACCTAAGGATGGGGGAAAAGAAATACAACTTAAGACTCAAAAGGTTCTCTTCTGTTTCCACAGTACCCCCAGAGAAAAGCTCTTTGTTGCCAAATACTTTCCCTTCCACAGCCCCATTATTTTTTTTCCCCTTAGTGTTTTCTCTTAATGGTTGAATCGTTTAACACCACATATAAAGTCGTATCTGGCCGCTCTGGGGCGATTCTGGGTTGCCATGGCAATGAGCCCTGTCTCTCCAAATTAGGACATTTTTCCTGCTGCCTTTTCTGTGCGAGGCTTTCTCTCATCTCTTTTTCTCTTACTCTCCCTTGATGTCTAAAGTGCTGAGCGCTGCCTCCTCTTTCGCACGCTCCCTGAAAGGGATCAGACTTTGCCCGTCTGAATTAATTCCTCTGAAGCCTGTGCCAGCTTGGCGTGGACCAGCTTTGTGCTCCACAATGAACCTCCTGCAGGATCGGGATCAGGGCAAGGAGGGGTAGGAAGGTGTAAAGGTGGTGAGGTTAGCAGGGGACAGCAGCGTGTGACTGTGGCATGCTCATTCCCTGCTTAGTACACCATTGCCTCACCTCTGCCTGGGTGCTGCCAGGGCTCTCTGGAGCTGGGTGCTGAGGTGAGAGCTGCTTAGCTTAAAATACATCTTAGGACTAGAAAAGCTAGTGGAATAAACCTGGGGTGGATGTAAATGTGCAAGCATGCACAAATCTGTGGGACAGCCTTGGCTCCCCAAGGTCCCATCCTGTATGGGGCAGACACCTGCAGCTGGAGGTTCCATAGGAGTCATTTGTTTCATTGGGGAATTGTGAATGCTGGATCTTGTCCCCTGGGTACACTGAGCTGTGCCTGGTACGTGTCAGTGTGCTGAAGCAGGCAATTGGCTTTATACCACTTCTGCACCTGTATATTCCCCTTACTGGCTTGGATTTGGCATGAGTCAGACCCACCTCAATTTATTCTGGCTGCTGACAGACTCCCAGGGCCCCTGTGGCAGCTGGGATTAGTCTGACACATGGATGCCCCCAGACAAACTGTCTTCCCTGGGCTGTGCATCTGACCCAAGGGAGTAGGAAAAGAGTTGGCGCAGGCAGCACTAGAAACTTGCAGAAATGGAGCCATGCCTGTACTGGGCAGGTCTGGGTGGCTGAGTATTGTCAGGAACTGGGAGAAGATCTGCTGTCCCAGAGGAGTGTCATCCTGACAGTGTCAAGTGATATGTGGCAGTGCAGTACAATCCAGCATTTTCTACCTATCAGGGCAGAAATGTAAAGGTGATGAGATGAGGTTTCCTTGCTCATTCTTCTCCTGGCCAAATGGGCTACTGTCCCAAGACCAGTTTTTAACCCTGTGGATTATTTTGGGAGTTCTATGTACGGCAGAGGGCAGAAAATCAGAGGACAAAAATAACGGATTGTGAGTATTTGGAGTGGGGATGAAGGTATAAATTTTGGTTGAGAGGATGATTGGCCTCAGAGCATGTTCTGTCCTGGCCATGGTACAGCATTGCTGTTTTTCATAAAAGACGCTTTGAAGCTGGGGGCAGCTGGCTGTGAAGTGAAGAGCAAAGCAGAGTGATGTTCCATGGCTGAAGTCCTTGGGCTCAAACCCAGGTGCTCTGCATGTTTGGCTGCCATGAGACGGCGGTAATGTCCTGCCTTTTCTCCAGGAAGCCAAAAGCCTTCTTTCTGTTTAATGATGCAGTTTTAAATAAAAAGAGATGAGTGAACTTGTATATTGGTTGACTCATAGTGGTAGGAACTTTGCTACACTGTCTGAATAGACTTAAGAGTTGTCCAGTAATGTTAAATGTTATTTTAGAAACTTTTTTTGTAATGATGTGTGAACTTGTTTATATCAAAAGGTAATTTAGTCCAGCATTTTACATTCAACAGCACTTGATAGAGAATCAATTAGAGATATTTCCTCAGAATATTTTCCAAACATCCTATGAGTTATGACTTGGAACTCTCTAAGACAGTCAGTGTGTCTTTGTATTTAGCAGCGCTTGATGGGTTTTTCTTCCATACCCTTACCAACATGCAAATTCTTGGCATTTGTGGACCCAGGCACGTTTTTAGCATCCAAGAGACAAGGAGTTTCATCACTTAACTGCTCATAGGGTGAAGAAGTTCTTTGTTGAAAACTTGCTCCTTGGCATTCTCATTTTGATATCCCCTCATTCTTTGTCAGGAAAAAAAAAGTAGATTAACAGTTATTCCCTCTTCACCTTCTCTATCCAGCCCTTGACCTTAGAAGTCCTTACTGCCACTTTTCTTCAGGAGAATTGTAATTTATGTAGTTGAATATCAGGAGGACTTTTCCAGTTGTGTCATCCTTCCTCATACCTTTTTTTGCCTCTTCTGCATCTCTCTGTGGGAAGGTATTTCATAGAGACTCTCCATTCGAAATGAGAAGATCTATAAGCCGTGGGAATTACTTGCACTGTCTAACTGAGCTGGCCCTGATACAGACACAACATGCCCTGTGCTGTCCTGAGGGACTGTTTTTGGCTCTGCCCTGAGATGTGGGTAAGAGGTACAGGTATCCATCCCTGATTGAAGGGTAGTTACAAAGATGATGGAGCTAATCTGTACTTGGTAGTGCCAGATAGTGTCATGCAAGGCCATGGTAGCTCCTTGGACAACAGGAAAAGAATTCAATAGGAAGGTAGTACAGTGTTGGAATACGGGCCTTGAGGTCAGCCACAGCTAAGCAGATCTGCTGCTGGTGATGGCCTTGTTGTGAGGGGATCCCTCAAGCCCTGTCCTGCCAGTGTTTCAGTGGGATGCCATGAAGGGACATGAAGATGCCCCAGAGATGATACCTGAGTGTAAAATGCAGAAAACTTCTAGGATTGCCTGTATGGTCAAAAATTCTTTGTGACTTTTCCCCCCCCCCTCTGATTTCAGTTTACATTGGCATTAATCTGTTAGGTTTTTGTGTGCTCTAGGAAGCACACAGCAAGATTTTGGGCTGAGATGCTGAGCAGGTGGGTTTTTAGCATCCGGGAGCAGTTACCGTATCCCTGGGAAGCTGCAGCATTCTGAGTAACTATGTAGGAGTGCCCTGGGGTTTCCATCAGCCCGCCTGCCCAGCTGCATGGGGATGCTCAAACAGGCCCCAGTAGCAGAGAACAAAGTGTGGGACAGGGCTTGGAGTGAGTTTGGCTTGCTGAGCAGAGCAGCAGCTGGGTCACAGGGATGGATGCAGCAGAGGTCTTGTAGAAACAACTTGATGCCTGAATTATTGCATGCCTGGGAGATTGAAAAGTCCATTAAAGCAACAACAACAACAACAACAAAAAAACCCCAGAGCAAAGCCCCTAAGAGTTCCTGTAATTGCAACAGATGTTATCTGAAGCTTCCTCAGCTGATGTGCAGGTTTTGGTGGTGTAAATTGGCTGAAAACATAAGATGTGCTGGGATGGGAGGCAGGATGCTTCCCAAACAACAATTCTGCTTCCTAAACTTTCAGTACTCTCTTCTTCTAGTTGTTCTAAGAGATCCTGAGACTTTTTCTTCTTGTAATGCTTTTCTATTATTTCAGGTGCTTGTCCTGTCTGATAAATCCTGCTGTATTTAAAGATTGAATCTCTAGTCACCTTGCTTTGTCTGCCATGACCATACTGTTTCTGGTCACAGCACCTTCACTCTTGTGCTGCTCTCATATATTATAGAATATTAGGGTTGAAAATGAGTGGAGATAAGGAAAAAAGTATCTGAAATTAATAAAATAGCAGCAGTGGGGTGTGTGTGTGTCTGGCAGAGGTTACTGTGAAAATAATTTGTTCTGAAATGGTATGGGGCTTGCAGAATGGAGGAGATTTCAAAGGCTTTGTTTAACATTAATAATGCTACATTATACATGTAAATGCCGTTATTAAAGGCTTCTGGGTATTTCAGTGAAAAATTAGAAGGAAAACTTTGGGGCAACTGGTATAACTCAAACCAAATGAATGAGCTGATGGCAAGAATAAATAATTATTGCCTTGCCTCCTAATGCACCCCTGCCTTAATTTCTGTGGCATCCTTTCCCCTATTCTAGAATGAACAAATAGCCCCAGAAGAAAATAAGAACAAAACAAGAGCACTCGGTGCTCTGAGCATCATCTGGAAAGAGGGAACTGAAGTTCCCTCTCTGAGAGTCTGGGAGAAATACGGGAGGACTAAGCAAAAAACCACATGAAGAAAGTCTCAGGCCTTCCTTGAAGTGCAAAGAATTTAAATTAGTGCTTGTAAAATGCAACAATGAATAAGACAGGTAGGTAAAATCCGCACATATAATACCAAAGTACTTGAAGTTTTTGCCAGAGGGGAACATTTTCACCCTCTTGCTTTCCTTGAGAAACAATTCCCTTTAAATTGGATTGAAAAATGCAAGATGACTCTTTATGTGTGGATTACTGCTACAGGATGACTGCCAAAACAGTCAACTACAGTGAACAAAGTAGGAAATATAATTATTGCTGCAATTTCAGATCACAGAGAAAGAATTGTAGCTGCCTCTAGGAAAAGCAGAAATGTAGCATTTGAAGGAAACAAATTTTTAATTTTTCCAGCCATGGAGTCCCACAGGAGAGAGCTCATTATTTGAGGAGAGCTTTCAAAAAAAGATGACGTTGAGACTGCAATCCAGAATGCACGTGCAATATCCACACTCTTCTGTGTGACAGAAAACATACAGGGGTGGCACACTTGGGTTCTGGATGCTGATATAATGCCTTGTCAGCAGATCCTTATGGACTCCAGTGAGGCTCTTCACAAGCAAGGCAGAAGCTGCTTTGCAGTCATCCATATCAGAGCCAGATCAGAGCAAGAATGAAAACTAGAGTCCACCTATGAGTTTCTCTTGCAAAATCTTGTGCTGATCATTTGTCATTTTAACTGTGATTGGCATTTTAAGGGGCATATTCTACCTTTTCTTTAGAGACAGGCACTTAAAGTATCTTGAAATTATAGAATGTGAATAGCATATTAATATATGCCCAACATACTGGTATATACAAAACATTTCTAAATGTGTAGTAGAACTACCTGGAAAGTTTTCCTGTGGAACAATTTTCTGCTGGAAATTGTTGATTCTACAGTGTGAAAAGTCCACTGTGAATGTGTCAGACGTGTCACAACTGTGGATGGAAATGAGGCAGGTTGGTTGGTCTGCAGAGAGTCTGTGCAGCTCTCCCAGATCCCTCACCTGCCAGCGGAGCAGATGACAAACTAAAAAATGCAATTTCCCAAGCTGGAGTTTTTCAGGTATTAACTTCTGTAAGTTTTCTCAAATATTTGATTTTTCATACATGTTAGTGGGAGAACTTTCTGCTCTCTGACTCCAAACAGAGCAGCAATTCTGTGTTCTTGCCAGCTCAAGATATGCAGCACAATTATCAACACCCTTCCATCTACCAATGCAAAGCACAGCACTGTGAGGGTTGCTAAGGCAAAAATGAACTCTGTCTCAGTCAGACCCAAGACACCCCTTCAGACAAAATCCACTTCTGGAATGCCTCTCAAGCTGCTCTGGTGCCTTTCTTATCAGCAAGAGCTCAAAGCACACAGGGCCTATTGCTATCAAATCTCTCTTTCAGTCCTTTTAGGCTGCAGCCTTATTTGCCGCACCCCCGCATCACCACCCACTGCACAGATGCTACCCCATCCTCAAGACATATTTAGGTGCAGGGTATAGGGTGGGAAGGGGCAAATGAGAAGAGCTACCTCCCTGCAGAAAGCATAGAGGATGGAGGAAAGATGCAAGAAATTTTTATATATGACTCCTCTGGTGCTTCTTTCTCCTCTGGGAGTCCCCTCTGTGGTGTGGGACTCATCCGAGCCATCTCTGTCTCCATTGCACATGCTTGCTGAAGACACACATCCCTTCTTCTGAGAGGCAGTGGTGGCCTGTGGGGTTTGTAAGCGGAGAGAAGGGAGTTGTGGCAGTGGGCACTTGTAAGAGCAGGGTGATACAGCCTGTAACAGCAATACTGAGGAGAGGAAAGACTGTGTTTACTAGGAACAGTGAGGGGACAACGAGCCAAAGCTGTCAGAAATCTGGGGAAGGCAGATGGGATGGGGGGGCAGGACAGGCTGAGAAGCAAGAGGTTTCCATTCTGAGGACATGCACATGTTATGTAGAGAGGGGCTGTGCTTGGTGCTCAGTGCTGACTTACTGCGTAACATCCTATTCTGTTGCGGTAAGCGAAAGCTTGTGCGGGTCCAAGATGTCATGTCTGCATACTTGTGCCTGCAAATGTATCTCCTGGAGGCTCTAGATAAAAAAAGGAGCCTTTTGACTTTTCTACGACATGCTGCTGTTCAGGGCCTAGTGTATCTAAACCACATCTATGAAGGAGTTAGAGCTTTTCCCAATGCAGACTTGTGTTGTTCTCTCCAAGCCCTGGTGGGTAGCATGGTGGGTAGGAGAGGTGCCTTGCTCAGACTCTGTATGATGATAGTCCACCATGCTTATAATTTACCTTCTGCAATTGGACTAAACTGCAATTTATGAGCAGGGTGACCTTTGCAGATTTTCCTGGTCATCCTGCAAAGCAATGCCAGTCCAAAATACACTGCTGTGGATAATATCCAGGGATTATTAGGATGCAGAAGTGAAAACTCTGTGAGGATCATGGCTGATAGAATAACTGAGCCAGACATGCGTGTTAGAGGAAGTCCATCCTGAAGCTGTGTGGGGGTGACTAAATCTGCCACCAGTTTGTAATGAGGATGGCCAGTCACTCCCCAGTGGCATCTCTTTGTTTCTGCATGACCAGAAGCCCTTGAGAAGTGGAGTGATCACCAGGCTGTTCCAAGAAAGGTTTGTCCATTACCAGAAATGTATTCTAAACCAGGCTGTATATGGTCAAATCCCACACATAAGGGTAATGTTGATTTGCAATGCATGTTCCCTTTTGAGAGGCTTTTGCCTAGTTATTTCTGAGCTGCCTGAGCAAGCCCTTGCGCAGAGGACACGTTCTCCAGGATGCTTTGGCATGACCCAGCTGTAGCCAGCTGTTGTGTTATAGGCATGCTTCATTTAGTCCTGCGAAGCAGCCTGTAAATGGGTGCTGGATGAAGCTGGCTCCTTGACTCTGAGTGAATACTGGAAAATACATAGCACCAGGAGTAAAATGGGATAAAACACGTTGAGTAGAAGAGCAGGGCAGACAAAAGCCTTGCTGTAGCTGAGTCTCTTTGGAAGTGCAGGTGATGCAAGGGAACACTTGCATGGTAACTGACCCTAAACATATAAGCAAAATGAAAAATGTGGGTAGCTGGAAGCATGGGCTTTTCATGGGGGTTTTTGTTCATATGAGCTTTCATTTGGAATGGGAGTGCATAAATGTAGTGATCCTGGAATTAGTGTAAATTCATCCTGTGATTTTCAACCAGAGTAAAAAAGAAGACAAAAAAATCAAGAGGTCTTGTGAAAGTAGAAAGGATGAAGTCCTCCCTATCTGGGAATTTTGAGATGTTAAACCAGTTCCTTATGGAAGAGTGAATGGTGCTAGGAGGAGACAAAACTCAGTGAGTGTGACCAGAGAGAGAACATGAGCACAAGATTTTCTATGGTAACCCTTGGAAAGGTATTCTGAATTTCCTGAGGGGAGAAATCACTGAGTCCAGTGAAAGCCTGGGTTTGGTAAGGAACCTGATATGCTGCGAAAGAAGAAATCTGCAAAAAGCTATTTGGCCACCTTCCCTTTTCAAAGTCAGCGGCCACCAAAAGTGACACAGAGAACTACTGATGTTGCAGCAAACAGCAATAACCAAGACAGTGCTGACATTTGAGAAAGGGGTGTAAGAACTACAGCGCTGTGCTTTCTTTGCAAAGGCAGTCCCAGTATAGTAATGAAGATGCCCTCATCATCATTAAAACTGGACATTTATTTGTAGCTGCAAAGAACAGTTTTGCAATAGCAGATGATTTTTTTTTTTTTTGCATCAAAGGAAGTGGGATACTTCTTGAAGCGAACTTGCACAGGAGTATGTTAGTCTGCTGCCAGAAAAAATGACGTTAGCCTTAAAAGTAAAAATAATGGAAGGAAGTGAAAAAGCAGGGAAGTTTAGGATGTATGGGAATGGTTGGTCTTTTGCAGGGAAGTGGCTGAATTGAAAGTATGGCTAAAAGCCTAGCAAACTAAAGAAGGAATGGTCCATAATTGTAAGGGTCGAAATCAGCTAACCATTCTCTTCAAGGAACCATTTTAGGATATTTTCCTGCGGTGAGGAAAGCTGCCTAGCTATAGAGTAGAGTGGTAGGAACCAAGTCAGCCCATGATTCATGACCCTAGAAAATTCCCCTTTGATTGTAAGTGGAGAGTAAATAAAAGATTTTATTTCTCTGGAAATCATCAGGTGATGAAGTGAAGTGTGTAAAGCTGGACACATACGATCTTAAAGAGTAAATAAATGTTTAAAAATAGATCAGTTCCTGCTACTGTGAGGGGAAGAATTCTGATACACTGTGCATGAACGTTTAGGTGGTGGAAATTTTGAGCTACATTTAAACTCCATAAAGCCATTATCGGATCTTTGTGAGAAATCAGTACAAATGCAGTGTAAATTAAATACTGTGAAGATTTGTTAATGCAGGTAGATCACAGTGCTTCCAATACTGCCCCAGAGACGAGGAAAAAGTACCACAACTTTGTAAGAAATTTCAGTGCCTCATTTAGTTCCAACAGCCCAGGTCTTGAGAGCACTTCTGTGCAAGATGTCCAGTGAATACAAGATGAGAAACTGAAGATTATGTGAAGGTAATTTAGGGATTTAAAAGGAACTTGAGAGGGGCCAGAGAGGTTTTATCCCAAACTCAGAAGAGCGGTGATATTGAAGAGGCTGTCAAAGCTTTTCACACATATACCAAAAACGTAAAATGTAGGCCACGTCAAGTGAAAGAGTTAGTGGTACAAGGAAAACTGTCCCCTTGCTGCCTGGAAAAAGAAGCAAAACAACCAACACAAAAATAAAACAATTCAGTATGTACTTGTCCTAAGCTATTATTCTCACTTCCTCGAGTTAACCTTATTAGAAGACACTCCAGCTAAGTAGGTGATCATGCATACCAAATTTGTTTTTCTAGACACAGTACACCTAACTTACTTAGTAACATCTGACTATAGGCCAGCTTAGTAGGCATGAATTTTAAGTAGTTTGCATGGATTTTGACATGTAACTGCTAGTTTTCTTCATCCATGATTTAACAGATGGGTTGAAAACCTCATTAAAATAATAAAGAACAGAGTGAAAGGGATGTGGGTTATAATAAGTTAGATCTGTATTAAGCTCTTTTAAATCACAGTATGGCATCAACAGGGTGAGACGCCTCCTGCAGGCTTTTTGTTCAACAGAAAACTAGAGTCAAGAACTGGGGTCAAAGGGACTTGGGATTTGTGGTTAGTTATGTGAAGGGACAAGTAAAGCAAACCAAACATCTCAAAGCATTTGCAGTCTGAGAAGCTTCCTTCCTTCATGAAATGATTTTATTTGCACATGTGCTGGAGAAGAAGAGCTAGGGGTGGACTTGGTAACACAGGAAAATACTCTGTTGTAAGAGACTGTCAGGTCACGTGGACACATATGATGGAAGACGGGTGATCTTCCCATTCCACATGGGAATGCAGCAAATCAGTCATTTTGCTCAGCAAGGCTTCAGATGAGTTACAGCCACAGCAGGTGAGAGATGTGACCCTGGTCACGATGTGACTGATGGACTCAGCACTGCTCTGCACGTGGAGAAGAGCTGGTTCACACGATAGCACAGGTTGCCTCAGAGGGCAACTCAATGTACTTGTTTGAGTAGGCAGTGGACAGGTTATAAATATGCAAAATTTGGTATTATGTTGATATTTGTTGATTCCTGTTATTCTGATACTTGCTTGGGAAGGGAAGATGTGAGGGTCTGTGCCCCTGATGGTCTCTGACCTAAGCCAGTTAGAACTGATCCTTTTCCCATCTGGGGGCTTACTTTGCTCCATGCATGTCAGATGACAACTGCCATTTTTTACAGTATATGAAGCATCTCTGTATCATTGGTTGTGGGTGTTTTCCAACCCACTTGGAACAAAATTTTCTGGCCTGTCCTGGTAACACAGTATCCTTTTCCGTAGCTGTACCAGAGACAAGGGTGTTGGTAGAGCAGAGAGACTAGATTTCTCTCTTGAGCTGGATATGATCCTTCCCTCAGAACCCATGATGGAGGATAGTAAGAAGTTTTTTTGCATTTTGCTGCCTGTCAGTTTGATCCTGACTCTCCCTTGCTTCTCTGGTGGTATCCCTCTGAAATTTAGACTGTTTTTCTGCCCCATTCCTGGGATAGAGGGTCTAAGCACTACAACTCAAACTCCTCATGATTACCAAGTCAGTTAAGGACTGACTTATCAAGGTGCTAGGTGGACGTGTGGTCTTCCAGCCAGTGGAGATGGCTTCTAACACTTACAGGCTGTATCTCTTTGAGATGCTCAAATACCAGCAACACCTGTGTTGTACTGTGCACTTCCTCAGGCACTCAGTGGATGCAGGGAGGAAATAACACGTGTCTTGCATACAGCCATTGTTTGACTTACCCCTCCATTTTATGGAGCCCTTGCCATGAGTATTTTTTAGTATGAACCATGGGATGGGAAGCAAAAAAAAAACCCCAAACCACAGGAGAAGATTAAGGAGAGCCTGTTCTACATTCTAACAGTTAATTAAATCCTTCATTTCTGAAAGCTGGTGTTCCTGGCAGACAAAGGAAGATAAAAGAACCCATTGCATGAGATTACTGTGTTTGCACCTTAATATATTACCAGGTGAAATTTTACTTGTGCAATTCAGCTTGAATTTTAACTGTAGCTTTTTCTACTTTTATGCATGGAAGAGGGGGAAAGAAGCATGCTTTTAGTATTCTTCTTCAAAGGATACTCTTACACATTATGATTCAGTAAGAGGCCAAACAGGGGATCCTGCTTTTCCTGTGTACCTCACCCTTTAATCATCAGAGGCACACAAGGAGGTCTGGGGGCTAGTAGTGTGGAGGTGGGTGCTGGGGAGGAGCAGTGAGATGCTTCAGCCGCAGAGGGGCCTGAAGGCACAGATTCGCAGAATGCTGTTTCCATGGTAGTGCTATGGAAACCAGGTTCTGCTGCTCACTGCTGCTCAGGGTGGAATTTCAATGCTTCACACAGCCCTGGGACCCAGGAAACAGCAAACCCACGAACAAAACCCCACTAAACCTGTAGATGCCTCATTAGAGCACGGTTTCTCATTCAGTCTGTACGCCCTACCTGCCACCCTGGGAGAGAAAAGGACGAGCAAGCACAAATTAGCTAAAATTAGAGCTTGTTACACACTTGTCCCCCCCACCTCCATCTAGGCCCCTCAGAATAGTTTTGGAGGTTCAAGTAAATTTGACCAACTCTAGAATCTTTGAGCTGCTGTTGTATGTAGGCTGCTGAATGCAGTTTGGAAGCCCCAGGCAGCGCTGCAGTCTGGAGGCAGAATGGCTGGAAAGCAGCCCAGCAGAAGAGGACCTGGGGGTGTTGGTCAACAGCAGGTTGGACATGGAGCCAGCATGTGCTCAGGTGGCCAGGAAGGCCAGTGGCATCCTGGCTTGTATCAGGATTAGTGTGGCCAGCAGGACAAGGGAAGGGATTGTTCCCCTGTACTCAGCAGGGGTGAGGCTGCACCTCGAGTGCTGTGTCCAGTTCTGGGCCCCTCAATTCAGGAATGGCTTTTGACAGAGAAGGGCAGCGAAGCTGGAGGAGGGGGAGAGGGTAAGTCCTATGCAGAGCGGCTGAGGGAATTGCAGTTGTTTAGCCCAGAGAAAAAGAGGCTTAGAGGGGAACTTATTACTCTCTACAACTGCCTGAAAGGAGGCTGTAGCTAGCTGGGGGTTGGCCTCTTCTCCCAAGCATCCAGTGACAGGATGAGAGGACATAGTCTCAAACTGTGCTGGGGAGGACTGCTAGGTTGGACATTTGGAGGAATTTCTTCACAGAAAGGATGATTCCACCTTTGGAATGGGCTGCCCAGGGAGGTGGTGGAGTCAGTTTCCCTGGAGGTGTTTAGGAAAGACTGGATGTGGCACTCAGTGCCATGGTTTGGTTGACATGGTGGTGTTTCATAGGTTGAACTTGATGATCTCAGAGGTCTTTTCCAACCTAATTCATTTTGTGATTCTAAGTGTATTACAAAGACTGGGGATGCAGAGGGCTAAGGAAGACCCAAAACAAGAAAAGGTCTCTTCCACTCTTGGCTTGTCTTCATGACCTTCTCTGAATCACTTTGGTCCCCCATGCCTCAGTTTCCCCATCTGTAGAACAGAGAAGATAGTGATACCTTGCCATAGGCTGGTCAAGTTTGACTTCACCTGTCAGTGCAAGCAAGTCCTTGCAGGATTTGGGCTACTGTGAAAATTATTTAGCTAATGTTTGGAAAGTATTTTGAGGCCCTCTGGTGAAAGTGGTCAGATAACTGCCAAATTTTGCCACCCTTCAGATCAACAGCCTGTAAAAAAATTTTTACATAACGCTTAATACAGGCCTCACCCTTTTGTTCCCTCTGATCTGTGTTTCTCCTGCAGGATGCAGCACTTGCACTGTGCTTCAGTACATGGAGACTGCAATACAGCAATTTTAATAGTGATACTGGGATCATTAGGTCTGCAATACCAGAAACATCCCTTGCACAGGAAGGGAAAGGAAGATAGCATAAAGGTTGATCTTCGATTTTACAACCTTTCAGTCCTGGCTGACTTTGACCAGTGTATCTTGAAACTCAACAATCAATTTAGCCTACTGAAAGTTTGTCAGTAATTTGCCTGGAATGCTGCTATGTCCCTATGCCAGTAACTATGTCCAAAAACCTCTTGGTTGGTGGAGGCAGAGTCAGAACAAGCCACGAGAGGCAGTATTCTACCCTTTCTCTGTACCAGCAGTGCCAGATTTGGACCCTGGAGCTCCTGGATGTCACCTCCTAGTAACCTATATTAAGATGTATCAATCTTAAATTCCCAGGGAGCTGCAAGAGCATCCATGGGTCACCCCACTGGTCTCTCTGAGCTCTCCCCTCTGCCATCCCAGCAAGCATGGCACACTGTGTCAGGTCAGCAAGAGCAGCCCACGCCTACAGTGAGGCTTCTGAGCGTGTGCCCTATGGAGTGGGAAAGCACAAAGCTGCCTGTGACAGCGTGGTCATGCAGAGCCACCGCTGTGTGGTTGGCAATGCTGCGTGGAGGTGGAGAGGAAGCAGAGAGGGAAATGTGGGTGTTGAAGGTCCCACGTGCAGGTCCACTGCTCCATTGGTCGCCTTGGGCAATGCTCCCCGTCCTTCTGTTTCCTCTGCACTCTGAGGGAGCCAGACAGGGGGACATAGCACCTCAGAACCTTTGAGGGCTCTCAGGATGATGGTAATAACAAGCGATAACTTGCTGCAAGAGCTGTCAGCCTTATAAATACCAAGCCTATGACAATAATAACAGGATGGTCCTTAGTCATATGTTGGGGAGAGGATCTTGGAGAATCCTTGGGGGCCCTGGCTGTGCTGTCAGAGAAGCATCCCCTCACTTGCCAGGGATGCAGGCAAAGCTGTGGGCATCTCTTATCGAGAGAGCAGCCTTCCTTTTGGAATCAGCTTCCCCTCTCCCCCTGCAGAGGAATTGCCTTCTGCTTAATAAACGTCTGCTTGTAATATTCTGAAACAAGGAGGCTAATCAAAGGCCCCATTCTGTGGAACAGGGATGCTAAGTGACAAGATTAATTTCAGTAATCAAGCAGCTTAATTTGGACATTTTTTTCCCTTCTTCTGTGTTGCTGATGGAAATTGAGGCAAATCTCATTCTGGAGAGACACTCTTTCCCTGCCTGATACCATCAACCTCCAGTACTGAAAATGCTTGTGTAGGGATGGGAGGATGGGGAAGAAAGAAGAATAGGAAAGGGTCACATAGGACAGTGTCAGTGAATGTGTGTGGACTGCTGTGAGTGATGCTTCTTGAGCATCTTTCCTCTGGAAAGCTCCCAAAGTGTTTTATAGACTGCATCACAAAGGCTCCAGTCAGCACTGAAATGCAGTCATCTTGGCTGGATTGCAGCAAGTCTTTGAAAGGACATGGAAATTCAGCAGGTTAGGAAAAGGCATGCAGGCAGGAGGCTGTGATACCACCAAAAGGAAATCATTAGACGTGAAACTGTGTGGAATTTATCTGAAACATACCTGTGGTTCAAAGGTCTCACCCCTGCAATGAAGAATGAATTAGTCTGCATCCTTCAGTAATACGTAATGCTGAGGGCCCCTTCCCTCAGCTCGGCGTGGTGCCACCAGCACAGCCTCTTATGGTGCTATGCATGGTTCTCACTCATCTGCCTGGCTGCTGCTGCTGCCATCTCACCTGCCCCAGGCCCACCTGTGGAACCTCACCAGACATGATGTCACTGAGCTCTAAGCTCTAAATGTTCTAAGCTGAGAACATTTGTCCCTGGTCACCTGGGGGCCTCAGCCCATTTTGTGCATTCCCTGATCACAGAAGATAATGGAGTCAGCTGGTGAGAGGGGTGGGGAAGAAATCCCAGAAAATGTGATTTATGGTGAGGCAGGACGAGCTGAGTCCCTGCTCTGGTGTCATGAGGAGGCACTCCTGCTTTAGTTGCAATTTCGACAGGGGAACACATTTCCAAATGGTGTAGCAGAACTCAGGAGTGGGTAAAGCCCTTTGGACTAGGTAGAAGTGGTGTTTTTCTTGGGGGTAGTTTTATGCTGGCCTAAGGCTGAGGTGTGTGCGTGGGCGGGCAGGAGAAGTCTAATAATAGCTATTTACTCATTCAAACGCCTGTGATCTGAGGAAGCCTGGACAGGCACCCAGTGGCGTGTGACAGAGCCCTCCGGAGCCAGCCGAGCGGGTTTAAGGGAATGACGTCCTTGCCCGAGGCAGTGAGGTTTCGGGTCTGGCAGCTTTCCATGCCAGTCTCTCCAATCCCCCTGCCGCTGTCAGCGCACTCCTCCGCTGCTGCCAGCTCTCTCGCGTGTCCCCCTCTCCCTTTCACTCCCTGCGGGGGGCAACTTTAACTTGGCTGCACCCCCTGCCATCTTCTGACAATCAATTTTTCAGGGACAATCCGTGATGTTTTCCTGACCCCCCTCCTGTCCCTCTTCTCCTTCCACTCTCTCCATCCCTCCCTCCCTCCCTCCCTCCCGCTGACTTGTTATTATGTACTGCAGCTGCCCGGAGGATTTTAAATAGACCCATAATCGCACAGCAGCTCCTCTTGGAAGTTTAAATATAACCTCCTTGTTAATCTCGCGTGTGGCAGCAGCAGCACAGCACCTGGGGAAGGGAGGAATGGACGAGCACTAACCCGTGGCTTTACATCAGACCTGGGAGGGCTTAGCGAAGTTACCGGGAAATCGCCTTGTTCGTTTTAACCAGAACAGTTCTGAGGCTGGTGCAAGGTGCCAGACTGATGATTTTTGCAGCACAAAATTATTTTCTTAGTTAGCATCCCAGGCGGTTCACAAGAGAAGGCTGCCCTGCAGCTGCCCTCCCGCTTTCCCTGGCTTGGGCCGGTGTCTTGCCCCTGCTCCAGGACAGTCCCGCGGGAGGCAGTGGGCAGCTCAGACCGCCTCCACCCTTTGCCTTCCTGCAACAGCGTTTGCTGTTGTTCCTGCAGCAGTTGTGTGTGTGGTGCTGAAGGAGGTGTTTCAGCGGGAGACCCCGCAGCTTGCTTCCCAAATTATTTCGTGGTAACAGACTGATTTCAATGTAATTTCTAGCTGATGAATTAACTAATTTACCCCTCAGACTGGAGCAGTGTTTGCTGAGCATCATAGTTCAGGGAGACTACAGAAGAGATCACAATTAATAATGGATTTTCCCAAAGGACCTGTTCTGAAAGAGCAAATCTTGTGCTCACTAGTCCATTAAATGTAGTGAGACACTTTCAAACTACAGGAACTGTTGCCTGTTGCTTTAAGCCAACAGGATCCCTACTCTTCCTGCATCTCAAATGCAGCCATCTTCTCATGCAGAGGGACGAGGGATGTGTGAGGGGTCATGTCCTAACTAGTTCTTCTGCTGGTGCTGCAAGGAGTACCTAGCTGGCTGTTCAGGGATGTGGGTTGTATTCCCTCCAGTCTGCTGAGCTCGTGCACACTGGGAACTTTGACACACGCTGACACCAGAAATGTTGCTTCTTTATTCTCCTCCTCTGTAAAAAACAGAAATAAACCAAACCAAATCCTAACCAAGCCAACCAAACCAAATAACAACACCCCCCAAACCCACCAAAAAAAACCCCAAAAAACCAACAACAAAAAACACAACAACAACAAAAAACAACCCCCCCCCAAAAAAAAACCCAAAACCAGAAACCTAAAGAAAGAAAATTATAAAAAAACCTGTCTTTTAATTGATGTTGAGCAGTAACTGGAGAATAAAATAGTACTATTGATGCTAAATTATCCATCAATTCTAACAATCCAGCAATAGTAATTGCTGAGCTGGGGGACTAATTCACAACACATAATTTATTCAGTGAATTTAGCTGCTTTTTTTGCTCATGGAATATCAATTGTGCAGATCATAATTTCCTCAAATTTATTTGAATTTATTCAGTGAACTTCTTGGAAAATATTTACTCTATGGATTGATACAGGCTGCTTTACTTAATTATGGTTGGTCAGAGATCTCTTTGGTATTGTTTCTATTCCCTTGTTGAATGAGCACACAAGCACTTCTGTCTTGAACCCTTGCATATGAACGTGGTAGATGTACACTTCTGCAAGTTTTTGCCAATTTCCATACATGAATATGCAGATAAAACTCCTATATGGGAGCACTGACAGCAAACAAACACAGACAAGCTAGGCTTAAGTAATTTTGCATTTAAAAAGTGAATTAATATTTTTAAAGGACCTAAATTACCAGGACAAAAGTCTTATTTTACAGCAAAGTAACCTAGTCCTCAGTAAATATCATCTTGAATGGCAATAATGGAATGTTGAATCAGAACCTAATAATTTTCCTCTTTGCCTCTTTCTGCTGATCAGTGCAGTGATTTCCTGCAGTAAAAGGAAAGCTTGGACATTTATTGTACAAAGACTGTTTCTTTTTTTAGCTGGCTGTATTCCTGTGACACTTGCTGTATATGTGCTTGTGTTCTTCAATGGGAAATGCTTGTCTGAACGGGAGACCCGATTTTCTCACTTCCATTAATTATCTGTTTCTAACCTGTCTCCCTAGCTCCCTCTTTCCATCTCAGAAAGGAGATGTAGTATGGCTAAACCAAAACTTTCTAAACGACAGAATTGTAAATGTTTCCCAGTGTTTGGCTCTGGTTTACAGTGTAGAAGTGTGAGAGATCATGTTCATAAAGATATTTGGGCACACATGGGAGTAAATGGCGTAGCGAGATCAACACAGGGTGTAGTAGGGAACAAAGAGGAAGAACTGGACTTTCTTGAGGACCTCAATGTAGAAGTAGGCTGAAATGCACCAGTGTGAATTCAGGGACCATGCAGATAGACATGTGTCTACAGTGCCTGTTTTGGAGTCCTGCTTTGGGTAGAACCCACACTAGATCTTAAGTACTTGAGCAGCAGAAATTTTTTGGAGAGTGCAACACCAACACATTTCTATTTCTTCTAACTGGTCTGGCTGACTTTGCACAGTCTGCTAGCCTGTATGGAAAGATTCTTTGTTACTCCTACTAATTGATCCTAGAAACAATAGGATTATCAGTTATAAGCACATGAAAAAGAGAAAAAGTGGGTGTATTATTTACTGATGTGATAACTGAGTATTCAATATGAGACATCAGCATAAAAGGCAATTATATTCCTAGGTGCCAGGCAGGATATTCCCTGCCAAGGCAGGGAAGTGTCAGTATCATTGTAAAAGTCTCTACTGTAATTTCCTCTGTGTATAATTCTGTGTATAATTCCAGTTATTCCAATTAAAGCAAAGTGGAGCTAGAAAAGTATCTGATTGTTAGAGAGAGGGTAGAACACGTTTTACTAGAGGAGAGTAAGACAGTGTAGCTTACCTAACCTGGCAAAATGCAGTCTGAGAAAAAAGAAAAGGCTGCCCTCCACTAAAACAAGACTGAGGTGAAAATACCCTGGAAGCAATAGTGCTCTTCAAGGTAAAGAGCTACTGGTAAAGGTATTGACTTGCTAGGAAAGGGCTTCAGCAGAAAGTCATCAGTACAGCAACTTTCAAATCACGTGGGAAAGTGAGAAACCTAACTTCCCTCCAGTGAGAGCATTATTGGTTCCTGAAAAGAGTAATATGGAAAGACTTTCTGGGAAACCGGGGCTGGGACATCCCTCCCAGACTGCTGTTTCTTAATTATATCAAACCCCATGTAGGCACTCTGTTCCTCACATTTAAAAGGAGCTTAATTCAGTTTAGTTCAATTTTCTTCTTTAATTTGGAAGAACTGTGTCCATTCAAGGCTAATGTGATTTAATGAATTCATGCTAAACTCATAACTAAATTTGGATTAATTTTCCTAACTGTTTCTCAACAGACAACCCTTAAGACCCTTAAGTAGTAGAAATGGCAAAGAAACCCTGAGCAGTCCTGCTTGTGATTCAGTTCTATACTGCGAAGTAGGTTTTCTGACTGCAGAAGGCCTGAAGAAACATCTGGCCATGTCTAACCTGCCTCTCCCTGGAGAGGTGCTGAGGAGGGCATAAGCTCCCAGGCCCCGTGTCTCAGCTGTTCTCTGGTGTTTTCCCTCCCTACCGTGGGGGCCAAGCAGAGCAGCCTGGTGATATCCTTGTTTGGAAAAAGTGTTAGTGCTGTCCCGTGGGAAGGTGGGCTCTATGGGACAGCCTGTTCTGAAAGGTGGAGTTGGGTTTGCTTTGTGAGTAGCATTTAGCAGTAGATCAAGGGGAGCGTGGGCTGTTTGGCTGCGTGCGAAGGAGCTACCTGCACGTAGAAAAAACCACCTTCTTTTAATTCCCTGAACTGCACTCCATTGCTTATGCTTGCCGGCTTCTAGGAAAGAAAACGCATTTGCCTGTAATGCTGTTCTAAGGGGTTTACAGCTCAGCTGCGATGGGAGGTGTTATTTCTGTCACTGCTATTAGCTGGCGCATCTTTATTTGCCTCTTTCTGGCTGGCACATCGTGAGTGGGAAATCTGTGAGCCCTAATCTGCCGGGCTTTGGAAGGTGCACGAAGGGTCACTGCTGGCAGCCCCGGCCGTGGAGGGCAGCGGCGGGAGGATTTAGCGGTGCCAGGCACGGAGCACGGCTGCTGCGGGAAGGGACCATGCTGCCGTGCTCTGCACGTTGCCATGGAAACAAAGCTGGATCCTTAATCGGGATGCGTGTGGACGTGAACCCACCGTCTGCTGTCCTTTTGGCCTCACCTCCTGATGCCCCAGTGCCAGCGTGGTTGTGACTGTCCTGTACCGAGTAGGTTGGAGGGGAGCTGGTGTGGAGGGACCCTGTGGGGCTGAGGGTGCAGGAGAAGGGTCTAAGGAGAGAAGGTTAAAGTTGTTCCCTGGGTCCTGGGAGTGGAAAACACCTCTGCTGAGGTGGTGGGGGCAAAGGGAGCCTGAGGAGCAGGCAGCAAGGGTAAGTCTCCCATGACAGCTGTGGTGGGAAGCACTCTCAGATATTGGGGTGCCTAGACACTGCAGAAAGGGACTGAGTGTTGAAAAGGTTATGGCTACATGGCTACATGGCTACATGGTGTGGACCCTTAGGTAGCACCCAACAGGCTAGCTCGAAGAATGGTACAATTGTATCATCACAGATTTAGCTCAGTGACTGTGCTGAAACCACTTTTCAGCTTCAAGGACCCAAGTAATACTTCTGCAAGGTGTTGCTGTGCCTTATGATCTTTCTAGGCTTTTCAGGTTAGCCCTGGCATTTCTGAGGTGGGGATGTGGCATTATACAACACAGACATGGTTTTGAGAGGTCTGAAAATGTGAGGAGGCTGTTGCTGGGGAATTAAAGCAATTACATATTGCAGTTAAAACCAGCTTATGCAAAAATGGGTGAGCAAAGAGATCTCACTTACTATATTGCCTCTGCGCTGTGAGCATCAGTTGAGAAGAAAAATTTGCTAAATGAAAATCTTTTCAGTTGTAATACCTAGCTCATTCAATACCTAGAGGGGAGCATTTCAGGGAAACCTAGAAGCTGTAACAAAAGCTCTTGACACCTCAAGAGGCAGTAAGCTGCCTTCTGAGTCCATAAAGACTGCAAGATAACTGATAAAATCTGAGGAGGTGGTTTGGTGCAAGGATGGAAGGTTTTGCCCACCTGCAGTCCTGAAACATCCCCTACCGAGATTCACCATCAATGGAACTGGTTTGTGTCTGCTGTCCATATCCCAACAGGAAGGATTATGACCAGCCTGCTTAAAGTCCTCCTGACACTTCTGTCTGAAATGCTGTTCATGTTAGGTTTAGACTGTAAACGTGCACAGTACCACTGTACACTGTTAACATGCTGCTGTCAGGGTTCCCAGAGAACTGAAGGCTTCCTTTGTCCAAGTTCAAGACACACAATTGACCTTGTGTAAGGAAACAAACTGCCCTGAGAAGGACTGAGTCCAAGACTGAGAGGGCTTGTACAATTAATCTCTGTTGAAGCAGACCTGCTGGTGCTTATGAAGTGAAATGAAAATCTTTTGAGGACCCAACAATTGATGCATAGCAATGAAACACACAAATTACCAATGAGCTGTGCAAAACCCCCCCACCCCAGAAGACAGCTGAAGGGGAATGCACGGCCCTTGATTTAGGATCCTCAGCCCTTTATATAGGAATGAATATGTACATTGTAAAACATAAAAATATGTAAAAATATTGCATGCTTTTTCTTCCTTGGATATTCTAGAGTTAGAGTATAAAGAGAGATTCCACAGGAAGGCCAGTGAGGGATATGTGGAAAGGCCACGTTTTTCCACTGATGTATAGAGAGGTTTGTCCATAGCCTAGTGCAGAATGCACAGGGAGCCTGACCATATTTTCACTTCCATTTAGAGAGTATGATGGCACTATGAAATTAGTGGGATTAGCCTGAGGAGCAAAAGGACAGAGCTCCACTGTCAGCCCTTAGAAACTGCTGGGTGACATAACAAGAGCAGTTGGACACCAAATGAGCTGCAGAACACTGGGTTGATGTTTTCCATGCGGTGAGCTTCATTCAGCGAGCTTGCCCAGTCTGCAAGCGTTGAAGAGCTCTGACACCAAGATAATAAACGTACATCATTCTTCAACTCTGCTCCTACTCTTAGCACATAGAAGAGGAGAATGTCCTCTGAGATAAAGGGTGCATAGCTACTGCTGCAGGCTCCTATGCAGTGCAGACTGATGCCTAGTGTAGGAATGTACACATCCTGAAGGCATTGAGATAATGAAAAGGTCGAGCTCCTTGCACTAGCCACTGCTCTTGAAGGAAAATTTTTTCATCTCGGTTCTTCTCAGGAGGAGATATTCAGAAGTTTTATATAAAAAAGAGAAAAAACACTTCCTACTAGCCAAAAAAAATTACCTTGAAGCTAGATGACCAGAGTGATGACTTTGTATCAGCTTTCAGAATTGCTTAGCTGCACCCTGAAATTAATCTTCCTGTGGCTAAATCCTTCCCACAAATATTCCCTCTTATGACCTACCTAAAGAAAAAATAATTTTTATTTTGTTTCTTTTTTTCTTTTTTTTTTTTAACCCACATCTTCTTGGTTTATATTCATTATGTGACTACTTGCCTCCATGGAAGGTGAGTCCTGAAGCACTGTATTTTGTCAGGAAGAGCAAAGTCTGTTAAAACTATGTCTTGAGTGTTTTCACTCACAGTTTGAAGGCATCTGTCTTCCTCTGGGCTGTGGCCAGGGCTGTGTATTGAAGCAGCCTGTGTAAACCCTGGCTTCCCTCTGAGAACACTAACCAGAGGCTTAATTAGCTCTGAATGCATGTGTGGTGGTGTAGACACTGCTCTTCAGTAAGTCTGGGCTGCACCATCACCTGATTTCATAGGGATCACTGTCAGATGCTAATGCACTTTGGGTGCTGCCAGCCTGCATTGGCGTGTAGCTGGCATACTGGAGACATTTTGCCTATCTTGAGACATCCTGCATGTAATTGCCTTTGTGCACATGGACATACGTGTGTCTATATACACGCACACCTGCATGCATTGAGAAATCAGGTGTGCAGGAAGACAGAAAATTACTTGGAGTGATACAAACTGGAAGGAAAGACAAAACACCGCAGCCTATGGTTCTTTCCTCACAGCCAGTGCAGTGCTAGACACAACTTTTTGTTTTCTCCTCTCATATGGTCATTTGTTCATCTTTTGTCACAGGCCCTGGCCAGGCAGTGTTCAGACTGAATAACTCGTTTGCTGTAGTCCCTGCTGATGCTTCCATCTACTTCCCACTCCCCCATTGAGCCAGTGTGTGGTTAAGAAAGAGGACAGACAGGAGATGCAGGAAAACAAGATGCATCAGCTTTGCCTTTCAGTCAGTCAAAGAGCTATTTCTATACCTAACACATCTCACTCTGGCTTTTATTCTCTTAGATGCTTTTGTTACTCTTATTATTAATGACCAGCAGAGGCAAATTCTTTTGCTGCTCTGTCATTCCCTTTCTCTGCTGTGTCAATCCTCGACAGAAATCTCAGTGTCTCATGTGCATGTGTGATCTTGAAAAAGATATGGCAGTTCAGTCTCAGCCTCTGGTTTTGTTTAAAAAAGTACAAAGCCTAATATAGGTAGAAAAATTTGAATTCAAGTACAAAAAGTATCTTATTTATTATGCTGCTGCTTTCAAGTTATGTCAAGGGCATATTGAATATATAGATACATATTAATGTGCAGGTAAGTATAGAAAGAACCTGAATTCAATTATGTGTGCTTCGGCACAGAGTTAAGCTGACTGGAAATGGGCTTCTTGACTTTCATCCTCCAAGCAAAAAAAAGTACAAAACTGAAACTTGTATCACCCTTATTGCCAAGTCAGATGGACCAATTCCCACTTCCAGATCCTCTTCGTAAAATCCTGAGGAGTGTAAATGTTCATGTGCTTAGATCATGGACTTAAATATAATGGTCCTTACAGCACCAATTTAGTGCACTGTTGCAACCATGAATATTAAGTACTTCAGGAGCTATGGAGAAGATTTCAGGCTCCAGCTCTGGAAGTCTCCTGTGGTCCAGTCTTTTACCAAGAACAACTTCCAGTTCCTTGGAGTTCAGAAATGGCTGTTCCATCAATAGGGAGTTTGCCACAATTTTTTCTCAGTCTCATAACAACAAGAGCTGTGAAAAACAGCTATTAATCATCAGGGCAAAGAAAGGGAATGGAAGAGCTATGATCCTAAACAAAAATAATTGAAAAAAAATAATGCCGCAGCTGTGGATTTGGCAGAAGATGCTGCATATGTTTGGATGGGCATGTGTGCATGCAGAAGACTTCATGTATTTGTAGTGTTTTTATCTGTAAAGTTGTAGAAAACCTCCTATTGAGTTTTCAAGACTTAATAGATGGGAGCTCAAGAAGATTTGAGAAGGGAGCTTCTTTCCTGTCTAATATCTGTGTAAAGAACTCCATTGGTCTCAGAGTTTCCAGTGGGGATGAGGCGAATCAATAATTGTTCAAAACTTTCTGAATCAATTTGATAAGCAAGACAGACACGACAGCAGCTTCCCAACAGGGGCACTTCTCACTGGTTGATTAGGAAGGAGACCTGGGTAGAGAGAAGGTAGGTGCAGTTTTCATTCATGCTGGAATACGAGAGGTAACTATGGCCAAAGCAAGCTCTAATGGGGATCGAGTCTTCAAGCATATTGAAATCCTTATTGATTGTTTCAGCCAAGGACTCTCACAACACACTTCAGGGATAAAGTAGCTTTCCAAAGAAGGGGCTTCATCCAGAGGCCTGGTCCAATGGGTCAGGAATCCATCTTCTCCTCAGACTTGGAGAATCCCTAGCTAGATCTAATACCAGAATATGGGTGACCAAGATGGTGCAGGCTGGGATTTGAACTAGTTAGATCTCCTGATTTGGCAACTCTACTGGACACGAGCTGGAGTTTCCACACAGTGCTGACGAACAGATGCCTTAGGGCCAGTGCATGGTTTCTGTGCCTCCTGTTGCCTGGTGCAGACATACACATTCTGTGCTAATGAGACAGCTGCTTGCCAGCAGCATGTCCAGACAAAAATGGACCAGGGTACTGTTTCTTCATTTTATGCCCAGATTATTTCATCCTGCTCTGAAAGTATAAGGCAGGGAGTAAAATCCCTCTTAAAAGAAAAGCACACAGAGCTGCCTTCTTGCCTGGTATACAGAGCAATGATTTGACATTCCTCCTGCCCCAGCCCTTGCTGTAAAACACAGGCTGAAGTGTGCTGAGGTGCATCAGGCTTGGGAGAGCTCAAGACAACAAGAAGGAATTGTACTCTGGGCAAGCAGCACCTCCTTTCCAAAGTGAGGGAATCTGATCTGGAGCGTGCTGCCGAGGGAATTGCGGATTCTCACGGTCTCAGAAAGCCGTGAGTATGAAATGGCTGAATGTTTACTCCCAGGCTCAGGAGGAGAAAAGGTGGGCTCCTTTCTTTCCGAGTGGCCCCTCAGTGCCTCTCCCCTTCCCGAGCAT
Organism: Picathartes gymnocephalus; assembly: GCA_013390045.1. Taxonomy (NCBI): domain Eukaryota; kingdom Metazoa; phylum Chordata; class Aves; order Passeriformes; family Picathartidae; genus Picathartes; species Picathartes gymnocephalus. The sequence continues at coordinate 171,101 of WEKY01001352.1, forward strand.
CGCTGAAGTCCCAGCAGGCTGTCGGGGGATAAGCACCGCGCTGTGATTTGGGTAGTGACGCCCAGCCCGAGTCTTCGCAGCTCCTACGCCGACGGGCCGTGCCGTGCCAGGCCGTGCCGTCCCGAGCCGGGCCGGGCCGGGCCATGCCGTGCCAGAGCCCTGGCGGGCGCGGTGCGATGCCTCCCGGCGGGATGCCAGCGGTCGGGAGCTTGCGGCCGCGACGGTATTCCGTGTGCGCTGCTGCCAAGGAAACTTCACTGCCGAACTGGGACCGGAGCAGTGGGGCAGGACCAGTTTCCACCTCTCTCTCTCTGTTTCTCTCTCTCTCTTTTTTTTTTTTCCCCCCAAGTTTATTTTTCCTTTGGGATATACTCAGAACATCAATTATGATTCTCTTAGACAAGAGGCAGCCAGGTGTGAGGTAATGGGAAATCAGGAGTCTGTACAATCTGGTCAGAGCTCCGCTCTTGGTTGTGCCCACTTGCTAGAGAGCTTTCCTGTTTTAAGCGAGTGTTTTGTTTTTCCTTCAAGTACCAGAATTGCCCATTTACTGCTGTCCAGGATGGATGAGGCTGAAGCCTTTTTTTTCTCCTTGCCTTAAGGAAAGCAGAGGGCACATCTGCACAGACTTTGCGTGCAGCTGCTCGCTCATTTGTACTCTAAGGCAAGGCAACTCTGATCCAAAGGGTATGAAAGTTATATCAATGTGTTAAAATTCTCTAAACTGGTTAATAATGGCAGCCTGTGAGAAAAGATTAAATCCTGGCACAATATTACTTTAAACTGACTACCTTACTTCAGCTGTAGTCTGTCCATTTTAGAGCATAGGCTCAGCCAATTTCACTCTGCTCATAAAGGCTGACTAGACCCTGGCACCATGACGACTGCAGGTGCCATCTGTTAGGACAGAGAAACCAACTACAAAATTAGCCTGCAGAAGGTTAATGATTAAATAAGCAAGGCAGAATTTGAGAGAAAGGGGGTATCACTACTTTATGAGAGTAGAGGAATAGGGGCACTTAACAGACACACTCTGATGTGTCCACAGCTGGACCATAATGAGAAGAGATCTTAAGCTCCTGAGAGGCTCAGGGGGCATTGGATGCAATGCTGAACTTCCAGGACTTATCTAAATTGACTCTGTGAACTTTTGGAGGTTCAGCTCAGATGAAGGTTTGCTCATAATAAGAGACCAAAGGTACTCTTGATGAAATGGGAGAGCAGTTAATTTAGGAATGATGAAAAGAAACAGTATTTCACCCAGGATAGTTGATTTGAGAAATTTATTCAGTGACATCTTGCCAAATACTGTGACTGGACTTTTCTTAAAGTGCTGGATGGTTTTATGGCTGCTATTGATTAATAAGGCTATACCAATCCCATTCAGCTTACAGTCAAAATTCAGTCCTTAGTCTGGAGGGTAAGACAGCCAGAAAAGAGGAGCCAGGCAAACACCATGATGTAATCGGATGGATGAGTAATGGGGCAGTCTGACTTTCATCTGTTATGGGCTGGCAATGTCAAGATATTAAGCCAACCTAGTGGGCTTCTCTGAGCTGGGACAGGAAAACTGGTCCTGGACTGTCTGAATTGTGTGTAACATCACCTGGTGGGCAGAATCTACCCAGCGTGGCCAGTGGTCTAATCTATCCATGTACTCTCATCAAACAAGGAAATATGCACCTACAGAGGTGAAAATGGAAATGTAACAATCCTGGTGGGAAAACTGTTTATCCTGGCAGCTTGCTAACTGCCATTTCTCCTCAGTGGAAAAATGCTGGCATCCGTGTATGATGCTCTAAGAAGCTGGTACAGCATACCATCATATATTAGCCTGCTTTTACCAGTCATCGTTTATAAAATTCACAAATGTTACACCCTCTCTTTAGCAAAACAACTGAATTTCTCTGAATTGTATATGTCAGACAATGGCCCTGGTATGTTTGACTCTTTCATCTATTTTATTAACTGCATGTATTTTGGAGTGAAACAATACCAGGATCAAGATTGCAGAATCTAGGTTATCTTGTGTTTCCTCTGTTGCAAAGTCTTTTGAATGAATAATTTCTGCAGACCCCTAAGTGGAGAGTGGAAATCACTTAGCTGTTTTCTGCCCTTGAGTCATCTTTAATTGGAGACCTTTTTATTGCAGCGCTCGGGAACTCCTTGCTGCTGGAGCACTTGGACTGTTTTCCCTGAGTTAGGGCTCTGCAGCAGATCTGTTTCCACTGCTACAGAGAGAGTAATGTCCAATCCATGACTGGGATCTGTGTATATGATGAAACTTATATGTGTAGGTAATGTCATTATACATGTGAATTTGGTATATTTGTTATCATTTACCAGGGTAACAACTGAATTGTGCTAGCAACTCTAGATTCTTAATTGCAATTAGTAGTCATCAGAGATTATGGCTTCCAGAGAAGACCTAGAGAGTCAACAACCATTCTTCTAATTAATTTATCACACCATATCCTGTCTGTCTTTCTATCAGTGGTGAACTGGGTCTCTTGCTATCACTCATCCACCAGTTTCTGTAACCATCAACTCTGAGCTATGTATCCTTCTGTCAGATAAATCTAGTGTGTTCAGTAATTATTGCAAGAACAAGAGAGGAAACTGATAAATTATATGGTTATATAAACCACATTTGTTCATCTAACGAATTTGAACTTCCCACTGATAGCACGTTTCCTGGGCAGCTTGGAGGATTTTCACTAAGAATGATCCACTCATCAGTGAATCAGAACATGGGAAAAGGATTGCAGGAGGTCATCTGCTGTGCAAACCAAAATTATTAGTAACCCAGGGAACCTATTTCAGTAGAACAGGAAAGTTTTGAAATCCTATTAAATAGTGTCAACTAGGCAGAGTCATTAGGAAATGACACAATCCAACGTGCTCCAGCTTTACGTTGAGGAGGTTTTGCTGTGAACGTATTTGTGGAAACGTGAGTGTGTATATGTGTGTGAGATGCAGAGATTCTGTTTTAGATGCCAGTTCCACCAGGAGGACATAATATTAGGTCTGTAGTGTCACCATGTTCTCATAGTCCCTACTGCGAGCATTCAAGAAAGGACTCACACAGCTTGATACAGGACGTAATATAAAAGCCAGAGTTTTATTGTATTGAGTTGTTGAAAGCTAAATAAAAAAATTAAATTTGGAGAGAAAAAACCAAACAGACAGAAGATCCTGACTGTAGGCTAGCCTGAGGCAGTAATGGATTTGTGGTAAGATAAACAGAAGTAAATGAACACTTAAGCAACAAAGATCCTGATTTCCTGTCAGATATGTTATAACAAACGGGACTCAGACATATAGAAAACTTAATTATAAGACGTTGAACTATTGTGGCGTTTTCCATCATGAGCAGTAAAACTCACAGTGAATCAAGTATACCACCAGGACTGTGACAAATAGGTACACACTGGTGTCTGAGTTTTGAAGAAAAGAAATACATAGGTAGGGAAATGAAAGCCTGTGTTTTCCCAGAAGTTATTTGGTGCTTGCCCCCTCCCCCACCCCAGACTGTGTGGTAGACAGGACTGAAATCTAAACAAGAGGCAGCTGTGTGTGATTTGTCTGTTGGTCATCGAGTAATTTTGCAAATCAAGACCGCACTAAAGACACATGAACAGCTTTTCTTCTAAATCAGGAAAATGAGAAGAGGGCTTTGGAAGGTGATAGTGGCCTGAGTCATTAGGATCTGATAGGATCCCCTCTGCGAGCTGGAAAGGAAGGGGAGACCCCCGTTGTTAAATGAAGCAGCAAATGGGGTTAAATATACAGATGTTCCCAAAAGCCTAATAAAATCGGGCTAGTAGCCTAGCAGCACAAACTGTATTTGTTGTGCACCTGTGTGGGGACCGTAGAGTCGGGCATTTTGCAATAACATGGTATATTTCTCAAAATCCTAGAAGCAAACAAGTGCTCTGGACTTGCTCCTCACTCTATTTCCTTGTGCATACCTTGGCACATCTTGCCTTTGTGGGGTCTGGCGCTTTGAAGCTAAAGGAGCTTGCCACCCCTAGCAAAAATGTGTTCATGGACCAGCCACTAGAGCATGGAGCACAGAACCAGATTACATTCAGGTAGGCTGCACAGAGGAAACACAGCATGCTGATCTCCTCACTTGCCAAGTCTGCAGTCAATACCATGGCTCAGTGGAAGGCTGGCCAGTTCCTCAGCATGAGTGGACCACTGCAACTGTTTTTGGGGATCTTGCATTCCCATGTTTTGTGGATGTTCCCCAGCCTGCCCCATGCCCAGAAGCAGTTTTGCTCTGGGTAGTAAGATGCCGTTTTTAAGGCAGTAATTGCCTTTGCTTGCCTGGGGAATCTAGAGTGCCTGTTAGGAAGGAACTTGTGAGAAAAGCTCCCCAGGGACCTCTCCTGCCACATCTGAGGTAAATGGCTCATTAAATGGCTGTGATTGGTTTCAAATGGTGCAGCTGCAGGAGGGCTCCTGGGAGAGTCACCTGCAGCCTTGCCAAGGGCTCACATCTTCAGTGAGATGTGGGTCAGGCCTGGCCTGTCTGCAAGTCTGAAGAACTTAGAAGTGTTGGTGGCAGTACTTGGTTGTTCACTAAACCTTGTCCTGCCTCTGCAAACCCTCGTCCATCCACCTAGGGACTCATTAGCCACCAGTCTCCAAGAGGAGGCTTCATGGTGAGTGTGTTTGTACCTTCACCATGTACAATCCAGCCTTCTTGTCTGTGGGGTTAAACGTGCAGGAGGAGGCAATACTTGTCCCAGCATCGGTAAACTCGGAGCAGATTTTCTGTGGGAAGCCATCTGTCAGCTGGGGAATGGAACTGTGTCAATTGATCAGCTCCACCTCCAGCTCAGCTCTGCAAACTACAGATCCCTGACCTTGCAGGGTGACAGTGGGGGAGTACTGGGATCTCTGGAAGCATTGAGATCCTGTAATGGAGCCTCTGCTCTTTCAGACTGTGTGAGGGATACTCTGTAGCATCTTGCTGTCTCTTGCAGCAGGTAGCTATGGAAAGCCTGAGCTTGCAGATGAAAGGGCTGTAGGAGAAAGACAAGCTTTTTCCTGTAGCCAGGGAATGGTATTTCATCTGGATGATGTGCAGTGTAAGGGACTTCTGATTAAAACTCCACCTATCCCTATCCCAAATTTAAATCTCTCTTCCAGTGGCAATGCTGAACCATGTTTTGGCTGTTTAAAGGTAAAAAAGGAAGGTGGAAAGTGTGAAGTTTCTTCAGGAGAAAAAATAGGAACTTACAATGGTCTGTAAAAACCTGTAATGTCTGGAAGGGTAAAATACTCCTTTTTGGTTTTAGACTGTAATAAAGCAATAATGATTCTATAGGGTATATGTGTGTAAGAATGGTAAAACCACCTTAGATCTATCTCCTAATTTAAAAGCTTTCACTGTAACACTACAGTAATGTCAAATTCACACTCTGATAGCTCCACTGTTCTGTATCAGTTCAGCTCCACTTTTTCCTTGGCTTTCCATCAGGCATGCCCAAAAACAAGGTTGGGAAGAAAATAGTGGATTTTGGACATTTTTCTTAGTTTGCTTTTTGTCCCCCAAAAAAGGCAGTGACTGAGATTTCTATCCAACTCTATCAGCAATTCTCCTGATTTATTAGGAAAGGGCCACTTTCTTCTCTACTGTCATCTGTCCTTCCTTCTTCACCCCTCTCTGAGTGCTGAGTTGGTTAGGCAATGAAGAATATTTGGCTAGCCCAACTATTGGGGTGATTAAGTGCCAAGAGGCATCTTGGCAAACCAAAATCTGGACTGGCTTGCACCTCCTTAATGCTCTCATTTTGAGTATAAGTTGCCTCTTCTTGCTACTTCTGTAGTAGAAATGCCAACAGTTGCTCAAGAGCAATTATTGCATGCACAGCCAAGTGGCCTGTGCTGTTTGATTTAAGGTGGGGGGCTTACACTTCTCAGTGGAGTGGAATTGTTTTGCTGGGTCGTGATAAAGCTGTCTATTTGGTGTATTGATTTTTGATGTTCTGATACACTCTTGTTAGTGAGGAGCTCCGAATTTTCTCCCCGAGTCTTTTGGGGCTGAGTTCCCTTTGGCAGTTAGGCAGTGCACTCATGTGGAATGAGCTGTCAGCAGGCAGTTTAGCCTGACCCTCTTTAAATCACTGGGAGGGCATTACCTCCTGCACCTTGCAATCATGCCTACTAACTCCTGAGAGTGTGTGTATGCAGCCTGGAAATGGTGGTGGATTTACCATCTAGTGTCCCCTGTTTGTCACTGAGGAAGTAACCGGACAAGACTTCCAGACGCTGTGTGTCAAATGTTCCTGTAATTCAATAACCAGGCCCTTCAGATCTTGAACTCTCTGCTAGAAATGGTGAAAAGTTGCAGTCAATTCAGGGGCTCTTACGCATAAGTACAGAAAGGCTCTTGTTGAACTTAATATAAAAATAAACACTAGTCATTGGTGTAGCTGTCTTGCCTTTTCATGTTGCAGTAAGGCTGAGTCTTCACACTCTACCATTCAGTTTGCTACAAGTGGCTTTCAAAGGCACTGTGCAATGAAGGGTGTTGGAGATGCTTGTTCAGGATTTTTTCAGATTCTGGCAGATGCTGTGACAATAGTTTGATTTTTTTCCTCTGTCTTTTCTGATTTTCTGCATAAGCTTCAAACACATAAAGTATCTTTTTATTAGAAGAGTAGGTTCTTTTCCTGAGCACAGTTCTGAGAGAAGGGGGTGAATTCCAGTGATAAAAAATATTTTCCATTTATTGAGTGGCTCCAGTTGCTGCTCCTGTTGTTTGTTTTTTTTTTTTAACTTGTCTTCAATTTGTTGCTGTCATCTTTTCCTTTTTCTTTTTGCATACATTTATTTTTCCACTAAGCAAAGAGCAGCCCTAAGAGAACTTTCACATGTGGGTGGTGAGCTGTATGGAGGAAGTGAACAGAGTTTAATCACCAAACTTCATAAGAGAGGCATGGGCACCTGGGAGCAAGGACTATTTTGTATAGGATGTGACCCATAGGGAGCTCAGGAAAGAGAAACAAACAGCTTAAGGCTGGGTATGGGATCACGCCTTTATTTATTTTTTTTTTCTGGAGTTGCTGAGCTATAGCATATTTTGTCAATATAGAAAATGGCTATAGGTAATCAAAACCATGACTAAAGGATGCATGGATGATTGATTAACTGCAGCCCTGCTGAAAAACAGCTTTACCTGCCAGGCTGTAGGAGATCTTATTTGGTAGAGAGCTGTCCTAAATGTGACTATCTTGAGGTAATGTCTTGAGGCACAATGAGTTTTCCCAGGTCTCAAACCCCCGAGAGTCCTTTTGTATCTCTGGTCCAGTTTTCCGGGCTTATTAAAAGGAGGTGGGGATGTTCTCACTCCTAAAAGCCGTGTTTGGGTTTGGACAACTTTCTTATTATAATGGGAATCTCTACAAAGAGAGATATAATTTAATTCTGCTTTTTTTGGTGTGTGTGTGGTGTTTTTTGTTTTTTTTTTTTTAATTTGTGGTTGGGTTTTTTTTATTATCTAATTCTACTCTACAGAAGTCAGCAGGAGTTTGCAATTGATTTTAAACAATAGAAGATAAATCCCTAAGAGAGCATACTGGCAAATACTTTTTTCCATTCCTTTCCTTCATGAATTGGGCAAAAGCAGGGATTTGCATTTTTCTTGATCTGTCACAAATTGAAAGCCTGGTATCTGGTGAAATCCCAGGACAAAGAAGATTTACACTATGCCATTGGAGAGCTGAGATCTGTATCAAAATCCCTTGGAGTCTTGGAGGTTGTAAAGTGGTACAAGTTCTGATTTTTGCAAAGAGGAACTTATTATGGTAGAAGGATACGAGAGCAATACCAGGAGAAATACTGAGATGACATTTCTCTAAAATATGGTGTCAACAAAACCTCATCATAGTTTAGAAATATCTTTTTTTATTTTAATGTATTTGATGTTATTCTGAGACTGAGCCTTCACAGTTGTAGAACTCTGTGCTGCTGCCTGCTTTGAGAGGAGCTAGTAGTAGAGATTGTCAGAGCTATTTGTATCCAATGTTTTTGCCTACTCTATTTGTACTTTGGTCTGGATGCTCAAACTAGAGTGACTGTCCCAAACTCAGAATCAAAGTGATTGTCCCAAAAATCAGTATCAAAACTGATGTCTATCCTGTTTATGCTACATATAAAGTTATGATAATCCTGCAATTAAAGTTCTTAATTTCATGAAAATATTTTGTACCTATTCTGTTTTTCTGTCCTCACTTGTGTACTACTTGTTCTCTGTCTGCTAGAATCAGGCCTAACAGTTGAAACCTTTAAGTAATTTTGGCAACCTGCCTTTAAAAATAAAGTAAGGACAGCTGGTCATAAAAAGGATTTTACTTCCTTCTCACTTGCTTCACTTAAATTTTAAAAAATTAAAAATCTTTAAGCTCTGGCCAAGATATGAAGTAAGATTCTGACTGTGTGCCTTCCCCTTTATGCTCAATGGATTGACTAGGAATGCTATTTATTTCCTTTGACTTATTGTTTTCTTTTTCTCTCTCTTCCTCTCTTTGACTTCCTATTCTAGGATGAGTCATCCATGTTCTTCCAGTTTGGCCCATCAATAGAACAGCAAGCTTCTGTCATGCTCAACATCATGGAAGAATACGACTGGTACATCTTCTCCATTGTCACTACTTACTTCCCTGGTTACCAGGACTTTGTGAACAAGATCCGCAGTACCATTGAGCACAGCTTTGTGGGTTGGGAACTGGAGGAGGTCCTTCTGTTGGACATGTCCCTGGATGATGGGGACTCAAAGATCCAGAACCAGCTCAAGAAGCTCCAAAGCCCTGTTATCCTTCTCTACTGCACAAAGGAAGAGGCCACCTACATTTTTGAGGTGGCCAACTCAGTGGGTCTGACAGGCTATGGTTACACGTGGATCGTGCCCAGCCTGGTGGCAGGGGATACAGACACAGTGCCATCCGAGTTCCCCACCGGGCTCATCTCTGTCTCATATGATGAATGGGACTACGGTCTTCCTGCCAGAGTAAGGGATGGAATAGCCATAATCACCACGGCTGCTTCTGATATGCTGTCTGAACACAGCTTCATCCCTGAGCCCAAGAGCAGCTGTTACAACACCCAGGAGAAAAGGATTTACCAGTCCAACATGCTCAACAGGTAAGGGAAAGAGCTAGGCTAGCCTTACAGAAGGACAGTCAAACACAAACCTCTGGTACCAAAATATTTCTGCTAGGGTGTGTGGTGCTTTGGGGCAGCAGGTGGTGTTGGTCAGGACAGGGCCAGGGGAGGTAAGCTGAGGGTGGGACTCTTGTTGCTGTGCATCATGAGTGCCGGTGTTGTCACCCCCTTAGAAAGCCTTCCTACAACACAGAGGGCAAGTCAGCATGAGGAAAAGGAATAATGAAGGCATAGTGCAAAAATTTGAGTGTGCCCCTCAATGCACAAATTTTTGCTTTCATAACAGGACCAAACTTCTTGGAGTGTCTTTGCATGACTGGGTCTCCAACTCTCAGGTGGGTTCCTGCTGCAAGCAGTGGGAATGTTTGTGTTGAAGTCTAGAAGGTATCAGCTTCTGTTCCAGGCACTAGAACTATGTGAACAGGTGTCCCTTATAGGTGATGGTTGTGTAACCTAGCTGGAATAGTTTTGTGGTAACTGTTGTCTGAACACCAAGTGTCCTTCTGCTGTTCATTAGCCCCGAATTACAGGAGAGAAGGCAGTGCAAAGAGATGTGGAGAACTAGAGCTACAAAAAACAGTTAGAGCGGTCAACTCTGCTCAGATCCTGCTTCATACCTGCAACCTTGGATGTCTAAAGAATCTGGATAACCTCAGAGGAGGGCTTGTGCTGTCACCCTGCTCTTTGGCACTTCATTGGCTGTTGTCTGCTAGGTGTTTTGGGTACCATTCTCTGTTGTGTACCTTATGCAGAAAGCCTAGTACCTCGATTAGAGCAGCAAGTTTTTCCAAATTGGAAAGGGTATTTAAACACAGGGAAACACCTGTTTGAATAAACATCTTTTTATCCAAATTCAGATTTTACTAAGAAACAGTGCTAAGACATCTGTTTAAGGGCATAGAGGAAGCTTGTGGTGGAACAGTCTCTAGAACAGCACCCTGATTAATAAATGTTCCTTTTTGTCCCAGATGGACTTTTAGCGTGTAGCAAAGCAACCCAGATAATTAGACATGGAATCCAGATGCCCCCTGACCTGCTCAGCTGTCATTGTCCAATGTTTTACATATAAAATCCTTGGACATGTTAGATCCTTTGTGGTGGGACAAGGAGAATCCAGGCAGTAGCCATCAGGCCACACAGAGCTCAGTGTCTTTGTTCATTTGTCATGTTGAATCATTGAGCTGTGCAAATGTAATGGATTGTTCTGCATGCTGTGACCCCTCACTGTTCTAGGGAGATAGAGGGACTAGAGGACAAGGAAGCAGATTTTTGCTTTGCCTGAATGTTGAGTACTGTAAGAGAACTTTATTCTTTGGCCCAATATATAATCCATATTGCTATTTGTTCTTTGTCTCTATGATCCACTGCCATATTACCAGGCCTTATTGCTGTTACTTACTCCTTCCCGTGCTGGTTTTTTCTCTGCACAGGCCTTGAAAGTACCAGAGGTGCCCAAAGCTTTCATCTCTTTCCTTCCCAGCTAGGCTTACTAGTGAGGGTTTTTTCTGCTGCTCTTTTGAGTCATCACTGGAACGATTAAGCAGGGAAAATATATTTAGTGTATACAAAGTAATGAGAAGTAACATCAAGGCAGGCTTTTGTTCTACCTTTCCAAATGAAGAGGGATTTTGAGGGGAGCTCTATTGTGTCTTTTCAGCAGTTATCTAGAAAACAAAACGTTCCCTGCTATATGATGCAGCGTTCTGCAGAGACCTTCTGTTAATGAGTTCTGTTGACACCCTGTTAGCCTATGCATAACATCACACCCATATAGATATGCTGCTTCAAGGACCCAGCATAATCTCTCTGCATAGCACCTTTTAGCATTGTTTAGAAGTCGCCAGCTCAGAGACTCTTGAGTGTAGATATGACAGCACTGCTGTCACAGTTGTGCTGTGTAGATATGCCCTGAAGTCTGGACGCCCCACATGAAAGCAGTTCTTGTCACTTTTGAAGATCCTAGCTTTCTTTTCACCTTCATGGCCCAAATCATGCTGTTTCTGCTCCCTTGTCTGCTTTGACTACAGGACTCACAGGAATGAGTGACAATACATGTAGATACACCCAGCTCAGTTTGGGTGCTGACATCGGCCTCACTGAGAAGCACGGTCAATTAGTCCGTGCCAAGCTCTGTTCTGCCACTGTGTAGATTGCTGCAGGCACCTGAGCTAACTCAGAAATAATTATACTTTTGCAGTTACTTGTGAGCACAGTGCAAATATTCGCTTTGCCTCACATAGTGCTGCCCTGTGAGGGGGTTCTGACCCTGCCTCCTTTCCTCCCCACCCGCCCGTGTTTCCACCCTCTCTGTATTTCCAAGTGAGATGGTTAAAAAGTTTGACTTCAGTGAGTTGGGTGCTTAGTTTTTTATTTAAGTCAAATTACTTTCAGGCACTTTTTGAGGTTTAAAAGCTAGCGTTGTCTGAAATAAGCCATTGCTTTTACAAAACCAAGGGTTCAATACAAATCGGATGGCTTCAAGCTCAGCCTCACACCTGAAGTCGGTGCAGGAGGAGAGGTAGAGGAGAAGCACAAGATGTGGAAAGAGGTAGATGTGGAAAGATGTGAGTTCACCTCACTGAGCCAAAACCCACAGAGATTAATAGCGGTAATCTCTGTTCATGCCTTCAAGTTCCATTGAATTTGCTGGAATTTACTATGTGCTAAGCTTTAAACCTGTCCTGATATGCTTTGTCTGCCCGAGATATTACAGATTCTGTAGACCTGGCTATTTCATACTTTCCCTAACCCCTTCCACCTATTAGGATCCCAAGTACTTGTGTATTAAATGAACTGGGGTGCTGGCTCCTGCCATCCCCCACACTTGGGCACTGTGCACACCAGGTAGCAGCAATACCTACGTGTCTGGAGCATGGTTTGGCTCATTTTAGGCTGGACTGCAGGTTCTGGAAAACTAATTTTAGCCTTGCTCTGCACCCAGCAATACTGTATTCAGCCATCTGCAACTTACAGTTCCCCCTCCACATGCCTATACAGAATAGACAAATGCATGTACGTGGGCTTGGTGTCTGGGGAGGCAAAGTGTATGTGTATGTGACCTCAGATAAAGCATCACCATGTAGCTTCTGTTTCAGAAATTCTTGAAGCTAATCCAAAGTGGTCCAATTTAGTTCAAATCCGTAGCTGGGGAGGCAATGCAATAAAAGGAATTTTCCCATTTTATTCTTTGGAGAGTGACACATCCAACTAAAAAAATGTGTTATTTAGTTCAGCTGGGGCACACTATACACTGACTGTGAATTAGTCATTTCCCAAGATCTGCCTTTGAACTCTGACCATTCCTTACTTTTTTTCCTCATCTTTCTAAAAGAGCAGTTGTTCTGAATGCAGCTAAAATCAAATGGTCTTGCTCAACATGGTATCAATGTTTGACCTGGGTATATAATGGAGTAAGGAGAAAATTAACTGAATGTTGTTCCGATTCTCCATATCTTTCCTCCTTTTTATACTGACACTTGTTCATTTTTGCAAGAACTTGTGCAAACAAAGTTTTATTTGATGTATGGCTGCAAGCACAAAAAGAAACAAGACAGACTGTTATCTAAATGCCATTTCTTGACAATGTAGGTGTTTGGTCTGCATCTTCTTGTATCACTAATGGTCTCATAGCAACTGTTTCTGTCTGTTTTGAAACTGGTTCTCTTTTGTGTCAGACTGGAACTGCAGAAATATAATCACAGCCATTGAACATTTTGGATTTTGTCCAATAAGTGAACCTGCTGATGAGATAACTCCACTAAAGAGTAATAAAATGATACTTTGAGAGAGGTTTGTTCTACAAGGTTTGTTAGTTAACTTTTTGAATGATTTTTGGGGAATTTTTCCTCTAGTGAGGGATTTATCTCAATTTATGCTGATAATAGGCTTAGGTAGTAATTTGGAGTCCAAATATCCAAATGCTGTTTCCCACTTCAATTACAGTCTTTAATTCTTTGTTCTATTTGTAATAATTACCTATTCTTTTATTCCTTCATTGTCCCAGGAAGAAATCTGGTCTGAATATTTCAGTCTACCAAGTTTATAATTATCCCAATATCTGGTCTTCTGGGCACCCAGCAAAACCACTGTGTGCTCTGCTCTTTTCTACAGGATGAGAAGATCTCAGAGTTTGGGAAGGAAATGCTCAGATGAGGAGTTCTTACCTCTTGGTGCTTCCTAGGAGAGTTGCTAGGCTTCCAGGCATCCTGCAAAGCTCATCTTTTCTCCTTTCACCATGGCTGCTGAGGAGTGAGTGGGCAGAGGTGGATGTGTTTATAGGCAGCCTTCTGCTTATTTCGTTATTTTAATTGATGGGACAGATTTCTTTGAGCTCTGGATTGGTGCTTCTCATTACATTTTAGAAATGGGAAGAAATAACGAAATGACAGGAGTATTCTTAGGAGTGGAATTCAGAGATGAGTCATGAGAAAAGGATATAATTTCTGGCACATGTTTGAGGAATGGAAGCTCAGCTGTTTTATATGGCTGTTCGCAGTCTTTGGGCAACATAAGCTGTGGTTTTATTATAGCCTTCAATGACACCTGGGTTCTTTCTACTTGTTGTCATGGCTGCTTGTGAATGCTGGGCCATAACTACTAGTTTTTTGTTGTAGGATACTAATGAGTTCTCCACTGATTGGCTTTAATAGTCTCTCATTTAACACCAGGCTGCACACACCAGATTTCATTTTAATAAAAAGTGCAGTGGAGCATTTGCTTTGGAATTAAAATACAAATGTGGAATTATACTACCTTTGCAAAGAAATACTTTTAGAGGGAAACAAAGTTAGGTTCAATTCTGTACCTCAACATGGTATCTTCAAATAGGAAAAACAGCTGGCAAACTTGCTCAGTGCATTGTTTGGACGTGACATTTCTACTCTGGTGGAAGTAACATTCATCTGTAGCTTCACCTTGCCAAACAGATAAGAAATGCAGAAGAGCCCTTGATGAGTACTTGGAAACTCTTTTCCCTGGAACAACCAGGGCAAGCTCTGTTCTCACATGGCTGCATTTCCCTAATAGAAACTAGGAATTGCTAGGGCTTAGATACTTGAACAGTGAGTCAGCGAGTAGAGAAAGTTCTTGCAATTGAGTTGTACAAACAAATTGCTTCCCTGGAAATTCAAGACCATAGGGGTTGTACATATACCTAGAAGAGTGCAGTGCCCCTTCAGGGTATTGTGTCACCCTGATACCTGTCAGCAGCACCATGCCCATAGCACCCTGGACCTGCTTTCCCCAGGTCAGTGCCAAGGATGGTGCCCAGGCAACACCTTTCCTTGTTTTTCTGATCTCTCTCAACCCACTCTCCTGCCCTCTCCTCTCTAGTAGTGGCAACCATCGCCTTCCACACCAGACACAGGGGTCATCACATGTCATTCTCAGGTATTGCCATAGAGCCAGTCTGTGTTGTCTCCTAGTTGAGTGGGTCACACACGTTCACACAGCACAGTAGGGCAGCTGAGGGCAGGAATGGACAATGGACCATTTGCATTGCTCTTTCTCCATTCACAAGTTTGTTGAGTTACTCTCGTATTAAGAGACAGGAGCCCTGTCTCGCTCAGTTTGGCAGGGCTACATCTACCTGCTTGGCAGCTGGCTGGGAAGCCTTGCTCCAGCCCTTGAATCCTGTGGTGCTCCAGTTGTGGGAGGCACTGTGCTGGGACTTGCTTCTTAATGCTGGGGAGGTGGTGAGAGAAGGTGTAAGTGGCATGTTCCCCAGGATGCAGAAATTGCCCTTTTCAGAAACTTGGAGGGTGAGGGAGCATATGTAACTTTTGACCTTTTGGAGCCTTTAGGCCCGTGTCTTGTTAGCAGCTCATTATGTTCCCCCTGGTTGGTGTGTCCTGCTGCCGTCAGGCTGGTGTAGAGTGGCAGCACATGGCGTGAGTGCTGCTGACAGATTAGAGATCCCTGCTGCTGAAATCTGCTTGTTCCTGTTACCGCTCCAGCAGCAGCTGGAGGCTGTGGCTGGCCCGTGCCTCCTGCCTCTGTCAGGGTCTCTTTGCCTCCCTGTATCCCTTTTTGTACGTCATCTCACCCTCGGTTTGTGCATACTGCCATCACCTTTTTCCGTCCCTGTCTTGCATCTCCTATTGCGTTTCATTTGCCCTGTGTGCATTGCAGCGGTGCAGTGCTGGTGAAAGGTGGTGGGCTCGTTGGCTTAGGGCTACTGGTTATTCATAATGCCCACTCAGGAGGTGAACAGTTGTGTGCCACCACATCTTGGAGGAAGTGTTGGCTTCCTCTGGCTCCTTTTCTTTCTGTCTTTGGAGTGGAATGCTGAGGGCAGTTTGTAACATGCTCTTGTTCCAAACCTCCCCATACAGCTGCTAAGAGTGCCTGATGCGGAAGAGCAGCCCTCCTTACTCTGCCCAGCTCTTAAGCAGTCCTGCTTGGGCAATGGGAAGCACAACTGTCCTGCAGCGGAAGATCAAACATCAAACTAACTTGTGTGCTGGTAGGATACTGGAGATCCCTGGCTTCTCAGTGGAGTATAAGATGGCACAGCAAAAATGTTTGTTCCTCAGCAGGCACCACAGGATGGCTTAGTCCTCCATAGCTGGGCTTTGTCAGAGTGGGAGAGAAGGTACTTGCTCTGTGTGATCAGTTGGGTGTTTCAGCCTCTTTGCAATTTAAATACGATCACAGAATCACAAAATATTCTGAGTTGGAAGGGACCCACAAGGATCATCAAGTCCAATTCCTAAGTGAATGGCCTGTACACAAATTGAACCTGCAACCTTGCTGATATTAGCACCTTGCTCTAACCAACTGAGCTAGTAGAAGGGTTCAAGTGAAGTGATGGGTTTTTGGCAAGGTCTATCTTTTGATTAAAGGACATACCCTTTCATAGACGCCTCCAAAATACACCAGCTGGGAATGAATTTTGGTATGCACCATCAGTTTCCAGATGGGAAAATGTCCGTATTCTGCTTCCAGCCCTCTGAGACATCTTCTGCTCTGCAGCCAAGTCCAATTAGTGCTAGCACAGTGGCAGCTTCACTTGCTGGTAACAATATGTTTTAATGTGTGCCTTCAGACTCTTTCCACTCCTCATGGAAAGTGAGTCAAAATCCTCCCTCTTTGGTAGAGCTTTGAAACCACAAACCCAGTTCTGGCTACAGTTTAGCACCAGCTAAGCCATTGCTGATCCTGCTTTGATCACAAAATGCGGTTAGGATGCTGTGGGCTTGAAAATGCCTCAGGGAATTTGAAAATGTGTTTTAGCAGAGCAGTGGAGGGAAAGTGAGAAATACCTTTTTCTTTCAAGACCTCTCTTAATGGGGCAATGGATATTTTCTGGCTTGCACACCTTTCACACTGATGGCTGGCCATATGTGGTTTCATCACTGGTACCTATCAGGAACATATGCATTTTCTTTTCCTTTCTGATAGAAACGTAGTTTCTTTTTTTTTTTTTTCCCCTCTCTCCTCCCCTCAGACTTAATGTTCTTACTATCTTTCAAGTTTTTAAAAATAGGAACTGCTGCGTTGCTATGGCTCCCTGTGCAACTCTGGAGCAGCTTTTTCCTCTCTTTGGTGCAATTTGGGTTCACGATTTGGTTTGACAAGACACCATCGCTGCTTGCACCTAGTGCTCCCTGCTGGAAGGTGGGGTGGGGGGGGACCATGACACCCTTTGTGTTGTCAGAAATCCACTAAAAAAAGGGAAAAAAATTAGGTCAGGTGACCTTTCTTGGAAAAGAGTGGAGCTGTTAACCCTGGCGTGTTTGGGATGAGATATTTTTTATGTTGTGCAGTTTTAACACTGTTCCTGTGGTTTAACTTTCAATGGGATGTTCTTTTCCTCATTCTGTCCTACACACTTGTGTGATGGAGCTGAGCCCTGTCAAACAGCTGCCTGCTCCCTTGCAGAAGCACCTGCTGTTCAGTGGCTTTTGCCATCCATGCTTTGTCCAAGAGATTGTGCGTGGTTAAGTGCTTTTCTGAATTGAGGCTTAGAGCACTCCTGACTAGATGCTGCTGATGAAATTCCTCTCAAAATCATTGCTTTAAGGGTTACTTGAGTCTTGCATCTACATTTTGGGAAAATGTGGATCTGCATATCTGTGGGGCAGCTGAATACTTATCTGAAAGGGACCCAACCAAATTTTGCACAGGTAACAGGTTTTGAATACCTGTTACCTGTGCAAAATCCAGACCTCCCTCTGCGGTGTACAGACCTCTCCACTGGCCTATTTTCAAGTAGCAATAATTTTTAAAGTACATTTTGTTTTACTTTGCAAATTTTATTTTCATTCACAGTCCAAAGGTGAACATTTTTTGAAGAATCTGAGCAAAAAAATCCCTATTCATCCAATTTTGAGTTAAGAGAGTGTGAAATGAATGAATTTGTTCTGCTTTCAAATAATTAGCCAGCAGTAGGGTTTCTGTTGGTGTGGACAAATAACTCAAAGCTAGCTTCACTTCAAACTTCAGAAATTGGTTTGCAGTGTTAGACAAGGATTCCTGCTTTGCTAAGGTTAAAAAATGTGATTTTGAATTGAATATAAACATTTGAGAGTGATGTATGTTACCTTAGTGTAATTTTTTTGTATTGTACATTCACTGTGCACTATATTTCTTGAAGTACTTGAATGAAATATAACCTAGAAATGTGGTATTTAAAATGCTTGAATGTAAGTGAAATAATAACAAAGAAAATAGAAATAGCAGAGACTTGTCACCTTGTTCAGTACACCCTGCTCTATCATTTCTGCAGCATGTTCTCTCCTGATTTAAGTAATAAAAATGTCCCTACTCAAGCCTGCAAGCACCTTAATATAAAATGAATATTAAAATCTAACCGTAGTTGCCCTTGAAATGATCAATCAGACTGAATGCTGCCAGCCATCTTCATACAAAGAAAGCTCTTTTCTGCCCCTGTGGAGAGATTTCTGATCTTGTTATATCACAGCAAACAGGTCTTTACCCCTGTCTTGAGTGAATAAAGATGGTAACATGATTAGGCCTCCCCTTTGCAGTAATGTACCATGAGAAATGGTGGAAAAACCGCTTCGGTGAACTTAGTGTTGGTCTTTGTTAAGGATCTGGAGAGACAGCAGATAATCAGATGAAGAGTTCACCCTCTTGACGGTGTGGTCATGGTGGAAGAGAGCTGCCACAAGGGACCGAAAACATGTGAATCTCTGTAGCCCGACCGTGGTTAAAAATGCACAAATGCTGACTCGATGCTGGTTTTTTTCCTTAGTTTTTGTAGCTATATTAAAATGAGATGGAAGTGAGTTTTCAGTGTGTTGCCCAGTGTTCTTCCCTGTATTATTAGTGTCACAAATGAAATCATTTTTCAGCAAGATGGCTACCTCCAGTAGCAGTGTCAGCATCTTACATTTATTTATGGCAGGCTGTAACATCTTTTATCTGCAGTTCCAAAGCACTTTACAAAGTAGAAGGGGATGGTTTAATTCACCACAAAAATTCAGCCATCTCTGGGGTGAAATAGAGCAACTGTTTAACAGGATATAGTACGAAGTGGAGATGAATACTGCACTTCACTGGAGCTGCACGAGGAATTTCAGCTGGCAGAATGAATTTACTAGAGGTGGATTTTCGCCAAGACATTGGGGGTGTTTAATGAGCGCGAGATATTAGCGGCAGTGCCACACATGCCTCTCTTGTGCCTGTGTGAAGCAGGCAGCCAGCAGCTCCAGAAGTGGTTTCAGGAAGGAGGTTAGCAGCTTTTCCAGTGTGCAGACTTCAAGAGGACATGATATCTAATTTCAGTGACCCCCTTCATCCCAAGAGCATGACATATTTTGAGCTGATTTATCTAGATTTTACATTGATTATCTGCTTATTTCCCCTGGAGAGAGCCCTGGGCAAAGGGAGGTGTCCAACAAGGCTGCTGTCTACCTGCCACTGGTTACAGACAAGCGATAACCAGAACTGGATGGAGAGCAAAAGGGTTGACTGCAATGAAGCTCTGAGAGGATTTAGCCACATGGGTAATAGATGTCATATATAACAGATGGTCCTTCCAAAAGGATGCTTTTCCTTGCTTTCTTCCCCCTTAAAATAATGGGTCGCTGGCAGATTAGGCCCTGTGAGTGACATGAGGTACCTCAAACAGATTGCTGCAAGCAATGCTTTCCACCTTCTTCCACAAAGGTGCTGATGTTGTCCTTCTGCATCTGAGTGGCGACGTATGGCACGGTGAGAGCGTACAAGAGCTGATACTTAAACCGTGGCAAAATGCTCTTCAGCATCACCAAGGGACTGTGAAGACTTTGAGGTGCAAAATACAGATGCTTACAGGCTCTGGATAAATCTGAACATCTAGCAATTGCTCTTCAGTGTGCCTAGTATGTATTCATGTGAAAAAGCTGTTCTGCAGAGCAGTGTGGGATGTTGGGCTTCCCAGCACTTGACTTGCCCAGATCCAGGAAGTGCAGCAGAACCATTATTTTCAGAGATCTGCATGCTCTGCTGCCCTTGTCTCAATTGCCTTTTCCTTTCCTTGCAGGCATGTAGCTGAGATACTGGGAGGCTTTAGTTGCAGATCTATTTTGGTTCTAATGTAGCTTTGAGATGGAGAAGATCTTGCTTTTTGCAAATGTGAGACTACAGATGAATCACAGAATCACAGAATGATTTGAGCTGGAAGGGGACCTTGAAGATCATCTAGTTCCAAGACCCCTGCCATGGGAGGGGACATCTTCAGCTAGACCAGGTTCTTCAGAGTGCCATCTGACCTGGATTTGAACACCCCCAGGGGAGAGGCATCCACAGCTTCTCTGGACAACCTGTTCCAGTGCCTCACCACCCTCACAGTAAAGAATTTTTTCGTAATACATAATCTAAACCTACTCTCTTCCAGTTTGAACCCATTCTCCTTCATCAGGTCAGTACATGCTCTTGTAAATAATCTTGCCTCATCTTTCCTCTAAGTTCCCTTCAGGTACTGGAAGGCCACAATTAGATCACCCCAAAGGCTTCTCTTTTCCAGATTGAAAAATCCCAATTCTCTCAGCCTTTCCTCACAGGAGAGGTACTCCAACAAGTGCCTTGGAGGTGGCACCAAGCCACAGTTTCTCTGGTGGCTGTGGAAAGATGATAGTTCTGGAAAAGGCCCCAGTTTGACTGTCTAGAGTGAGAAGTTTACTTAATTTACTGGTTTGTATTTTCTTCTCCAAACAATTTTTCATGGAAGGCTCAAGTTTGAATTGATGAAGGCAGAAGCTTAGCAATGCTGTGAAATTGATTTGGAATAGTTTATTATAGTTCCATGAAATTGCTTAACAAGAAAGTTTGGCAGAGTGAGGGAGCCAAATGAGAAAAGCATGGTGCTTCCAACAGTGGGTGGCACTGGGAGTGCCATGTAAGCCAGTATGGAGGGTATGTAGGCATTCAGGGGTAGCATTAGCCAGAGGGGAGAGGAGAGCTCCCCAGGTGAGAGGCATCCACCAACTTGCATTGCAGATCAGGATGGTTTGCTTTGCTGCTGGTTTCCTCCCTTTTTGTCACCCACTTCTGGATGCTCATAAAGGCTGCAGAAGGGGTTCAGCCTCTTGGTGCTCAGCTGCAGCAGCTCAGAAAGATTTGTCGCAGCCATCCATTGTCAGTGTGGAAGCAGGTCCCGGAGAGGGGCGCTGACAGAAAGGGAGTGTGGGGATGTGGTGCAGATGGAGGACCACTTGGGGAGATATAAAGGGCTCGGTTTTAGAGCACTCACTGTGAAGGACGTGCAGCTGGTTCTCTAAGTGGACGGGCTGTGGGTGACACTGACGTTTATTCCTCTGTGTGGTTTGGAGCTTGCCTTGCCTTTTCAGATGCCACTGGTCAGAGCAGCAGTAGTACCCAAAACCAGGCAGTTGCATGGATTCTGTGACTTTGGCTGTGGCCATTCTGCTGAAGCTGAGCAGTGGGAACTCCTATGTCAGGAAATCCCTGAACCTCCTCTTGTCACTTGAGAAGTCAAGGGAAAGCAGCCATACAAATTTGTCACATTTGTGACAGAGGTTCATGCTGAAAATTTCTTTAAGCATCAAAGAAAGCTGTGTGGTAGCACCTAGGGATCTCATCTGGAGATGGCTGAGTGACAAACAGTCCTTGGCCCACTCCCCTCACCATTATAGAAGAAAGGAGGTGTTGGGCTAGTCAAGGAGACAAACACTGTTGTGCCTGTGGCTATTTACTTAATTACTACACCTCTAGGAGGCTGCTGCACAAGACCATGGGCCTCAGCACTCGGGGTATGGAGGGTGTTCTCAGTATTGCAGTAATGTGGTGAGGTGTCAAGGAGCTGGCTTGGTACCACGAGGGAGCTGTGGAACCAGTTTTTGTGTAGTGGCACATGCTGGTGGGACTGTGAAAGATGTGGACAAACAGAGAGAGGTCTGTTTTACAAGAATGGCTCTCTGGTAGCAACTCACACCTTTAGTGATGTAGACCTATGCCAAAAAGCTTGTTTTCCTAGTCAAGTCCTTATGCCTTGATTTTGCAATATCTACTATGTATTTCGCCACTAAAAATGCTATTTCTTTATGTTCCTTCTTCAGGCCAGGAATCCTTTTTTTTTTTTTTTCCTGCTTTTGTCTTGTCAGCAGGCATGGGAATGGTGGGCTTGTTCTGGCCAGTGGGTGCAAGAGGAAATTTAGAATATATTCTGCATTACTCAGAATCTGTTCTTCTGCAGTGCTTCTAAAGAAGGATGTAAATGCTGCAGTGCTTCTAAAGAAGGATGTAAATGGTGGGTAGTCAAATAGAGGAACAGAGAGGATGGAACAGGTACTTAGACATTTGAACTAACAATTTCTTTACTTCCTCCTCAACCCACTGATCCTAATGGGTTTCCCACTGTTTGCCTGAGAGAGCGCCGAGAGGGGTTGGGAGTGGGACGCTTGTGAGCTTGCCAGATCAATGGTAGTCCTTGCTAATTGACATTTTATCCTTCTTTTTCAGCATAATTTTGGGGCAGGCTTGCAGGTTTACATAGTGGAAGGAGAGAGCAAGAGGTTGTGGGGAGGCAATAGCCGATAGACAAAGCCTATTGCCCTGGTGTTTCCATGATTCCATGCTCATGGCGTTTTGCAAACAGCCAGGGATGAACTCACTACTCTTATTATCAGCCATGCCCCTTCCGTTTGTCTCTGTGTCCTTCCATCACTCCCATCTTCCATCTTCTTATCCTTCCCTCAATAGGTGACTCTTTTCTATAGAAATATTAAATCTTAGCTTAAAACAGAAGAACCACCCCATTTTTCCTACCCCCTTTCTTTCCTCTCTTTCATCTTTTCTTCCTATGGAAGTGTTTGAAGTAGCACAAGTTCCCAAGAAGGGCGCTTTTTTTTTCTCTGTTTGTGCTTTGGTTCTGTGTCCCTTCTTCATTATATCTTCCCTTTGTTATTTTGTTCTGCCTGCCTCCTTTCTCTGTTTTCTCCCCATTGCTCAACCCTTCTTCAAGGCTCTTTCTTCATTAATATGTTAATTTCTAGCCCAGGAATGCTTCTTGCAGCTCACTGTTCACCAGGGAGAACCAGAGGAAAGAGCCAGGAGAGAGAGAGAGAGAGACAGAAAAGGGAGAGACAGAATAAGAAAAACGTGTAAGTCAGTAACTTACAACAGGACAGGACAAGAGGTGTTAGCAAAGGAGAATCTTGCACTGACTGATATCATGATGCCAGGGATAAGAGGGTTATCCGCAGTTTGGACTGGATTGGTCTTTGTCTATTGTTTTGACATCTTTGACTTCTGAAGCTTAATATTAGTAGGAAAAAAAAAGTTGAAAACTAAAGAAGCCCTGAACTTTTTTTTCCAAGTAGTTCCTTTTTGGCAATTTCTATGTTATCTTTCCCTTTTGCCCAAAATTTTTTTAAACATCAGCCCCTATTCCCACCCTAACATGGTCTCTTTGTTTCATTTGATGCAAACTTGTTGTCTGTATGGTCTTTGCTTAAGGCTTTGGGAATATTTTGCAGTATGAACAAAACCATACCAGAAATTCTGTGAAGGGGGTTTTACCCCAAAAAAATGTTTCCAGGTGAGAAGTAGGGAATGCTTAAGCTGCTAAGGTAAAGGTAAAGAGGTATGAATAAAGATTATAATACTACAGAAGTTATATAGCAGTGAAAATGTTAGGGAACCTGAGGTTAAAAGGAGCATGACAACTCCCATTAGAGGCAGGTGTGATGAGTCAAAGTTTTCTTTTCTGCCTCCCACCAGTACAGTTACTGAGTGGAAAGTTGCAAAGAAAGAGGAGATGGAGGCAGGCACCTCTGCATCACGGACCAGATCTGGGAAGGGTGCAGAATGCCAACACTATTGCAATTTTGTCCTGAAATTAGGAAAGCTCTAGCTATTGTATTTGCTGTTTTATGTCTAATGAAGCGAGACCCCTGTCTGTGCTCGTAGTCCTAGGATCGTGATTGTCCAAGCAAATAATTAACAATGCAGCAATGAAAGCCAGTGCCAGGGAGCTGCCAGGGTGGGTGGCTGGAGGTGAGGAAGCAGTTCTGAGGAAGGGCATGTGGTAAAGAAAGGAGACAGGAAAAGACAAGCTCTGATACAGTGCTGCAAAACCGGTATGAGCTGGAAGCAAAATAACTGGAGAGGAAAACTCAGGGGCATTGCTGCAATGTTCTGTGAAGTCCAAGGCCCCCGAGCCAAGAGCCTTTCATATATTACATACACACAACTGTGTCAGAAGGATATTGTTTAGGTTGCAAAGGCAAGCACTTCAAACAAAAGAAAATTCCAGAATTAAAGCTGCAATCTTAATTTGGCATTCTTGTGTCTATGCATTAAAGAGCAGTGTTTTCAGTACTATCTTTCAAGGCACTACCCCTGCCTGCTTCTCTGTGCAGGATGGGTGACATTTCCTGACTAAGCAGTGATTCAGTATTTTTTTCCTTCACCTTGCTTAATGTGTATCTTTAAGCTTTGCATTGTGTGTGCTTTCACAGGCTGCTGAGAATTGAGGGTTCTTTGTCTCAAGGTGTTATCTGTGGCACGTTAGGCCAGTGTCTTGGTACATCATGAAGTTCATGGATTTTCACCCTACTCCTACGAGATGAAAGGACACAAGCTACTTTATGTAAATCCTTTGTACAGGCAGGGAACTGAGGTGCAGCAAGATTAAGGTCAAAAATGTCTATTAATTTTTCATGGCCCATCTGAGACACCTAGAATCTCATTATACAAAGTACTGATCATTACAGAATGCTTTCAAAGCATTCAAAGTGTTCAAAGCAAATTTCTCTTTGTCTTCAACTCAGCAATTCTTGAATTGCCCCCTGCCAAGTCTTACCTAGGACTGAGCACCGTTTTTCATTGATTTTTTATTAATGTAGAAATGGAAATTTGGTGACATACAAGTTATGTGGGCTGTTTGTTTATACGCGGTATAATTGTTTGTTTTGCAGAAATCATCTTGAACCCAGGAGAAAAGCAAAACGGTCTCCAAACCATTTCCCTTTTTTAATTTCAATTTGAATTATTTCTTTCAATATATTTGAGATGAAACACTGAATTTTGAATTCAAATTAGTTTATAGCTTCAATATATATCTTCCTTTCATTTGAAAAAAAGATATTTCATCATGTTCAGATTCAAAAGAAGACAGGCTGAATATATATACATTCTCTTTCAACAAAGTCAAAACTTTATACTTACTGATTTGCCAAAACTGGGCTCTCGATACAGTACTTATTTTTGTTTGGAATTGCCAGCAGACCAAAAAAAGGGGCCGGAGGATTTGTCCAGACTTCGTTAAGCATCCAGAAAATGGGGTGCACAGGTTTAGAGAATTCTTGTAAAAAATCTGGTTTAAGAGATTTTACTGATCTCTTCTCCCTGGTATCCAGTAATAGGATACACGTGAAAGGTTTGAAGCTGTGCCATGTGAGGTTTAGCCTCGATGTTAGGAAGGTTTTCTTCACTGAGAAGGTGGTCAAACACTGGAACAGGCTTCTTGGAGAGGTGGTCAATGCTCCAAGCCTGTCAGTGTTTAGGAGGCGTTTGGACTAGATGATTGTTGTAGGTTCCTTTCAACTGAAATATTCTATTCTATTCTATTCTATTCTATTCTATTCTATTCTATTCTATTCTATTCGTACCACCATGGCCTTGTGCAGAGGTTGGGACAAATCCAGCCTTGCAGTACACCTTTCAGCTGGCTTAGCCATATAATTTTCCTGTTTGTCCTAGCCATTCTCAACCTCTCACTTGACTACTGCCCACTTTCCAAACAGCTAAGTTTGATTCCCAAATTAATTTACCTAGTGCATTTAATGAGATCGAAGTCCTGCAAGAAAAATTGTTGATTCAGGACTGATTTTTAGTTGTTACGAAAAATGGGATGCATTCAAATTGTTGAATAACTATAATGCTGATATTTTCCCTCTTGCAATGTTTGTGTAATGAATAAGCCAACACTTTGCCAAACTGCATGGTTTAGTGGTCACCAATTTCTTAGCTTTTCTCTCCCACTGCTGACCTCTTTTGTCTTGTCTCCACCAGTTTGCCTTGTCTGTTCTGCCCTTCTGGCTTCTTGTCCCAGTCTGGTTCTCACCTAGCAAAGTTAGAATCTGTCTTACAGACAATTAACCTAAGCTCCAGAACCTGGATCTAGAAAAATCCAGCCTCTACTGCTGGACTGTGTCACTTTATTTTCATCCATTTCCACTTATCTCACATTCTGACTCCTTGTCCAGTGTGTCTTCACCTCCCCTCGGCTCCAAGAAGTCACAGTCTCTTTGTCCAAACAGTCCAGTGGCACACCTCCCAGTTCTCTTCTGCCATGTAGCATTTTAGCCCCATACTTCTCGCAGTGTCCCAGGTCAGTGCATCCTGATTACCTTCCTGGCTCTTTCCTACTGCTTTGGAATTACCCAACCTCCTTCTCCAGCGATCCCTATGTGTGGGGAGCGGGCATGGTCATGGGAAATACAAACCCAAGAGATGTATTCTTCCTTCTTCTGCTTCCCCAGTCCAGTCATAGGCTTTACTTGAGCTCATGTGTAATTCCTTAGACTGCAGTGAGGAGTTTAAAAAGGCTGTGGTTTTTTTTGAAAGCTCTATTAATTTTTCTTGAACAACTGTAAATTACAGTTTTTCCAAAGGCTTATGACCTGTCTAGGTTTTCACAAGTATGGGAAAAATCAGCATGAAATGAACATTTGCTTTCCTCTCTCATCAAAATTCATGTCCCTTGAAAGCAGAGAACTACTGGAGCTTTTTATAAAGGTCACTATCTTTTTCTCAATGTTGGTAAAATAGCTTTTCTCCTCTTGCCTGTTTTTGTAAAAGAACAGACCATTTTAACTTCAATCTTTGTCAAATATCAGACATGACATGAACATCTGATATGGAAAATGTCGCTCTTAAAGATAAAATTTGGCATAGCTTTAGGCTTTACCTTGGGAAGAAGAGGACAGCTTGAAGAGATGGTGATACCAGCTCCAGCAATGCAAATCTCTCCTATGTCTGTGGGCTTCCTACAACATTTTTCGGAGGTCAAGGTAGATCTGCTTACTGGCTGAATATGTTCTTGTAGGGTCTTAGACCTGGGTCTCAGTCAGCAAGTAGAGAACTAATTGTTTTATTTCAGTTTGAATTGAAAATGAGGTTTAAAAAAAAAGAAAAAGTGATTACCCCAGGCTTTCAGCACCTTTAATGTTTATTTTAAAACGTATGTCACACAATGAAAGAAAATTAGTGCCAGTCCCCAGCATGGAACTAAAACCAACCATGAAAGCAGTTAGAAAAAACAAGTGAAAGAGTGGAAAAAAATCTAGGCTGTCCTTTTCTTTCTCCTGCTTCTCTCCCTCTCTCCTTGCTTCAGCCATGGCTGTTCAGCTACAGGGCTGTATTTTGCAGTCCTACCTTCACCAAAACAGATTAACTCATGCAGCTCATGAATCATCCCCAAACATGGGAAGCCTTAGTGGGAAGAAAGCAGTGCCAGAGATACCGTTTTTTTCTCAGTTTTTTGTAAAATGTTTCTGGGAGCCAAGTGGCATGTTGAGGTTACAGGCTCTAGATGAGAGCTCTGGCTGAGAGCTACAGAATGTGGCAGACTGGAAGAGGGGGCAAGTTTGGGGTCAGCATGCTGGTAGAGATTGGGCAAAGATTTGGCCAAGCATCTTCTGACGCTTGATGCATCCTCCCTTGGCCTCTTCTTGGAGAAAACATAGTGAAAAATACTATTTCTTTGGAGTCCATGGCAAGCATTCTGGGTTCTGGGAAGAGATTTCAGAATAGGTGATGCAGCCTTGAACCTCACCACTAGCCTTAGCTAAACATTCATAGAATCAAAGTATCATTTAGGTTGGAAAATACCTCAGAGATCATTGAGTCCAGTCATTAACCCAGCACTACCAAGTCCACCAGTTAACCATGTCCTAAGTGCTGCATCTACACATCTTTTAAATACTTCCAGGGAGACTGGCTTTACCATTTCCCTGGGCAGCCTGTTCCAGTGTTTGACAACCCTTTCAGTGAAGGAATTTTTCCTTATATCCAGTCTAAACCTTCCCTGGCACAACCTGAGGCCATTTTCTCTCATCCTATCATGGCTGCTTAACAGCAATGGTGTAGGACTTGTGAGATGAGCAAGGTGTCTCAGTCTGGTTCAGAGCTGATATTATCCCTCTCCTGAGGCTGTTCTCAGATAGTTCTGGTGAATTGTCCACAGCAGAAGGGGTGGGGGTTTGAGTGGGGCTCAATTATGAACTGCCTTCTCGTGGCTGGTAAGTGATACTTCCTGCCTGGCATTCAGTAGACAGTGGAGGTAACTTCCCTGGCTGATGCCCACCTCATACCTTTCTCAGGGATAAATAAAAATCTCCAGGGTTATTATGATTCTTCCTCACTTGAGCCTGAAATGTGCTGAGAATAAATTGGAGAAAAAGAGGAAGCAGGAAAAAACACCAGCATTGCAAATGATGTGCAAGAGGGCTGGTGCCTGTGGCACTGCATGTATTCAATTTCAGTGTGCTGTATTTACTTCTGTTTCCCTTCTGAAAGACAACCTCCAGGCACTTCACTAAATGGATTGAAAGGTTTGCCTGGTTTTAATGATGCTTCTGAAAGAGCTTGTGTGTTATTCCTCCACTCACATACTTCAGAGAGACTTTGCAATGCCTCTTGGTAAATCAGAACATTATGAATACCTTGGCATTTAGGGGGTAGGCAATTATCTGTTCTGGGGCTGCTTTAGAAGGAGTGACTGGGGTTAATAAGCTAATGTTTTCTAGGGGAGGGTGTCCTAATCTGGGAGAGCATGGGAACAATCAGTGGATTAATTAAGATGTGTGTAAGTGTGTGGTATGAACATTTAACTTTAGCAATCATAGGAATTGGAAGCACAGTTTCAGTCTCAGGTGGGATGCCGTGCCAGCGCTGCTCAGCAGTAGCCAAAACTCTGGTGTGTTACCAACTCCTTTCTAGGTACCAATGCAAAGCACAGCATAGTTCTGTTTCCTCAGCATGATAGTCATGAACCAGCATCCAGGGGAAAAAATTTGGAGCAGGTTTTTTTTTCTGCTCACATTCCCAAGTAGCCTTAACTTCATACCAGTGGAAAAGGATGGGAGAGCTTGGGGGAGAAAAAATTGATTTAGTCCCACTGACTGGTATTATTTGTGCACACAAAATGCTTGTATTAGGGAAGAAGTCCTACTTGGTACTTCTGTGACCTCAAGGAACAACTGCTCTGGGGATGGCAGATGTATTTCATTACCAGTACAGTTACATCTCTCCTTAGCCAAGCTGGGGCTGGCACTATAGCGTGCTGTGATGACACTGCTTAGATGCCACAGATTCAGGCTTCAAAGACTCATAGAGTCATAGCATCACTAAGGCTGGAAAAGACCTCTAGGATCATTGAGTCTAGCCATTAGCCTAAACTGTCAGGTCCACCACTAAACTGTGATCCTAAGTGCCACATCTCCATCTACCTCCAGGGATGGTGACACCACCACCTCTCTGGGAAGCCTGTTCTCTGGCTCAACTTGAAGCCATTTCCTCTTGTTCTATTTCTTGTTACCTGGGAGAAGAGACTGGCACCCACCTGTCTACAACGTCCTTCCAGAGCAATAAGATCTGCCCCGAGCCTACTTTTCTCTAGGCTAGACACCCCCAGCTCCCTGGGGAGTGTTTAGCCTGGTGGCACCATGGGAAAGGGGCTCCTCTGTGCTGCTGGGCCCCAGCTGGTCAGAAGCTGCAGCACCAGAGGCACAGGAGAAGTCAAGGGCAGGGTCTCTGCATGGCCCAGAGAAGAAGAGCATGGGGGCTCTCCTACTCTGCCTGTTGACAAAAGTCAGAGGGTCCACCAAAACTCACAAAGTTTTATTAGTAAATGACACACTTGGCATAGAAATTGGTATATTAGTCCCTAACCTACCATATAAGCACGTGACAGTGGGTTTTGAATAAAGGGGTATGGTGACAAGGAAGAGAGAAAGGAAAAAATTACTTAAGGTTGGAGGGGGTGGGTATAGAAAGAGAGAGAAAGTAGAAACAATAAAGAAAAGAAGAAAAAAAGTGATCACTGTTCCTGGTTCCAGTGTCATCTGGCTAAGAGAATTTCAGTCCTGGTTCCTGCATGTTGATCCAGATGATGGGATGTCCAGGGTCCTGGGGGTGCTGCCTGGGCTTGGTGGAGGTACCTTTTTATAGATAGGTTTCCCTGACCTTAAGACAGGTTTCTCACTTTCTGTACAAATTGACTATCATGCACAGAACATTCTTTACCCCCCTTTTTTTTTTTTAAATGGGTTAGAGGGCTTTGGAGGGCTTGGGTGGTCTTGATTCTCCCTACAGTCTATAGCTGCTTCTTGGCCTCATTCCTACGCTTACGCTATACTGGGTTGTGTTATCTCCAGGAAGTACCACAAGGATGTTTGTCTCGGAAAAGTGCTGCCCTACTTCCTGATGGCCCCTTGTCCAGCCACTCTTGTTCTTTCCCACACCATGTTATGACCAACAATCCTCGAGTGGCTCCACAGCCAGGGGCTACAGGGACGCTGTGCAGGTTCAGGGCCAGCTGCTGTCCTGGGGACCCACCTGGCGCAGGCAGTGGGGTGTGATGCAGGGGCGCTGGAATGTCCTGCACGGAGCCCTGAGACACCTCCTGAAGAGGGAGGGCCGTGGCATGGGGACAGCTGTAGGTGAGGGCTTGCATTGC
The DNA here is from genome assembly GCA_013390045.1 of Picathartes gymnocephalus. Classification (NCBI taxonomy): domain Eukaryota; kingdom Metazoa; phylum Chordata; class Aves; order Passeriformes; family Picathartidae; genus Picathartes; species Picathartes gymnocephalus. The sequence continues at coordinate 201,429 of WEKY01001352.1, forward strand.
AAACACTCAAACAACTGCCTGTCCCATGCCGCCAAGCTGTCCTTCCAGCGAGTGGCCCCCAGGTAGACTCCATTTCTCTTAAATCCCTCTTCACGTCTTCTCCAATTTGGTAAAAACATTCTTCCTCTGACTCCGTGCCTGTGCGCCCAGCAGATCCAGATCATTGGCTGGAGGTGTGTGTGGTTGAAGGTCTGAGTGTTCTGCCCATGCAGTCTATTTTTTTATGACATAAAATTACTTCTGAAAAAGGGATTTAGAGAATTTCTTCTATATCAGTATACATGACATCTTCAAATTTAGGGCACCTTCCCAGTGAGACTTTGGTTGACATCCTTATGTGAAGTCAGACATTTAGGATTTGAGGACCCAATGCTTTAACTACTGGCTTTAACTAGTGGGCTTTTCTGGAGGGGAAAGAAAGATCTTGGTGGCTGAGTAGAGGAAGGCAGTGAAGAGACCAGAGGATATATGTTTTGAAAAGACTGTGAATAATGATGTAGAAGAATGGACATGAATTGTAAAAGGCTTTGTCTCCCAAGAGCATTGCCTTCTCTTGAGCCCTGAAAAGTGTCTGAAAACGCTTGCCATCTCACACCTTTAAAACTTGTAAAATTTGAGCCTTGTGTGTGAGCACTAACTTTTAGAAATGATGGGTCAGCAGCTGAGCCCAAATTCCTGGTGTGCTTTATAGTACCATGTAGGCATAGAAAAACAGCCATCACTGGAGTCCATTGCCTGATTTTCACTCAAGCGAAAGATAGTGATGCAGATAGCAGCAGTTACTCTATTTCTAAGAGGTATCACATTAAAGAGCTTGTTAATACCCTCCTACCTCCTTCCCATCCCTCAGGCAACCAGCATGGGCAGCAAGTATAAATAAGTAAGGATATGCAAAGGGCGAAATTTCATTCCAGCTCAGGGCATGTTCTGTGATGCAACGAATAAGCACTTAGAGGGAAGGCTGGGATGGAAATCTGCAGTGCTCCTTCCCAGAGCTGGAGATAATTGTTAAAGGCAGACAGAGTTGGGGTGTGGATGGAGCTGAGTGGGACTGCACGAGTGGGAGAAAAACATGCCTGACTGACTCTGGCAATGGTGGGGAGTGCCTATTCTGGCAGCAGGTGGGTGAGGGTGTGGGCTGCAGTGAAAGTGTGGTGAAGATGCATGATTGAATTATTAGTTTGTTATGCACGTGGCTGAGGCAGTTGAGGGGAGGAGGGTGGTCAGTGGAGCAGACTTCTCCTGTCTGTCTGGTCATGGTGTGAAGAAAACACTGACTCCAGTATTTTGATTGCGCTGTGAATCTAGAAGGACTCCCAGTGAGCAACAGTTCAGCATTGAGTCCACCTTTTCAGGTCTCTGGGACATGACAGCATCCTAATTCCCTCTTGGGCTTTGCAGACCAGTTTTCAGCTATTGTAAATTGCTGCAGGGCAACAAATCCATTTACACCTGGGTTATAGAAAATATAAATTTTGTGCCATCTTTCTTGTCTGTTCATCTGTCTTACTTTGCCACCCTTTTTGCTTTGTCTTTGTTAGCTCTCCCTGGCTGTCATTCGAAGCTAAAATGAACTTTCTGGTCTCCCCCATTGGTTCTTCCTTTCAGATATGGTTAGCAGTGATCCTGAATTCTGGGCCATGTATGACTGTGCAAAGAGGCTGCGCTGTGCCTTGGGGAGAGGGGAAGGCAGGGCTAGCCAATTTATGATGAGAAGCACCTAGAAACCAGGGTATAAACCAGTCAGAAAGCAGCGGGGATAGCTCTGAGCATGCATGCTGCAGCCAAAGGACTGACAGTGGCCAGACCCAGAGCTATGCAGAGGGCAGTCTGGGGATTAGGGTCCTCTCCTCACCTGGAGAGGATTCTCCTTTTGACCTGTGCTGTGGGTGGGGCTGCTGTGCTGGACCATGGGAGCTAAAGGCTGTGCCACCCTCAGTCTCTTGAATCACAGAGGCTGTAGTGGGAGAGCCTCTAGCACCAAGAGTGGGAAAGCTGGAAGCCTAGACAGGGAGTAATGAAGAGAGATAGATATGGGGAAGATGTGGGTGTTCCCACCCTGCATATACTTCCTACAGGAATCGTGGCTCCTCTTCAGTTTGCAGTGAGTGGCTGTGTGCTTGCTCAGGGGCTGGAAATGGTTGGCATCAAGAAAGCTGCCCGGATCCCTGGAGTTGGGGAGGTTGATGATTTCCGGGTTAGGACCAGTTTTGTTCTCAGTTAAGCACTTCTCCCTGCAGACCTCTTCCCTTTAGTCTATGGTTTGGATATCTGCTCCTCTTTCAAACCGTGGAGGGTGTGTGGTGTGTGTTTGTGCTGTGTGTGTGTGAAGAAAACACCCCACCCAAATCGGCTTTGGAGTACCAAAAGGCTCTAGGGCAGGAAAAGTGATTGATACTAACCTTGTGCATTCTTTAGCTGTTGGTTTTCTTTTACTGAATGAATATCACATGTCCTTCCTTCCTGCATCATCCCCCCCACCCCTCCCCCTGCTCTGGGCTTTACATCAGCCTCCTTAATAAGAAGTGCTCTGTTTTTAGTCTTAAGTGAGTGCTGAGCCCTTTGCTGCAAGGCTAGCTGTTGCCTAAAGCTCTCATCTGAAATATCAAACTGGTTCTTCAGGCATGCTGCACACCCCTGAAGAGCCAGCCCTGTCTGAGCTACCCTGCATCGTGCATGGGGGCTCACAGCCCTCTCCCACCCCACCTCCACTCCTTTCATTCCATAGCATCAACAAGGACTGGGAGATAGGAGTAAAAAGCAAACTCTCCTGGTTTGTGGTTTATAATAAATTTCTTCAGATAGTCAGCTACCACACTGACCACGCTAGACGAACCTCACAAAATTCACGGATAAAAGGACCCTGTTATTAAATGAAATTGGTAAGGATGCACCTCTGCTAAGCTTCACTCAGGACTGCCATGAGCGCAATGGGAAAATGTGTCCCTGTCAAGTGGCACTGATCTGAGAACACACCAAGTGGTGCATCCTTTCTGTGTGCCCCCCACTCCGTGGTGATGCTTTTGCAGGGTGTTCTCAAGGCAGTGTTTCTTTCATATGTATTTTCCAGTCCTTCAGCTGCCCTCACCTTTATATTTGAGAGTGTGTTGATATTTCTTCCATCTCAGTACTAATTTCTTGAGACTTCCTTGCTTGACCCTACCATACCTTCTACTCCAAGAACAAATAGTATTTCCTGAGGTAAAATATGTGAAAGGCAAAAGACTAAAAGGAGGACACTTAAAAATACAGTGTCTAATTAAAATATGGAAATAGCTGGAATATTATGGCAAATAGCTTAAAAAGAAACCATAATGGATTAGCCAGCTTTCTGAATAGAACTAACCCCAGCTATTACACAGGACTTGATAGGAGCAATAAAAGCTCATGTATCAGTTCTGCAGAGACAGGAAGTTAATTTGGACAGTGATAGGAGGGAATTGCAGATGCTCTCATATCTCTGTTCCAGGTTGGGAATCCTCAGTCATCATTGTCATTGCTAATGATGAAAGCGATGCACAGGGCTGGGCTTCAAGGTGGAGAAAGGCTCATCCTTAAACGACTCAGCCTGGCCTTGTGCTTACCACTCACTCTGAGCCTTTCATCCCTCTGTTTTCTACCGTGTGTCCTGGTGCAAGGAAAGCAACTGCAGCTCCCTCTTCAATGCCATCAACTTTCCTTCACCCTTACAGCTGTGCACTTGAGCTGCTTCTGCCATGGGTCCCTCTGCCTACACCTAGGGCTGCCTCTTGACTGAAGCGGTGGAGAGCAGATACAGTGGTCAGGGACCCCAGCAGGGAGCTGGCACCCATTGAGGCTCTCTGGAAAGGAGCAAGGAGGTTCCCTTCAGTATCTAAAGCGTGGCTGCTCAGCTCAACTGCCCATACACATTGCCTCTGAAGTGCTGAGCTAGAAAACTCAGAAAAACTAGTCCTTGCTTGTGAAGTTTTTTATATTTTGCTATACTTCTTTCACAGATCCAAAGGTTCTCCATGCCACAACACTCCACCTCTCCATCCAGCCCTTCTACAGCCACATTTTTTGCCCTTCACTCTTTCCTCTCTTGCTTGAACCTACTTCCTACTCTTTACCCATCATACCTAACTGCAGGATGCTTTAGTGTTTTTGTTCAGTTGTTTTTTATTATGCTATTTGTTAGAGTAACTGAAAAGACCCACTGCTTCTTTCTTGAAGATGGAGCTAAAAAACTCTCTGTGTATGTGTCATTTGGGTGTGTAAGAGTGGGTGACTGTGACATGAAACAATAGGTGACAAGTAAGCTAATGATCATAGTTTGGTGTTTGGTTGCTTCATTGAAAAATAGATGGGAAAAGATTACATAAGCTGGCCCTCTTTTGAGTGGAGGGCTGTGCCAGTTTACCTGCAGAGGTCCTTTCTAACCTGAATTTCTCTGTGACTCTTAAAATCCTGTTTGCTGTAGTGATGTTTTCATCCTGAGGTGTGTTTTTGTTTGCTTGTCTCACAGCACGTGGCATGGTGGGACTGGACAGTATCTGGAATATTGTTGTCTAGGCACATAAATCCAATCAAGTGTTCCTTCTTTCATGGCCTAAACAAATATTACTTTGCAGGAGAGCAAAAAATGGCAATTTGAAGAGCTCATCTGTAGAAGTGTTTTGCCAACCAAGGGCTGCAATAACAAATGGGCTCAAAGACTTCACAATTTTGGAGACCTAAATGAGGTCTTGCAGCTGGAAGTGGAATTGCAAAGCTGAAACTGGACCTTTATGTGACTTTTGCAGTACAGTTCCCTCTTTTTCTGTCAAAATGTCTCCCTTTGCAACTCTCTGTAGGCTGCACTAGGTCTTAGTCTCTGAACTGCCCATCATAGCACCTCAGCTGCTTCCTAGAAACTCATATTTCTCACATGACTTTTCCCATGTCAAAATAAAATGAATTGAAGGGGGCATGATGGCAGCATCAGTGTTCCTAAAAATTTCATGTTCTCATTCCAAGACACTGTGATTAGCCAGAAGAGCCTTGATTCTGGCTTTCTGTAAAGACTCCGAGAAGGATTTTCAGAGATACCAAACAGTTTGATTTTTTTCAGACATTAAGAAAGCAGGGTTAAGAAACTCTCTTTTGAATGACTGGCTATTTGATGTACCGTGGCAATTGACCCTCTGGAGGCTCTGCAAGCCTAGCTTGCCTCTGATGTCCCTTCTCGGCTCCCCCTGTCAGAACTGCTCCGGAAGGACTGAGTCTGGCATTGACAGATGACATTTGCAAGTTGAGAGGCCAGGGTTGCTCAGAACATTATTCCAGGGCCCACTCCACTGAGCTGTGTCCCTGCACAACCTCGGCCGTGTAAACTTCCTCTTTTTCAGTCACTGACTACTGCTCTTGGTGGCAATGTTTGTGCGTGGGATTCAGGAGTCATGAGGGCCCTACCCCAGCTCTCAGCATTCTCCTTGACCTGCCCAACAGACCACAAAGAAACCTGTAGCTTTGCCACCCTCTCTCAAGCTGTTTTCTGTCACCATTATCATCTGTGGCTGTTTGGTAGCCAGCTGAGGCAGCATGTTTTGGAGTGGGTCAGCCTCCCCTCTTTCACAGGAGCTATTGGAAGAGCTGACTGCAAACAGATTTTCACTGCCCCAATGTGGACTGATGTCAAACAGTGCCCAATGAGAGCTGACAAGCTGACAGACCCAATCCATCAGTGGAGGATGAGGGAGGGGGGAAGAGAACATCTCTTGCGCACGCCTTCAAGAGACACAGAGCAATTTCACAGATGGGCCGGCAAAGCTCCTGTAAGTGATACGAGTCCATGTTTAATAGCCTATCCATTTCTCTGGAGGCAGGTGCAGGTGCAAGGGATACAGGGATAAAAAATTCAGTGCCAGGCACAAAGCATCCGATAGGAGTCTGGCTTCCAGGGGCAGGCTCCTGTTTGGTACTACCACTGAGTTATTTTATTGGCAAATAACTGGGAGTGGGCTGTCTGGGATCCCCTGCTGCACTCAGAAGTAGAATGTCTCTGAAACCAGACTTCAGGCCACAAGAAATAAATCTGTCCCCTTTTGACTTGTGTATCCAATGTTGCAGAGCATTCCTGAAGAGTAATTGCGACGGTGAAGTCAGAAAGAAAATATTTGATATTGGTTCCTTTTATTGGTGCACAGTTACTTGTTGTGGCCTCTGGGCTGTGCACTGTCCTCTCTTCACCTTTGTCTGAGGCTAAGATGCAGCTTTGCTGCCCTTTGGGTAGGGATCACAGTGTTTTCTCATCTAGTGGGAGCCCCCATGCCTTTCTCCTGCCCATAGGGCATGGTACTTTGTCCAGGCTCCAAATCAGACCTCACAAAAATGACCCAAACTTGAACTCATGTACTACCTTTCCCCAATAGCATCCCTTATATTGGCCTACTGAGTGACTCCCAACACCTTACTTCAAGATTACAAAGGGGTCCAGCCTGAAAAGAAATTCCCCTTGTGAGGTCACCTGCTTGAAATTGGTCTCAAATGAACAGACTCACCAGGGACTTCTCAATACAGATCATAGAATCATAGAATGGTTTTTATTGAAAGGGATCTTAAAAATTATCTAGTTCTAACCCACCTGCTGTGAGCAGGGACACCTTGCATTAGACCAGATTCTCAAAGCCCCATCCAGCATGGTCTTGAACACTTCCAGGGATGGGACATCAACAGCTTCTCTGGACAACCTGTTATAGTACCTCACCTCCCTCACAGTGAAGAATTTCCTCCTTTAATCTAAACCTGCTCTCCGTTTGAAGCCATTTCCCCTTGTACTATCACTCCATGCTCTTGTAAAGAGTCCCTCTCCAGTGCTCTTGTAGCTCCTTTAGGTACTGAAAGGTGCTATAAAATCTCACTGGAGCCTTCTCTTCCCCAGTCTGAACACCCCCAACTCAGACTGCCTTCATAAGAGTGGTGCTCTTCCCCTCTAATCATCTTTGTGGCTTTCCTTTGGACTTGCTCTAACAGATCTATGCCCTCCTGGTGCAGAGGGCCCAGAGCTGGATGCAGCACTGCAGGTGAGGTCTCACCAGAGCAGAGGGGGAGAATCAACTCCCTCACCCTGCTGCCCACGCTGCTTTTGATGCCACCCAGGGTATGGTTGGCTTTCTGTGCTGGAAATGCACATTGCCAGGTCATGTTGAGCTACTTGTCAGATCTTGTCAGATCTGAAGATCAACAGAGTTGGGTTTGATTTATTGGCTGTTTCACAACCAAAGTCCGTGTGAAAAAACTAATCCCACATTGACTCTTTTCTGCATTGATCCATTTATTGCTTAAGTCCATAATAGGTCATTTTTATAATTTCCTTTCTCTTCCTTCAAAATGTAGACTGGTTATAGGTCCCAGCAGCAGTTGAAGTAGGAGTCTGACCCATTAGTGATTTTTCACTAATTTTCAGCCTGATGCTGAGATTATGAAGGCATTGTTGTGGTATATTTGTATCAGACACATAGGAAGTTATCAAGCTCAGAAGAGTCAGTCATCTGTTCTTCCCTCATCAGGAAAGTTGGGAAAAATTCTGCTACTGTCTGTGCTCATTTTCTTTATCCCATATAATGGGACTAGATAATCTAAGAGGTGGACTGGAGGCCTGGGCTTGGACTTCAGTCTCAGTAATAAGCAGAGCAGTGCAGATGAATCACTTGGTGGTCCAGAGAAGTTGTGATTGGTGTCAGAGCACAGGGGCAAGGATTTTTTCTTCTGTCTGAGCATTGTCTGCAGGCTGGTTGCTTTATTTCATCAGTGCAGATCATTTAGAGAGATGAATGATCAGACCAGAGAGCACTTTGGGATCCCCAGCTCTGGAATACATGTGGGAAAACCAAGCTGCTGTTGCAATAAAAGTTAAGCTACTTCATTGGTGCTATACTATCAGTAGTAATCCAAACACATAACTTAAAAGCAGACAAACCAGGCACTTTCTGTTTGGTCCGCGTCCTTTTCTGTGATGAGGTGGAAACTGGCATCCCCTTGCTTTATAACTACCTGATTAGCAATCTCTCTTTCCCTCTTTCTCCACCCTCACAGCAGCCTGTCCTCATACTACTGATTCATTGTGCAATCAGATGGGTGATAACAGATGCTTCAGGAGAAGGGAATCTTCCTCCACAATTTGCTTAGCCAGTTGTGTGGTTGGAGTAGGAGTCAATTCCTTCCTGCCGTCTGCAGCCGTCTGCAGCCTGAAACGACTCATCCATCCCTTACCATGCTAGGGGTACAACTATAAATACTAGCAAGGGTTCGTAGAATTTGCCAGCCCTTTTAAAGTTCTTTCTCCAAACTCTGCCTTTGACCATTTCTTACAGCACCAAAAGGCTTCTGATAAGATACAGTGTGCAAAAGGGTGTGAATGGTTGTTCACTGGGTTGCCTGCCCTCTGAGTGTTGCAGATGAGGGTTAGAAGGCAGAATTAACTTATTTTCACTGTGTACTTCATTTCCATTAACAGAATCTCCTCTAATTTTTTGCTTGGCCACAATATTGTGACATCTGGCATGTTTTAGAGGAAGGTTGGGACATGTGCTGTACTGGGTGGGACAGACACAGTTGAAAGGGACCTGGCCTTGTGCAAATGTGAACCCGACAACAGCCCTCCTTCTTTCCTCGGTAGCTAAGTTTGCAGGAAAGTAACATTTCCATCTTGATTTCAGTGATTAGGAGTGACATCCTCTTTCTACAGCCATCTGGGGTGTGAAAACAAATACATCTGCGTGGTCCAAATTGATCCAGAAAGGTGGAAAGAAAACCAAGGGCTATCAGAAAAATTATCCATCTTTGCCTTGCTGCTTTCCGCCCGCTCTGGTTGCTTTGTTTGCTGATTTGTATTTCCTCGCACTCTTCAGCTGGGCCAAATTTGGCTCTCTCTGGTGGAGGCAAAGGCAAAAGCAGTGTCAAGGCTGTTGGGAAAGGGGAAGAGGAGTGGGACTGGAGTTCTTGGGGTTGAGGTAGCCTTGGGGCTGGCAAGGTGACTCCTCCAGCACCTCCCAGGCCCCACTCCAAGTCCATTTCTAGGATCCTGACTGACTTTGGCAGTTGGCTGCCGATGGAAGAGGGTTTCCATGGCAATGTACCAGTGCTGCTTGCTCCCTCCTCAGCATCCTGCCTCCCATTCCCTCCCTCTCCCTCTCGTCGCCCCCCTCCCCAGCCCTCCTGTTTCTCAAGCCTGTTGCCATGGAAAAGTCATAATCCACAAAGAATTTCAGATCCCCACACACCCATTGAGGTTTGGGTTTTTGGGGTTTTTTTTGGGTTGTTTTTTTTTTTTTTCATGTTAGAAGTTTGCATTTCAGTTTAATGTGTGGGTAGGGAAGGCTGTATCTGCTTCTTTGAAACCTTGTGTCTGGGCAAGAGTGAGGTCTTTGTCTTGGAACTGGAGGTCCTTCTGGAGGGAGGGTGGTATGAAGCTCTGGATGGAAGCTCCAGCTAATGGGCACCCCATCAGGGTTATGGCTTTGAGAAGTGCTTATGTGACCTTGGAGTTTATGACCATTTTTTTGAAGGGGCTGTGTTGTTTAGCATCTGGAGTCTGAATCAATGATGTATAAGGACCCAAGACATGTTGGGGAAAAAGGAGGAGTGAGATTTCTGAAAGATGCCTCCTCTTGAGGCTGCTTTTTCTGAAGTGATTTCAGTGACTGCTGCCAACAGAAGAGGGTGCAGACAACTCATACGCTGCCACAATATGTGCATAGCGAGAGCTGTAGGAATGATGCAGCTGAAGGTACTGAATGAGACCAGAACTAGAGCCCACATTATTCCACCTGGTGCTCATGCTAATTCCCAAGCTTTCAGGGTATGTCCACATCTATTAGGACTTGTGTATGAGATTTGTGGGTTATGTTTTAATTGGTTAGCTTTAATACCAATTAAAGGTGAAAATAATTGTATTTCTGAGAGCTGGTTGAACTGGAGGGAGCTGTGGTATGGTACGAGATGCGGAGCTTGACCCTCTGATGCACATGGAAATGTTCTGGTCTCACTCCCAGGACACTTGTTTCCATGCATTCTGTGTTCAGACTTCCCACAGTGGACACTGTGACCTGGAATGCTCGGATGCTTGCTGGAAAACTGTGTTCACAGTATTTCTAGGACCAAGGAGTCCTGTAAGTCTCCTGAGCAAAGAAATATTCTTGTCAGATTTCCCACTCTGACTTTCAGGAGGGACAAGGAAAAAGGTTCAGATAATACATCCCAAATTTGGACCTTGTACTTATTTCAGACCTCCTGAGAGCCTTTTATTGGATGCAATGTTAGTATCATGCCTGAGGCTTCTTTAAAGTGACCTTTTCTCAGAGAAGAAGCAGAAAAGTAATTCAAGACCAAATGCAACTCTAGAATAAAATGGCACATTTATTTCACTGGAGATGAAGCAACATGGGCTGAAGTTGACTCTTCTTGCTCGGGAAACATTGAGGACGCACAGTCTGTTTCATTTTTATATAGGTGACTACATTCAGGTGGCCTGCTGCAGTCTCTTTATCTTCCCATCATGGTTACCTCTCCCCACTGTCTGTGTGTACCAGGCATCTGAGCCACCTGCTGCTCACCTGACCTCAGATGCCTTAATAGTCATGGAGTCTAACCTGGATGTGTGGAGTAGGGGATGGAGTATAACGTTGAGTCTTTGCAGACTGTTAGAAAAACTATTGTTTTACAAAATCATGAAGTTGTAGTGCTAGGTCATTTTAGAGCCTCTTCTTTTGGATTAATCCCTGGAAGATGATGGATTTCCAACTGCCACAGAATGTGGTCTGCCGCACAGAAAACAAAAAGCATGATCTCTCAGCAATGCTTGCAAAAAGCCTGATCTGTCAGCAGAACTCTACCTTTTTCCTTGGCAATATGCCTTTACTCTTTTCTAGACAAACACAGTTTCTTCAGTCCCATGCCCTAGGTTGTTTGTCTACTTCCATCTTCAACGTCTTTTCCAACACTGCTGAGGAAGAAGCCTGAGAAGCTGCAGTGGCGTGTTGGGCACCTATCAGGTGGACCCCATCTCTGTGTTTCACAGAGGCTTCTGAACATCTACCAGCAATTGGAAAAATTATTCAATTACTACCAGTCTGGTGTAGGAGTTGAATTATTGACCAGAGTGCAAATATTTCCCTTCTTTTTGCACCTGTCAGGCCTCAGGGATGGATCCCAAAAGGTTTTCCAGAACGCTATATGAGAACGTAGGAGTGCAGTGATCATATCAGCAAACACAGTCACCCTCCTTGTGCTTAGCAAGACCTTGTGTAGCCCCACATCTCTCTCTCTCTTTTACCAAAAAGAAGAGAGAGAGAGAGAGGCATGTAAGTTGATTTAACAGAGCCCGGACTACAAACTACATCACAAAACACTCTACAAAGTTAATAATACAAGGCACAAGTCGGGTATGATATAAATGATGTAAATGTGTGAACTCTGAGTAGGACTTTGGCAGTGTTCCCAGCCGTGTTCAAAATGTACCCATGATATTTCTATCTCCCATATTGGGAACCCACTAGAGACAAGCATAAAAGACTTAGGTTGAGTTTATTATCCATATTTATCATTCATTTCAGAATAGCATCTTCCTCCCACACTGATCCATCGTCATGGCACTACATATGCACCCAGCTCAAAGCAGGATTCTTCACACCCTGGCTTTTGGGGCAAGAGTTGAGAATGGTGAGATAGGCTTGAAGTGTGTGTTGGGAAACCCAAAATAGACGGCGCAAGGGAATGTGGACTCTGTAGCTTTTCAGGTGGAATTAATGGAAGTGGTTTGCAAGCTGTCAGGACATGGGACTTTGGGGCAGAAAGGAGGCATGCCTGAGTGTAAGAACCCATGTGAAAAACTGGAAGGAACTTCTTGGTATTTTTCTCTCTTTTATATTTTCCCAGTGTTTGAAGAAGGGATGATATCAGTGAAAGAAGAGCACAGAGGTGTTATTGCTGTTACTGGGGTGGGTATAAGCAAAGGCTGGGGGCTGAGGATTTGCAGGGTAATTTTTGAACTGGGACCTGGGGTCCAGGGAGCACCCAAATGGGGACATCTTGGCTTTCAGAGCATTGTTGTCACAGTCAAGGCAGAGAAAGTGCCATTGAGATGGCTGCAGAGATGGCAGCAGTGTAACAGCAATGGCTGTGTTAGAATTACTGATGAAAGTGGCGGATGCCAACAGAGAGCCAAAGGGAAGGATGGCAGAGATGGCAAATTGGGTGGAGAGGCAGCCACACAGGGAAGGTGCTGATGGTGAGGAGGCTACTAATTGCACCAAGTGTTGTTGGAGTGCTAACTACGAGTGAGGACAAGGATGACTAATTACAGACAGGATTGTGAAGAGGAAGAGGAGGCAGGCTCGAGGAGGAGTGGTGAGGTCTGTGATTATGGCACTTTGCAGTGAAGAAGATGCTGATCAGTGCGTGACTACAAGGGTTTCAGCTCTGAGATTAACCAAAGCTGTATTCTTCACATGGGCCAGCTTGTGGCTTTCTTGCTTCTCCTTCTGTCTTACTCTTCATTTTATTTGCTACTGCAGCATTTTCCCTCTTTGCACGTAGTGTGGAGAGAAATGCATTAAGGGTTTCATGTAGAAAAAAAAAGGAATTAAGTAATCTTAATTTAGACAGTACCCCACTGGTGATACATCCTGCACCCCTCGTCAGACAAATGCTAGCTGGGAGGCCTTCTCGGAAGCAAAGAGGTTTTCCTAATGCTGCAAGGAAAAAAAATCACAAGAAAGCTTAAAGGGAAGGGGGAAAATTGAAAAAAAAAAAAAGAACTCTAATAGTTCTGAGACTTTCCTCAGCCCAAGGAAGGGTTAATGCTTTAAATGCAATGTAATTTCAGCGGCACTAAAGAACACGTTTCCATGGAAACATCAACCCACAGAGGGAGAGAAAGAGGGAGAAAGGAGAGGGAACAGCAGCAGAGGGAGAGTGGCTCCTCTGGCAAAGGAAGAGCAACCTCCAGACTTTCCCTTCCTCATAACAGACAGGAGTGATTATTTGTTTATTTTTTGAATCAAATCTCCCTTGGAAATGTTGTAGGGAAGAAAGCGTTAGGGTGCCAGCTTGGCCCAACTGCTACAGACCCAAGAAAATCCAGTCACACTTTCTGGAGTGAGTCTCCTTGCAGGCGTGACTCTGCTCCTGCCAACACTGTGAATTCATTGCCCCTTACAAATGCGTGAATGTTTTCAACACTTGGTAAACTTGAATAACCCCAAAATCGCTAGTGGTTTCTCCATGGGTCAAAAAAAAAAAAAAGAGTTAGTTTGCTGTGTCTGAGAATTTAATAAAAGGATTTATTTCAGTCTCTCCAACTGGTTTAGCCTTGCCTGGCTTCTGTCAGTGATATGGACCTTTCTGGCAGATTTGAGTGGTTTTCCACAAGCAAAAATGTTCTGAAAGCTCTGTAGGAAAACTGACGTGTTCACCTGCTTGCTGGTCTTGACTCCCAGGACAGAAACTGGAATGAGCTCTGGGTAAATAGCAAGGTGCCCTGATGGCTGACTCCACACCGGCATGCCAGCCACCTTCAGAGAACCAAAGAGGTTGTTGACATGCGCATCTGCTTGGCCAGTTTTTTTAAGCTGTGGTCCAGAAGTCCATGAGATATTTCTAGGGGATGTACAAAAATTATTAAGAAAAATAAGGCTGCTGTCAGCGGGATTAAATTCGCTGCATAGGGACAGTAGTTCAACTGGAATATTATTTTTACAGCCCTTCAAATTGACAGAGCTTGAAAGACATCATCCTGGGTGAAAAATCACTGAAGACACTCATTTGGCTTCTGTTCTGTGACTACTTCTATCAATGATTGTATGACTATGCCTTAAGACAGATAAACAGATCTGAAGGACATCTCCTAACCTTTCAGTATTTGCCTTATTCTAGTGGTATGGCTTTCATCAGTGACCTGTTAGTTGGTGCCAGGACATAATTATGACCCATTGTTGGCTGTTCTGACAAATGTAACTTTCCATGCTTTTACTGCCCCATGTAAGCTGATTTTTAGTCCTTTCAAATGGAAGAAATACCTTGAAAACTAGTTTTGCTTTGGAGAAAAGTGATGTTATCTGTACCTAATGAATAAGGAAGGATGTAAAGGTGTAGCAATAAAAAAAAAAATACTTTAAAAAAGTAGTTGTCAGGAATTTAATAACTGTAAAGCTTTCCAGTTTGATCCAGTTTTGGACTGAACATTTAGTTTTTATTTTATCCAGTGACTGTAACAATTTTGACCTTAAAGCTAATTTTCTATTAGCTATTTTCTGTTACTTAAAGGTTTGGTGAGTCAGTTCAGAAGTATATTTGTTTTTATCAAAGCTTTTCTGGCTAAAAAAACCTTTCTGAGAATAGACTGGTTTCCTATGACATTTATAGATATTTCCAGCTTTAACCAGAGTATGCTCCTAGAACAGTTCTCCTTATTTCTCTTTTATTTCCAGTGGGGCCAGAAGATGTAGAGGTATATTCCCTAGCTACTTAGGACTGTGTCATTTTCCCAGAAAAAAAAAAAAGGACAAAAACAAAGATAAATTTAGAAGAAATCAGAATTTTTAAATCAAGTATTTTGGGTTTGAAAGGGAATATTTTGACATGGAAATCCTATATGCTGCCTTTTGTGATTAGGAGCATGGGAATTTTATATTCCTTTTTCTCCTTCATGAAACTTGAACTAAATCTTCAGTGATATTCCTTCCCTTGTTGAGGTGATGCTGTTCCTTGTAGGATTCTTTCCATGTGGCCCATCGCAGATGTGTTTTAATTGGGATTCTTGTCCACAAATAAAAGGGCGGAAGGTGTCAAACAACAGACCAGACTATGTGGGAGCATGATGGTACCAGAAGCTTCATTTCTGTCCAAAGTTACTACAGATCTTAAGTTTCTTTTTCTTTCTAACAAAATGTTGACCTCTTAATGGGAAAATGTTGTGGCCACACTCTTGTCCCATTTAAAAAGTGGTTTTGCCAGATAATTTTTCATGGCTCTGGCATTTGTGAAAATAGGTTAGTCAGGATGTCTGTGAGAAAAAAATTCTTTGGTGGAGTTTTCAAGATATTGCTGTGACCAGCATAGCACACAGGGCAAAATGAAGATTTATCTTGCTCTTTTTCCCAGGAACAGGCTACCTCATCCTATTGTATATTTGTGTATTCTACGAGTCACATACAGCCTGGTTTTGGTCCTGTCAGCAGCACCCTGGCAGAGGGAGTGTGAAATGCCACTAGGCCTGAATGGCACCTCTTTCCCCATTAGTACAAAAGGCATAGGATGAAAAGCAAATGGGAGATCAGGTCCTGGATGACATTATATACGTGGAGGAAAAATTTATTGTGAAAACTCGGAAGCCCGCTGAAGCTGCTGGACAAGCAGCCTTCTACCTTAAGTGTCATTACCATCATATCTGCCCCAGGTTGGAGCTGAGCCCACGTTCCCTTTCGAGGGGTAATTCGGTGACCCCGCACAATGACTCCCCCTCCCTGTCTGCTTCCTGATGGATACCTGTCTGTGAGGCAAAACCCTGCCATGCTATAATGAGTGTCCCCTTGCATTCTCAGGAGGGAGGCTGGGGGCTGCACACATTGTGGAAAGTGAGCTTTGCTTTTCATTCTCAGGAATGGTCCCGTCTCATTAGGATCAAGGAATGTGTGTAGGAAAGCAGCTTTGCCATTGCTGTGGCTCCCTGCATCCTCCAAGGATAGATATATCCTCAGTCCCCAGGAACTGTCATCTCAGAGTCTTTCAGAAATGACAAATTCATGGTAGATAAATAGAAAAAATGGGAAACAAAGTGGAAGTACAATTTCTTTTTTAAGATTAAGAGAGGGATTGATGGAAAAGATTCATCTTTCCACTGTATGTAGGAGCTTTCACTTGGAAGTCTCAGCACACATACACATTGTTTTCAAAGCAACTTTGCTACATATGTTGGAGAAACAGCAAGGACAGTTCAGTAGAAATTTGTCTTCCACCAGAAATGGTTGTTTCAGAGGTCAGGATCAAACACCAAAAAAATCCATCTTCCTAGGGGTGAGGGGCCAATCTCAGTGGATTGAACAGTATCACTCCATTGATGTCAGATGAATATCACTGATTTATTGCAGCCCAGTAGCTGCCCTCTGGTCTTCTAAAAAGGTGTGGACAGCAGAGACAAACCAAATTAATCTCTTATATCTCTGTTATCTTTTAGCCTGAGGGATATTTCCTAATCTAGATGATCTTCTAACCTTTTTGCTTAATGAAAACAGTCTTGAACCCTGGGAATTTCTCTAAGGCTACTGGTCAGATTGATTCCCAGAAGTAATTTAGGCTGTAGTCTGGGCAGATTTTCTGGTGCAGGATGCCTGTACAATTTGGAATTTGGTAGCACTCTTTTCTAGACTTTTTTTCTTGTGGTGCATCTCTCCATATTCAGTGGTACCACTGACAGTGAAAGAGAAAGAAACAAATGCAAAAGAGTGAGAAACCGTTCCTTTACAATTTCATTTACCTATTCAATGGTTGTTTCTGTTTTTTTTTTTTTCTGACTTGTTTCAGTTTTGTTCTTCATAATAGCCTCTTGTTACATAAAATCAGCTGCACTCGTGCCCTTTGCTTGGAATCCTTTCACTCTAAATTGTACCTGACACCAGACAGATGCTACACAGATACAGCCAGATGTGCCTGCTTTTCACAACTCCACAAAGCCACTGACAGCGCAGTGGCGTGAGGGACAGTGCAGGGCAGTGAGCAACGGGAGAACCTCTGAAAGGCTCAGCTGGGATCAGGATTTTCAGAAAAAATTCTACGGCAAAATTTGATGCACAGCTGGGTCTGGATGGCTCTTGTGTGTGAGGTGGCTGTGCTCTGAGGCAGAGGCACCCAGAGAAATTTTGAACAATGGTATGGAGAAATAATATCTGTATTGTTTTAAGCTTTCCATGGGTTTGGAGGTATAAGTCAGAAGTGAAAGGGATCAGTTGTGGTTTTCTCATTAAAAAAGTCAACACTATTTCAGTCACTCAGATGAAGGCATTAACAGCATAGTTAGTGCTGGTTAAGTCTTTTATCTGTCAATCACTTGCACCTTGAAGGTCAGAATTCCCATTTGTAGATAAATATACTGGTCCTAGACTTCCTTCTCCCTGTCCTTTGAGTCCACCCATCCTTTTGTCTGTCCATCCCTGTTCAGGAGCAGGCGTGAGGGATGGGCAGGACCCTGCTGCAAGGCTGGATTGATGTGCTATGCCCTGGTTGTTTGCATCAGGCAAGGCTGGGTTGGTCTTGCTGGTGCTGAGAGAGGGAACATGGTTTGGACCTGTGGGCACTTCTACTGAAATGCAGTAACATGCTTTTTTTTTTTAATTTTTTTGCTCCTTTCTGAGTGTGAAGTGGGTCTGTTCCCTGATACCTCAGACTGGTGAATTTTTAACACAGTCTCTAGGGGGGGAAAAAAGGCTATTTCACCATGCAGATTCTGTGGGGTAAAGGCCTTTTGCTGCTTTCATCTGACTGCTGTTATGATTTGCCTCAGTGTTTTCCATTACAGTGAGAGTCCAGACAGGATGATGGTGGCCTGCATCCCCATCCCTTTATCCTGCATCACATTCCACCTGCCTTTTACCCTGTGAAGGTAAAAGGTATCCCAACAGCTTTTCTTTCCCCAGCCTCCACCTACACCCTGTTTTTCCCTCGTGTGCTGGGCTGCTGAGATGACTCCCCAGTGCTGACTGTGGAGAGGCTGTTTTATTTATATGGTCTGTCTTATTCGGGGAAGCGATCGATGTAGGGATAATCACGCCATTTCAGACAGATTGCTTGTCTCACTGAAGCATAACAAGCAGTGACAGGACACAGGGGAGTGTGTGTGTTTGTGTGTATGTGCTGCACACATGTGAGGCAGGGAGTGTGATGGAGTGAACAGGTTCAATGTCCAAATTTGCATATCCAGTCAGCAGGCTCAGGAGGTGCTGATTCCAAGCCAGGCACTGGAGGCAGAAGTAGGAGCGGCTGGTGCTAATTTCAAATGCATCTCTTTCACATCTATCTCTGGGGTAGAAAAAAATTTGGTTAGCACCCTTTCTGTGTCCCCTCAAGCCCCCTGTGCCCACCACATATGCCTTTCCAGGCTTTCTCCATCACTGGCTGAAACCATTTAAAATGTCATCATCTCTCTGTTAGTCCTAAATTGGCCATCTTATATGGTTTGAATGCTCTATTTGCTATGCCACCCAGCCTTTAAAACACTCTCCTTTAACTTACCGGGCTAACAGCCTTACGTCTTGGATGGGTGATGTTACCTCAGAGCCCAGGATGGGGACTTAGGTCCCCCTGTGTCTAATTTGCTTCGTGCCCAAGGGCATGTCCCTTTGTTCCTGCCTGCTTGTCCACACCACAGGGCTCCCGATGTCAGCCTGTTTCCACAGGCTGTGTATGTTCTGCTCTCACCTCTCTGAGTTTAGGCATTGTGTCCACTGCCTCGCCACTGGGCTGGTGAAGGGCTCGACCCTTCTGTGCTTGCATCATATAGTTCCAGAAATTCCCACATAAGCAAAATCTTGTGCTGAAAAGTACTGCCAGCAAATTAAATTAAATTGGCTGTGTCTGTCCCTACCATTCTCCCTTTCTTTTTCTCTAACTCTCTCCATCTTAGATTCCCAAATATGCAGGGATTAAGATTTTTACAGGCACGGTTCCCTCCTGGTTTACCTCACCTGCACGCACAACCTGCTGCCCTCATGTTGTGCCCCTGTTACAGCTGGTGGCTCAGCTCAGACATGTCAGGGAGTCTCTCAGCCCCCTGCTTGCCTGTTTAGGGACTGGAGTGTGTGTAGGCTGTAGGGAGGAAACAAATCCCCCTGGCCAGAGCAGGCAGCAGTGGTGCTGATGTACCAGGGCAGCAGTGCTGCTGGAGGGGATGACTACTGCTGCAGTTGTGATGGAGGGCAGAGCCACTCGAGTGTGGCTGCCTTGCAGCATGCTGTTGACTCGGCCTGCCAGGGAGTCCTTCAAGCCCTGAAGCTTTGTCACATAGGCTCAGCGCACCCGAGCAAGCCCTGCAGCTCCCTGTGAGCTGCTCTCACCCTGCATCCCTGTGTTACCTGGCAGGATCCAACAAGGTACAGGGGAGCAGGGAAAGCTTGGGGGGGATGGCACTTCTTCTGCACTTCTCCTGCAAACTTTTGTAAACATATTGCTAATGGGTTGGGGAGAAAACACTCTGAAGAGTTATATTGCCAAATTTGGAGACTAATTTTAGTCATTAAGGTATGAAGCAAGGGATTTTAATGCTGCTTTAAGTGTAAATCTCAAGGCAGCTCCAAAGATTGGAGTCGTTGATGATCCTGCCTTGATTATTATTAGAGGTTCTAATCTTTCCAGTGAAAATGAGCCTAAATGACACCCTCTTGTCTTGTATCTGTTGCCGATTTCTGGGAACTCTTCTTATCAGGCTGTGCAAGGGAGATTCCTGTAGTGGAATTGTTCTTGGATGTGAGGGGAAAGAGGGTTGAGAACTGTTTAATATTTCTGTTTGTTTAATTAGATGTTGGCATTGCTTACTCATCACTGACATATAAAGCTGCAACTCCCATCAGGCTAATGGCATCCTCATCTTCTCGGAGCCTTTCTTTGCCTTTACTCTGGTGGCCAGTGCAGAGAAGTCATGAAGTTGCAGTCTTGGTCCACTCTACCACCACCGGAGCCTTACTATGTTTTGTAGGGTGTAGCTACCTGGCAATAGTCCGTGCCTGACATTCCTCACTACCAGAACAATTCACATAGCTGGGAAAAAATGCTAGAAAAAGAGCATGTGTGGCCCTGACATGGGATGTTTTATGCTGTTACAAACAAATGCATGGCTAAGATTTTCTAGGTGGAGAGTGCTTTGGGGTTCTCCCAATGTTTGGGTTCCAAATGGCTTTGGTTTTTGGAAAATAACCAGTAGTCTGCCTTTGAAAATTGTCCTGTTGCAGATGTTTCATGCTGGGCTCCCTTATGGCTGTGTTTCCAACGCTGAACATGTCCCTTGAAGGTCACAACATGGAGCTAGTGTGGAATTTCCTTTGGAAATAAACATAATTGCTGATTGCACTTGGCAATGGGGAGTTAGTAGATGAGTTTGGTTGATTAATGGAGTTAGTACAAAAAAGTTTGAAAAAGGAAGAAACTAAAATAATGACCTGCTTTTTCATTTGTTTGAGGAAGTTTCCCTGATACAATTCTTTCATTAGATTAGCAGGGAAGTCTCTTTGTGCAGATAGTAGGAAAGCGTGAACCCACTGAAACAACAGATTTCTTTTTTCTTATTTATTTTCTTGAAATTGGTTCAAATTGAGTTAATAAGGGACAAATTGAAGATGAATATTAGGAAACGTTTCCTGATGTCATGGTGTAATAGAGCAGAAGAACCTCTCATGTCTGTAATAGAAATGTTAAGCTCTTATATCTGTAATAGAAATGTTACTTGTGTCATTTATAGAACTGTGCAAAGTAGGGGAGTGAAGAGGCCAGGGGCTGGCCCTGCAGGCAGCTTGGTCACCTCTGCCTCTCGTGGTGATGTGATGCTACTGGTGCCAGGGCAGATTTACAAAGTTAGAATCTACTTCATGCAACAGGATTGTGAATTGAAGTGAAATATATGAACAGGGTAAACTGTCAGAGTGCCATGGAGATGTCATATAAACCACTGAACTGTGAAATGTGTATTTACCTCCCCTTCCCTACAGTGTATTTCTAGACGGTCTGACAGTTAAGAAAACAATAGACCTGATTCTTATTTATGGCAACACGACTTTTAACATGCTCTCACAATGCAGCAAGGCCTTGAAATGAGTGTAGCTGTAATCTCAGTCCACTTAAAGGTCTTCCCTATTGCCAGAGCTGAGTAAGGAGGCTTTAGGATGAATGAGATTGAAGCCGGGACTGTTAACTGTCCATTTGTTCAGCTGACGTGAGATGCCCCAACAGGGAGTGCCTTCTGCAGAAGTGATGGGGCCTTTCCAGAAAAAGAGAATCACTGGTGTTGACTGCAGGGCTGATCACCCTTTAGTTTGATTTTACTGGGTGTAAGGCTCAACTCTGTCTGTAGAAAAAGGGACTTTCACCGGACTCTTTCAACATCCTTATCCCTATTCCTAAGCTCCTTCTCAGGATCACTCTGGACCCCATGAGGTGTGCTGTCTCTGACAGGGATAGAGCTTCTTGCAGGTGTGCTGTTCCTTCCTCTGGTTTCCGTTGCTTCCCTCGTCATTGCCTCAGTATTTGATCTGGGAGGAGGCTGTCTCCGCTGCTTCACCTGTTGGCCATCACTGTTCTCAAATGGCATGCAAAATCTCATTTGGAAAGTGAGTGAAGTGTAGGCTGTGGAGTGTGTTTACACAGCTGATTGCTATGGAACCCTCTGCTCTTTGAGGCAGAGGAAAACCAGGGTCTGTGGGCATACATGTGTGTGTGACTCTTAGATGTGCTTTCAGGAATTCATTGAGAGCCAATACAGTACATCACTTCCTTATCCTAGTCACAAAATGGGGGCAATTGCCCTGCCTTGCCTGATTGTCCCAATTCCTGGAGTAATTGTCCTGTTTTTCTAACTCCCTTCCTCTTAGATTTTCCATTGTTTGCACTGTGCTTCTACTCTCCTGATGTGAGCTGAAGAGGGGAGGCAGGCCCTTGTTTTGGGTTTGGTTTCCAAGCGTTAATGTTCTCCTTGCTCTCTTCTCTCTCCTACAGGTACCTGATCAATGTCACCTTTGAAGGCAGGAATTTGTCGTTCAGTGAGGACGGATACCAGATGCATCCGAAGCTGGTCATCATCCTTTTGACCAAGGAGAGGAAGTGGGAGAGGGTAGGATATGTTTGGTAATTTTCAAACTGTGTCAGGGAAGAAGATGGCGGGGGGAAGGCTCCAGGCAAATAATCCCCCCCACCTTTTTGTACTTGTTATGAAGGGCTGGCAATCTGCTTCTTGTATCCCAGACCACTGGCATCTCCAGTGCCCGTGCTGCTGTCTTCTCCATGCAGGATGCCATTACAGTCTTCCATTAGCATGCATAAAAAATTCATCAGTTTCCTTTCTGTAACCTCTGAACATCAGTTTTCCAGCCTTTCAGAGAAGAGACCTCCTCTGTGCTGTGAGTTTCAATGGCTGAGACAGAAAATATGTCTGTATGGCTTGGTGGCAGTGAAGTTCTGTATGCTAAGTGACTGTGACTGAGGTACAGTCACACTTAGTAATTTATGCCAGTGTTAACTGTGCTTCATATATCTGGCCAGTGTCCCTTGCAATGGGATGGTGCATTAAGTAGGATGTGAACGTGAGATCATATTGAGTTGTTCAAAGATCCAAATTTGCGTATTTTGGAATAATTTGCATGTAACCCAAAGCACCATTTTAGAAATGGTGTGAATTTCTGAGTTAGTGGGAAGTTTTGGTGCGTTTCACCTCCCACATAAATGTCAGTGGTCCAGGCTCAGAACAAGCATTCCAAAAGGGTTTCAGTTGAAGCAGAGGGGGTAGTTTAAGGGCTAAGAAAATGAGCTATAAAAAAGTTATGGGTGTGAGAAGTCAGAGCAAAGGAAGGAGAATTCATCAGAACACTCAACAGATACGAAACAGAAGTTGGTCTGGATGCAATCATGGCTTAGAAAAATCCCCCTTTGTCTGACCATGCACAGAAAATTTCCTCTCCTTTCCTGCTTGTTCCCTGCGTGGGCTTGCAAGTGACCATGACACCTGCTTGGTGAAAGTGAGGAAGAAATTAATGGGGAAATGAGAATGAAATGGGGAGCTGTGAGGAGAAGTGTATTTAGAAGAGACCTGTAGGAACAACTTATGAATGAGACAGAAGAGCAATCACATGAGTGCCTGGCAGGCACTAGGATTTCCCAGCAGTTGCAGGAGTTTGGGAAGAAGGTGAAAAGCCCCAGCTTGTGCCTGGTTTCCAGGAGAACCTCTCTACCTCATGGTCTCGGCACTATGCAGATGAGGGTGTGTGGTCTGGGAGAGTCAGAAGAGGTCTCAGTGGGCCAGGAGTGTGAGGAAACAAAGGGCATGGCATAGCATGTGTGGACAACTCTTGGACATAGCTGGATGCAGGCTGTCTAGATACTGCACAGGGCATGGACATGCAGAGCTCAGGCTGTAGAGACCTCACATCAGGCTCAGTCCGTCACTCAGCTTCATTAAAGCTTACCAGGAAAAGTCCAAGGGGATTTGTTCCTAGCTGGCACCAAGTTTGTTCTCACGGGGGAAAATTTCATTGTCAGAGAAGGAAAATGAGGCGGTAGCAGCATGAATCCTCCTAGGGGTTATTAGCAGGGCTGGCTGTGGGAATCTGTTGCTGGAATGCTTTGCAATCTCTGGGGACGAACAGCTAAATAAAGTCCTGTTTTTATCTTGCCTGTCACATGCTTCACATGTCGCACCCTCAGTGAAGGCTTGGTGGCTTCCATCAGTGGTAAGAAGGGTTGTTCAGTCTCTGAGAGTGTATTTGTGGTCTCTCAGATGAACCAGACAGTTAGTGGAAGGAATTCTGGTGATCAGGGGTGTTGGGATTAGACCTGGGACCTGCTAGAGCCTTGCTGTCTGCGGGGACTACTTGTCATCCATTAAAGCAAAACAATCCTTCATCTCATAGGAGCTGAGGCTGGACTGAAATGAGGCTATGATAAACTATGGTATTAGTGGTAAGAAAAGCATGTAGTGCTTCCTGGACACAAGTGTTTTATCTTGAAGTTGGTGTCTTGCTCAGAGAGGATCAGATTATTATAATCAAGCTCTGAACTGGTTGAATTTTATGCTGGCATGTTCTTCCTGGAAGGCACTGAAGTAATCTCCAACATGTTTTGATCACAGACCAAAATCTTTCATACCTGGAACCTCATGCTCTTTTTCTTAATTTTGTTTCCATTCAGCAGAAATGCAAATATTGAAATAGAAGTGTGGAACAGAGATCTTTGTGACAAAGACCACAGTTTTGTTCCATGTTCGCAGAGAGTCAGACAAAACAAACTGTTGGCCCTTAACAGCAGCTCCCAGGCAATGCCACAATACAAGAAATTATTAATATATTTTTAGCACATAATTCCAATACCTTTATAAGTGCATTGCTGTAGAACGTTATCCAAATTAGCACTAATTTTATGTAAATAGCAAGGTGCTTCATCCTGGCAACTTTTAGGCAAACACTCCAGCAGTAGGAGACACGAGATGAAAGGCTGCATGGGAAACACTGATTTGGTCCAGTTGCATTCACTATAGCTCAGTCTTTAACTACACACTTTTATCCATAATCAGATGCTATGCCTGGAAGGAACAGGAAGAGGTCATCTAGTCCCTCCCTGTGCCCAAGAGAGGGTTTAACTAGACCGAAATTATTCCTGACAGATGTTTGTCTCCCTGTTCTGAGAGACCTTCAATGCTAGAAACCCCATGAAATCCCAAGGTGATCTCTTCTATGGCTTCTTTCTCCTTACCCTGCTAAGTTTTTCTAATGTCTAACCTAGATTTCCCTGACTGCAGTTTAAGCCCATTAATACTTTGTGTCTCCATAATGGATGTGGATGCTAGCAAAAGCCTGTGTAGAGAAACTCAGGCATGTTTGCAGCAGAGAGAAAACTTTCTCATGTTTCTGTTAAGTTTTCTATGAGAACTCACTAAGTGAAAAATGAAAACAATCCTGCAGCTGATGTCTGTGCAGAAAAGCGTTAGAAAAACAGAGCTATGTTTAGTTAGCCAATGGCTTTAGGGGGTGTTCAACTTCCTAACCAATAATATGATACTTGTGTGCAGGGTGTTATAAAAAGAGTGTTATTTGTAATAAAAGTTGTTGGAGCTTGACCTATGTTCTGTGCCTTTGTGTTGCTTGTTCCTTGGCCGTTCCCAGGACAATGGCGACAAATGGACATAGTGAATTGTTTATTCTTTACCACTTCTTATCGTCCCTATGTGGGTTTGAAGTCTTCTATCATGTTGTCTCCCAGTCATCTCTGGTGTAGGTTAAACAAGAAGTTGTTCAGTCCCTCTTGGCAGGTCATGCTTTCTAGTCTGATCATTTCTGTTAGTCTCCTCTGGATTTAGTAACACAGTTTGCAGCTCTGTACAGCTTGGTACATTTGATTCTTGAAAGATGGCAAATGGATTTTGAGGGTATGTCTCATGGAGTAGAGATACACAAAAAGATATGTTTTAAAATAGGTGTGAAGTCTTCCGTTTTCTAAGCAGCAAAGATCCAGACAGTGACTGAACTGTTTCAGGATTTCAGGTCTGTGAAATATTTTGTGATTTTGATTTTTTTCCCCTAATTTGGGAATAAATATCTTTACAACCTCACCAGTTATTTCAGAACAGGAATTAATTTTCCAGAGTAGCTGCATCTGCCCCCAGACTCCGATGATGATAAATCTCCTCATGAGTTCTTCAGACAAACTGAAGCCTTGTAGGGCTGACAGTCATGAAAGAACAAAAAGAGAAACCACTTTCTACAAGCGGACAGTAACTTTAGCTCTACTGCTTGTCTGAACCATGAGTAATGATTCATCATGATAAGCAAATGTGCTGAATTTCATTCACTTCTCTGTTCCTTGGGGGCAGAATGCTGCATGCCTTTCATCACTACCTTTTCAGCAGCTGGTTAGGAAAGCTCTTTGCTTCACTTGCTAGATAGCCTAGGTGTGTTTTGGGTGCCTAGATGCCCTGTTGTATTTATCACAGAGGTACAGGTATGCAGACGGTGGTGGTGAAGGATGTCAACTCTTACGCCCCATGAGGGCCATGCCTCAGGGCCATGATGAGTGGGGGGCAGATGTCTTGCAAAGTGAGCCAGAAGGTCAGTACTACACTAGGTTTTGTGTCAGTGGGTTCTGATATTTTGTGTGGGAAGAGTTTTCACTCAGTATTTTTCTTTACTGCTTGCCTTTCTCTTCTGCTCTCCTATGATCCCACATATGATGAGGACTTAATTCTGGGTTCATGATCTCTTTCTGAGAGCTAGCAAGTGCTGCTATCTCCAGCTCTTGCTCCCATCCTCCTTCTCTACTGAGTCCTATCCCAGTAGCTCCCTAGCAGCAGTCCTGTCCCATTAGCTCTCAGATCCTCCTATCTGCTTCCTCACTTTCCCCCAGCAACCCTGGGGATGACACAAATGTTATGAACCCTCTTTTGCATTCTTTCTCTACTTTAATTACTAGTGAGTTTTGCATCACTTCTATCACTAGTCTGTTCTCATCTTCTCTGTTTTGCTGGTGCTTCTCTGCATCTTAAGTGAGTCACTGGGGTTTCAGAGCACCTTTCCATGAGGCTCATGACACCAAGTTCTTGTGCCACCCCACAGAGCCTTTTGATTCACTTCATCTCTTACCAAGCATGCCCCATTAACTCCTTTTCCTGTCTGGACAAGCAAAGCCCGAGGTGATGGTTTTGGTCAGGGTGCCACTACAAACCATCTTAGAGGACAGATGGGAAACTTATATTGAAAGATTCATTCTCCTTGCTGCATGTACTAATCCTCTGCCCCTATCAACCTTCACTCCGCTCAGCAGAAAAAGTGTTTGACTGCTGCTGGTGCTATAATTATCAGCATTTGACTTTTGAACCCTTCAAATCCAGCAGGGTCTGTTCTGCTTCCTCTAGCATTGGTGTGACCATGATTACAAATTCATGGGCAGGCTGCTCCTAGCCTGTACCCTTACACCATTGTACACATTAGTGCTCCCTGGGAACAGGGCCATTTGCTGTAACATCCTCTCAGCTGCTTCAGTGACTGTGGACTTCCAGGACTTCCTAATGCTGCAACAAGATGGAAAATAGTGCCACTACTCGCTGCCACATGGGCTTTCCAGAGATGTGTTCAGCCTTGGTCACAGTCTGCATAAGATGAGTTTGTGAACTTCTGTGACCCTCTCTCCAGCTTGGGACAGAGAACAATTATGCCCATCCATGCCTGGGAAGGATTCTTCTGGGATATGGGAGAGAGATATATAAAGGAAAGAAGGATTTAGAAGAGAAAGATGAAAAATGAGGATTTCCCTTATCTGAAAAAATGAGGAAAGAGAACAAGATAAATCTTTGAACACCTAAATGATTGTTGAAAAAAGGGCATACTGGTCAGTTGCTTTTCATGCCCCAGTAGGGAGAAAGAAGAAGTTGTCTTGATAAATTTTCAAGCAGAAAGATTTCAGTTAGATATGTAGGGAGCTGTCTAATCATTGGCATGGTGAGACATGGTGAGGCTCATTTGCTGGTAGAGGTTCATTTGCTGGAGGACACAGAGAAAAATATCCAACAGTGCAGGATCTCAATCTGTCTTGTCTTGCCTCTGAGCTGGTGGATGCAGTAAGTGATCTCTTGTGGTTCTCTGCCAGCCTACATTTCTGTGATTAGATGAGCAAGACGAACCTGAAGTGTCTCAAAAAAGCTGCTTATTTCATAGGAAAGAAAACCCACTTATGGACAAGCTGAAACTTCATGCCTGATCCAGTGTGGACATAATTTCTGCTAGCTTCTACCATGAACCTTTTGTAGGAGCAGGCAGTTGGCTTTTGTGGATGGCTGTGAACAAAAGCTCTTATGGGGGCACTTGTCACCTCTTGAAGTCTGCACCTTTGGGGAGTTGATTAACACCACGAAGACGCTGAAGAGGCTGTAGCTTTTGATGGTGATGCAGCCTTCAGGCCTGATCTCAAGTCTTTCTGTGCATTAAAAGAAATGTTCAGTCATCTCTTTGTGTGCTTCAGTGTCCCAGTGGCAGAAATAACAGGGGAGAGGAGGAAGAAGACTGAAAATACTGATCAGTATTCTTGGTTTTTAGTAATGGTCCATGTGGTACTGACCACTCCGTGAAGAATCAATATGAATCATGTTATCCTATCTGTTGTATTGCTTAGCAGAAGGAAGGACTTCGTTTTTTTTTTTTTTTTAATTTCACTTTCTTGGAGAATAAAAGCCTCCTTAAAAAAGGCTCTTTAAAAATAGGAGAAGAACAAGAATGTAGGGTTGTGAGGTGAAAACGGCATCTGTACAAATCCAAGTCTTCTCTGAAGGCCTTCCCCTGACTTTGGAAAGATGACTAGATTGAGACAGTTTCTTCCTTGTGTTGTCTGGTGCCCACCTAAGCCAGCCTTTCTGATCACTTACACATGCATGCACATGTGTGCTTGCCTCCACGGGGTAGAAGTTACTGCCTTTGGTCAGGTTCTGCTCTGTGTGTGGAGTTCTGGCATCTTGCCTGTGTGTCCGGGGAATGGATTTTTTATTCCACTGACTCCTTTTACAGTGAGACAAGATTGGATTGTTTTTGCCAATCAGTCTTGTTTAGCTAATTTTGCTGTGTACATGGAGATTTATGACTCATTGTCCCTGGGGAGAAATGGCATAGAAGTTTATTTAAACCCACTCAGATTAAGTGACTGATTCTGTTCCCATAGAACCAGTTTTTAGAAGGATAGAGCTTCTCTTAGGCCAGAGGGACTGTTCTGGATTCAAGCACATATGGCTGTAATTAGAACAGGAGTCTGTACTTTCATTTCCCCCCTTGTTTTTCAAATGTTCTTTCTGGACATGTCTCTAAGAGACCATAATTTGCTGAATGCCTTACTTCTCATTAGACAGCAGGCTTGCATCAAAGAATACATATTTTATGGATATCCCACTCCCAAGTGAGTGTCCCTTAGATACCTGATCTAGGTCACATCTGATGGGTCTGTTTATGACCCTGATTCAATCAGACAACCAGATGGCTTTATTTGTGCACCTATGCTGCACCCACTGCCAGGACTTGGCCTGACTTCTCACAGTTGTCCAGGACCTAACTGTATGTATTTGTGGCTAATTATGGCCGTGTTAATCTTACACTGACTCCTAAGGAGAAGGGCAGATTCAAGTGCCACACAAAGCCTTCCTTATCAGAGGATAAACGGAACAATCTTTCTGAAAAAGCCTTCTACGTAAATCTTGTGGACATGCTGGTCAAGCTATGTCTTTGCTGGATTACTGCATCCTGCAACAATAAGCTAGTCTAGCTCTGACCAAAGAGAACATACTGGGTGTCTCTTCCTAACTGCTGTATGTTATCTCATTATAAGCTGTTCGCTCGCTTTGCCTCTTGCTGAAGCAGTTCCTGACTTTGCTTGAGTTTTGGAGTGTATTTGTATGATTCATGAGCCTGCAGAAAAATATGCTGGCTCTTCTCCACCAGACCCTACTCCCTTGCTACTGGAGGGAATTCTTACATTGAAACAGTGACAGCTTCTTGGAGAGACCTTGTCCTCTTATGCAAATCATATATTGGAATATCTGGAGATCTTTATTAAGGCTAGGCTGTAGTTGGAATGCTTCCTGCCATTTCTGTGCTGGTGTAGCTGATGAGGGTGATAGCAGCCATCTGACCTTTACTGGGGTTGCCAACCTTGCTCCTTGGACAGGGGATCCTGGAGGATTGTGCTCAGTGTACTAATGTGATAACAACATCCAGCCACAAGAGAAGACTGACCTCACCTTCGTTGTATTCTGGATGAGAACTCTTGTCTGGAGCTTTCTCTCAGCTGACTTGCAGTGAGAGGTGTCACTGTAACCCTTTGCCACGTGTATATGCAGTCACCTCTTGCACATCATCGTTGCTGTCCCAGCACCCAGGTATGGACTTTGGACTCTGCTCTGCAGGGAGCTGAGTGAACACTAACAAAAAAGGTGGCTCCTACCCCAAAGTGGTTGCACTCTAATTACAAGACAAAAGGTAGCAGATGGGTACAGATGGACCAACGGGGGAGTACAAGGGAACTATCAGACAACATTAGTCAGCATGGTAGGCAGCAGGCTTTGCACACCAACTGCCTAACTCTTGTGAAGGCTTTGATCGGCAGCAGAGAATTGTAACTGGCTTTGTGCAGGCTTATGGGAGCCTCATCGAGAGTGTGAAGGGCAGACAGGGAAATGCAGTAAAGGTGCTTGGAGAGCTGCAGCTGAGAAGGTGCAACAGCTTAAAAATACCCAGTGCTGCTGGAAAATTTCCAGCCTTCTTAATATCTGAGGGGATAATCCTAAATTTACAGAAAACCAAAAAACCTCTGCTAAGGCCACATCTTGCAATGCAGCACAACCTCCCAGTACAGGGCTGATGTGCTGGTGCCAGAGCCACATTGCTTCTGGTTGAAACCCCTCCTGCTTGCCAGCAGCTTGGAGATTTCCATGGCATGTCAGATGCTGCTGTGTATCTGTGTTCCTTTAATCATGTGCATTTCATTGATTGTGGGAATGTTTCATCCCAGCATGTTGAAAATAAACATCCATATCTTAATGCAGAAGATAGCTGCTTTGCTATGGGAAGATGAGCTTTCAGGCATGGGTACAGTAACTACATATTCCTATCACAGCACAATATCAGGGATCCATCCTATCATCATCCCTGATCAGTCCACAACATCCTCAAAAAACCCCAAAGCCCAAAAATAAAACCCCAAACCAGGAAGAGTGGTTTGATTTGATCCCTAATTTCAATCTGAACACAAGAATGACTTTTTCCCTGAATTCCATGTACAAGTGAACTGATTGAAGTGTCTGAAGTCACTTGGCTTGTTCAGCCTGGAGAGGAGGAGGCTGAGCAGAGACCTCATAGCAGTCTCACAGAATTCACAGCTTCACAGAATCACAGAACATTCTGAGTTGGAAGGGACCCACAAGGATCATCGAGTCCAACTCTTCCTCACGAGGGAAAGCAGACAGGCAGACACTCATCTCTTTTCTCTGTGACCAGTGACAGGACACAAGGAAATGGCATGAAGCTGTGTCAGGGGAGGTTTTACCTATATATCAGGAAAAGGTTCTTCACCCAGTGGTTGGTTGGGCACTGGAACAGGCTCCCCAGGGAAGTGGTCACAGCACCAAGGTTGACATAGTTCAAGAAGTGTTTGGACAACACTCTTGGGCACATGGTGTGACTCTCAAGGATGGTCCTGTGCAGGGCCAGAAGTTGGACTTCAGTGATCCTTGAGGTCCTTTCCAGGTGAGGATATTCTAAAACTCTGTGATTCTGTGGCTATTTATCAGCCCAACAGCAATTGCTTCATCTGTACTCCACCCAGGAGAGACGTGAACAGGTTATGTATCCTTTAATGCTGGATAGATACACAGCATAGACACTTTCACTGTCCCTTGCTTTGTGCCCAGTCACCTGCTAGAAACCACGTCAGGAAGTCTGTAGCAGTGAGGAACCACACAGGTGCCATTGGAAGAGGAAGTTTATTTCCTGTTGCTTTTGGTGGTCAGACTGTGCCATGAAAAGGCAGCTAAAGGAAGCATGGGAATTCAGACAGCTTTTAGATTTGAAATGCAGGAAGAGACGAGGGCACAGAAACTGAGTCTGGAGAAAGCACTAGCACAGCTTCAGCTGAAGGAGACTCACAGTGAGTAAACATGCCCCCAGTGCCTGAGGGTGTGTTTTCATCTGTTCAGTTGCATTTGCTTGAGACTGTCTCATGTCAACGACATCTTTGCTTGGCCTGTGAATCCTTTGCTTTTTCTATTTTTACATCATCTGAATGTTATTAACTGGAGGCTCTGTTTTCCTTCCATGGGGCTTGAGAAAAGGGAAGTGCTGCATATTCATAGGACCCTGTGTTATTCTTTCTTTTGCCTTTTTCTTTCTCTTCCTCCGCTTCCTCTTCTCTCTTTGTTTTTGGTAAGATTTTGGCAGTTTGCTTTTCCTGCAGTAAAAGTCTGGCCACATTTGCTTCTGAATGGGTTTGAAATAAGGTTTTCCTAATATGAAATGGCTCGGACTTTTTTTCCAGTAAGAAATAGCTTGTTCATTGTGTCTTTGGCTCGGTTTGCTTCTCTCCTCTGGTGCTGGTTTTTGCCAGTGTTCCCATGCTTGTTCTCACATGTTCCTTGTTTTGTGTTTGAACCCTGCTTGTATGTGGTTGACTTGGCTTGATGCTGAACTGCATCTTGACAGTATTTTTTACTAGACGGGACAGTCTTTTCCCTTGTGGTCTTCTCTGCACTGTTACGTGTAAACTTCTCTGCTGTTTTTCAAAGGTATTTCAGTGGTAAAACTGTGGTTATCACTAGAGCTACTCTGTGCTTGAGTTACTCTTGCTGCTCATGAGCTCTGGCATGCGTTCAGTGTCATTGATTTGAGCATACAATATGTTCAGCATCGTTTGTTTTCCCTGTGCCTGAACTGTGTTTTCCCCGAGTCTGTAATTTTTTCAGACTGCCTTTGGTAACGTTAGATCCCGGCTCTGGCCGTTTCATTGCCTTGCAGTGATGTCTGAGTTTCTGTCACCATCCTTTGGATTTTCTTCCTTGTGAAAGGACCTGGCATTCACTAACCTGGGTTTAATTCTAAAATGTGCTGGGAGTTGTGCTGTCTTCTGCTGAGTCAGCAGTTTGACAATCTTATTTAATTTCCTTCTGCTGGGCTAGCTGCATGCTGCAATGTCTCCCACCATGCCAAGCCTGAAAGGCTGTTTGACAGCCGTTTTCTTGTTCCCCTTTAAGCTTTCAAACTGGTCTGCATTTTATGTGTAACAGTTTCTGGTGCTTGCTTCCCTTAGGTTTATTTCCACAGTTCCCGTACATGATAATGACTTACATTTCTATTGTTCCTTCCTTCGAGAAGGATCCTAAGCACTTTGCAAAATTAACATAGAGGTAACATTTCACTGTGAGTAACATTCAGCCACTCATGTGGTGGAATGGGGTTAGACTGTTTAATGATGCAAAACAGCGCTGCATAGCCATGTAAGGTAAGGAACAGGAGTCTCAAACAGAAGGAGGAGAGGAATTTTTAATTAGGCTTTGGCCAACTTTGTCCACAAAGTCTGTTTTTGGGGAAAATGACATGGATCATTAAATAAGAGGAGTCAAAAGGGCTGTGTCCTTCCCCTTCCAGATGATAATGCCTGAGCCTCAGATATATGGTGGGAGGAACAAATGAGTCTGTGAAAAAACATAGTTCAGGATCAATGAAATTATTAATTAATTTTGGCCAGATATGGAGGATTTATTTTGGAAGTTTTACAGCTGTAAATGGAAACTGTCATCTCGGTGTTTTCATGTAGACTCACAAAAGCCTTTAGATACCATTTGCAAAGGTGATGTGGAGGAGAAAATGGCAGCATCTTTCCCCGGAACCCAGAGCCTCGTTAGGCAAACAGTGAGGACAGACTACTAGGCAGGGGGAAAACTGTATTCAAATCATTTCAGCCTGACTCAGAATGGAGGCTTAAACTGCACTCTCTGTCACCTCTCATGAGAAAGATCTAGCCTTTGGGACTGTGATTTTTTTTAAATTTTTTTTTTTTAAAATCGATACTTTGTTGCTAGTGAGTACATGAAGTGTGTCTGCAAATGTGTGTTCCAATCCAAATTTCCATCACTTTTATTATTCATGTCTGGTAAAGAACATGATTTTTTGCATGTGTTAAATGACTTAGTTTGATTAGTGGAAAATTCTAAAAAGCAAACCATCTGGGTTTAGCTGGAAGAAATACCTGGGTTTAGATTGAAGTAATAATTTTTTTTTTTTTTTTT
>WEKY01001352.1:238617-312183 GCA_013390045.1 Picathartes gymnocephalus
TTTTTTTGGTTTGTTTTGGTTTTTATCTCAGATTTTTGACTACTATTTTGAAATTTTCAGCAACAGAAGTCAGGGACCTCCTCTCATTTCTATTCAAATGGATATTTTTGTGTGCTTCAGGAAGCCAGAAATATGAACCAGATGATTCTGGTATTAAAAAAAGAACATACTCTTAGACACTGTACCTCCTTCAGAGGAAATTATCGTCTCTCTGCTCCAGAAAGTTCTGCAATGATAAATGCAAAACTGTGCAGATGCTGATGGAATAACCAAACCTTGGTTTCTGAGGAGAAAGCTAGGGATGGAAATCAGTTCAAGGTTGAGATCCTGAAAGTGTTCAAGGACTGTTGGATGGGGCTTTGTGAAACCTGGTCTAGTGAAAGGTGTCCCTACACATGGCAGGGGGGTGGGACTGGATGATCCTCGAGGTCTCTTCTAACTCAAGCCATTCTGTGATCTTGGACAAATCTGAAGCTGCGATCCCTGTTGAGGGCTTATGAAGGGTATGGTGAACATGGGCACAGCTGTGTGGCAGGAAGTGTACAGAAATTATTGGAAGGAGATATAAGAATGAATGATAAATATTTAGACATCACCACAACTTTGCAAGATGGTTCCTAAAAATTAAAGCAAAAGAAGAGGTGTTCTGTTCTTGAAAGGCCTCTCTCACAGACCACCCAGACATCATCCTCTATAGTGACATTCAAAGCTTGTGTCTTTTCCTTGCTGCCTTCTGCTCTCTCCCACTTCTGTTGCTGCAAACCAGACTATTGTGAGTTATACTGATGCTGTAAAAATGGTACGGCAGTTCTTGACCCAGCCCCTCTTTCTGGGGCACAAGCACAATCTCTGTCCTCTGGTGGGTTGGGACAGCAGCTCTTGCCTGGTTCTTCATGTGACATGCACATGCTTCGCAAGTCCTTTCATGTTCTCCCAACATTGTCCCTCTAGACAGTGGATTGTGGTGGAAAGTTCAGCAAAGTCACAAAAGGAAGATAGCCAAGAAAAGGGGAGAGAGGTGGGAAGGTTTAAAATAAACAACTCTAGTGAGATCTGTGTTGAAAGAAAATTGACTGCATCCTTGATTACAAATGTGTATCTTGAGGAAGAGACTAAGCCAAGGTTATTTCTGCTTGAAATTTTGCGGTTACTGGTCATCTATTTCTGCAGCACTTGGCAGAGCAGTGAACTGAATACTGAATGCCACGTGGCCAGTCAAATACCTACCTGCAGCATAGCACTGACAGCACTGGAAACTGGAACCGACTTCAAGGGTTTTCTGACATCACCACAGCCTCTGTAGAAAGAGAAGGAGGCAGGTTACCAGCCTTCTGTGAGAAACTCTAAGAGATACTGCAAACACCTATCTTCCAAAGTAGATGACCCCCTCCCTTTATCTGCCTGCCTGTCAGAGGGTTTCCTTGCAGGTGAAGGTAGCTTCTGAGTTGCCTGTGCAGAAGTAGATCTGAAAAATTATTTTCTTTACCTTTTCCAGCTTAGGTTTGGGAACAGGGAAGCTGCGAAGGTTGTAATTACCATAATCCAGTTGTTGAGTCAGACAAGCTTTTCATTAACACGTCTGTTCTGTTCACTTCAGCTTCAGGGTAGTTTGAGGTAACTGCTTATCTGTACAAGAGTGGTTGGTCTAGGGGATAAGACCTCCATGTGAGTGTGAGTGGCATCTTTTTTTGGTAGTTTTCAAGGCTCAGACTTGACTGGAAGAGGCTACAAGGGCTCAGAAAAGCACTAGACAGTGTTCCAGTTTGCCCGTGAAATGAGACTGGATGGTTGATCCCCAGTACTGAGGTGTCCCGTCTATTTTGTGTTGGACATGCAGACAAGAAATAGCACCACAGCTGTTAAAAAACATCTGTGTTTTGATTTTACTTGTTATGTTTTGTTCCCTTCTTACTGCAGTCATTATCTCTCTTGCTACTGGGTGTATAGGAGCCTGTGCCAAAGTCATAGTGAGGTTAAAGATATTTCATTGAATGGTGCTCATACACTGACCCTACAGTACATATCTTTTTCAGGGGTGGATCTACCTTGTTTTGTGTTTCTGGTGCAACTGAAGGTACTGAATCTGTTCTTCAGAGACCTCTGTGGCTTTGCATCCTCAGTATTTTATAGGTTTGTCTTACAGCCTGGATTGAAATCAGGTTTGTGCATGTAGCTTACAGGTGGTGTGGTCTTCATGCAGAGTGCTAGACACTGATACTTTCTTCCGTGCTCTTGGTGGAACACAGGTAAAAGGTTGCTGACCCTAAAGACAAGTTGCACTGTCTGCCTGCTTGGTGTTTCTGAGATGTTTTTCTTCTTTATGGGCTGTGGAGGTCTCTAATGTCATTTTTCTGACCTTGTGTTAATTGGAAGTGTTTTCATGGATGTTTTTCAATTTTATTGCCATTGCACTTGGACAGATTGAAATAATACACAATACAGAATGGGAGATAAATAAACCTAATGATCTTATGAGGTTTGGCAAATCTTACATCTGTGGTGCCTGG
The DNA here is from genome assembly GCA_013390045.1 of Picathartes gymnocephalus. Lineage (NCBI taxonomy): Eukaryota > Metazoa > Chordata > Aves > Passeriformes > Picathartidae > Picathartes > Picathartes gymnocephalus. The sequence continues at coordinate 241,125 of WEKY01001352.1, forward strand.
AGCATCCTTGTTGGCTAATAAACTACTTGTCCTTCTTTTTCTGGCTTTTCCTCTGGAGAAAGTGTTCCCATAGGGTCTCTCTCTTGCACACAGGGAGTCCCAGGATTGCTAAGGAATGGGAGGGACAGCAGGGGACAAGGGCAACACACCGGAGGGGATGCAGGGTTGTAGGGAACTGTGGAATGTACAAAGTGACATACCAAAGGGGAAGTTCACTCTTTTGTTAATCAAGAATTCAAAAGAAGAGGAATCAATCAGACAAACTGGCCTTCACCTGGGTTAGAACAATTCCTCAGCTAGTTTCCTTAGCAGGATGACTGATGGGTTGTGGTCTGCCTGCCAGAAGTCCCAGGAAATGGGACTTGGTCAATAAGGGAGGAGCAGTCCGGCAGTCTGCCAAGCTCCTCAGGCCCTTGCAGTACTACAGTGCATGAGGTGAACCTTCCTCTTTCGGTTGGTGCATCGGCAGAAAGAGAAACCTTCTGGCTTATGGATGGACTGACTTACAGAGACTGCTTTCATCAGCACTTGTTGAAAGGGGAGCCTCATGGAGGTGATAGTTTTCTTCCTGTTTATGTTATGGTCATTGAACTACTTGCAGTTGTGTGGCCATGGCTATGAAAGAAGAGTTCAGACCAAAGCTCACAGTGATGTCCCTTACCTCTTGCAGTTTGCCACATTCAGAGGAAACCCCTAAAGCATTTTGCTGCAGTTCACTAAAACTGTCTGTGATGATGTCTTTTCTAAGTCCCCCTGAAGAAGACACAATTTTATTTACTTTGATTTCCATCTGCAGTCTTTTGACAATATAGTTTACAAAGGGGTATATTTCTGGGATAAATTGGTTCAATATTTATTGTCCCAGAATGAGAATTTCCTCTGTATTGCTATTCCCAACAAATTAGTTTACTTGAGAAAAGGAAAATTTTATCATCTTGTAGTTCTCTGTCCTGAAGCCATGCTGAGTACCAATGATCTTCTGACCTGTGGCTGTGGGCTAATGTTCTTTTCTTATCACCTGTTTTACAGCAGCAGTTTTTAATTCAATATTGTAAGGTGCAGTTGCCTCTGCAAGGGTGGTGCTTGATTGTTCTAGATCCTTCTTATAGTACCCCTGCAGCCTGTGATGGATGGCATGTTGTATAGAGTAATTCCTTCTTAAATCTGTGCACAAACTCCCCAAGAGAAGCCAAAGGAGAAGAGGTGGAGCTGTCCTTGTGGCAATTTTCCCTGCCTCCCCTGAACACAGGAGCCAATTTTCCTGGCTGCTGAGGAAGATGTATTTTGAGAAATGGCAGCTGAAATTAAACTATGGCAAGACAAAGGGGTGGTAGAGAAAAGTACTTTTTGAAAGAACATGTTAAATCCTAAACATCTCCTTCAGTCCAATGCCTCTGCCACTTAACTTTGTGGTGAAGACAGATCAAGGGACTTCCAGTGATAGTCAGAAATAGTGGGGTTTCTTTCAGCAGCTGCTATGAAATCTCTGCTCTATGCTACAGGTTTTTCTGCCCATGGTTAGCAGCGTAACATCTCCCCAGCAGGTAGTGGTTTAATGTGGGCAATAAATGATATGGGAGACTTCAGAGTGGCTCAAGACATAATGTCCCATTTTCCCAGTAGCAAGGCAGGACTGCTTCTGCTTATGCTTTTTGGAGAGCTGAGTGAATTGTATCTTCAGGCTGTCCTTCCAGGCTCCTCCACAGATGCTGAGAACTGTTAAAAATGCCAGTGGACTAATTGAAGTGTCCAGTGATTTGGACTTCATGTATCAGGCTTTGTGCCTTGGATATTTTAAGTGTGTGGTCCCCTGGGGCCCAGGAAAAGAAATAAAACTGTTCTAGAGACAAGCATTTTTCTGGCCTAATGCTATGTTCAAAACTGTGTTCTTTCAGAGTTTCCCATAGGCCAGGACAGTCAGCAGAGGTAGATTGACTTGTGGAATGGCTTAAACACAATTAAATGAGCTGGACTCCCCATCCGTGTTATGTCTTCAGGGAAAATAGTCTAAGTTCTTAGTTTTGGGGTGATTTTTTTTCTGTCCTCTTTATTGTCTTGTTTCGGCTTCAGGCTGGGGCTTCTATTCAATGGCCAAAGATCTCAGGCAACAAAAATGCCAGGTGTGAAAGTCTAATACAGCAATGATGTGTTCTTCTTGACACTTATTATCCAGGCTAGCTTCTGGCTTTTGTCTGCTTCTGCACCCAATACACCAAACGCAAGCCTGGAAACAAACCTCGACATGGCTGTGAACAGGCAGTGGTTGGTACTGGGTAGGAATCTTGACAATTGTCCCAGTGTTTCCAGGAGATGACGCTTTAGTGAGGTGCTGTAGGGCAGACAAAACTTTGCATGTTACTCTTTTGAGGGGCACAGGTGAGTGGTGTTTGATGTCTGCAGGAAGTTGTAGATGTGCATATGCATTGTTGGCTTAACAGGGCAGATATGGAAGTGTACTGGTCCTGTGTGTACTTCTGTGTGTGAGTTAAGAGGTATTGGCCCTTGCAATGTGTGTGGAACACTGCCTTGTTATGTGTGTGTGCAGGGCCTAAAGCCACCCTTGCTTCTTTCAGTCTTGACTGACCACAAGAGTTTTTATCACTCCTATAAATGCAAGTTTCTTTGTCTTTGCTTCTTTCTAATCGTTGCCATTGCAACTTTGGGAGTATTTTCTAAACCTGGGAATGCTCAGCCCTTTCTTCAGCATGAAGCCATATTCCTATTTTCCTATGACAGCAAGTTCCATAACCTCATGCTCTAGTTTGTGGAGAAGAATTTCCTAGGTCCCAAAAGCATATATGTGCAATGCTAAATGAAAGACACTAATAAAAATAAATTGGAACAAATCTGTAGCCACTTTTAAAAAACTCCAGATTCAAAACATAAGACTTCCTTTCTTTTCTGGATTGTAAGCAATTTGATTCTGGTGTGCTCTTTTGTAATTGTATCTAGTCCTCTACAATCTCCTAGTTTAGGAAGCGCTACCATTTGGTGATCATGGTGATCCAAAATATTCTTATTCTGTATGTTTTTGACCCAACATTTCTTCAAAATTTTAAAAATGTAACAAAAATCTTGAAAAAAAAGCATTTAGAGTTTGACTTTACTAAGTGTTTTTCAAATTATATTACTGTGAAGAAAAAAATACCTCTTTTTAATAAAGACACACTTTTTAGTGCTAGTATAATTCTGTGGTTGGTTAAATTTTAGCTTCATGCTTGTTAAATGGCTTGAGTGACGTTTCACATCCAAGGAAATCTAGTTCACAAATAGAAACATTCTGAGTGATTGTGAGTGAATGTTTCTTGAGACTGCAGCTGTTCCTTGAGATTTCTTCTAATTTTCTCTTTCTGAAAGCACATCAGCTGTGGATCTCCTGAGAGAGCTTCACCTAGACATGCGATTTTCTGGAGAGTTGTACTTCATATCCAAAATAAGTGAAGATAAAATGCTGGCTATAGCCAACATTCATGGTGAAGTGCCGTGGATGCATGGGCCTGTGCTCTTAAGAAACAGTCTTCTATCACATCCCCATGTGAAAATGTGTTTTGATAGATGGGATGGGAGTTTAAATGTTGGCAGCTCGTTCGGGGCAAGGGCTGTCTGTGCCTTTCCCTAAATGGCCATTGACACAAAAGAGCATCGGATGTTTCATAGTCCACTGAGCTATGCCACAGTCTATGGCAGCTCTTCGTCAAGCTGTGAAGTCCATTGAGGCCTGGGGCAGTGCAGTGGTCAGGATGTGGTAACAGTGCTGCTGGGGCAACAATTTGTCCTTGGATTGACCTGACTCCAGTCCAAGGTCTTCTCTGGAGCTGGCATCAGAGGGTATGGGCTGCACCCTGAGGAAAACAGGAATTGCTCTGCAAGGAAAAGGGTGATACTACATGGTACTATGGGGCATCAAGGAGGCCTTTCCTGCACTATACATGATTTCCTTTGGCAAGGGAAAGGCTCTTCCCTTTTCTCTCTCTGTCCTTACATCCTTCTCTCCCCTCACTTCTAGCTTTCTCTTTCCTTCTCACTGGCTGGGTCGCTAAGAGCAGCCCAGTTGGGACTGAGGTAGAACTGCAGACTGGCCTCTTGTGCAGTTCTCCTAAATGCCTTTTCAAGCAAGCTCAATAATTGATGAGTACCTGAGTCCTTGTCTGCACTGAAGAGTGCACATGGTGTTTAGTACATGAAAAAGCTATTTTGCCCATCAGAGCTCATCGCTGGAACAGCACAGTTTCCCCAGGACACCAGTTAATTGATCTCTCAGTAGTTATAGAGAAAGTTCCTTTCTCCAGTTCTCTCAGCTGCTTCACTTCTTCCAGCATAGAGCTTGTGCCTGCTGCTGACTTCCACGTGGCACACCAGAGCACAGTTCAGTTGCCTTCTTCCTCCAGTGGGTTATTCCCTGATCCCTAACACTCCTGTCCAGCCTGTCCTCTGCTGTATCTGAAACAAGTGTAGTGGATTTCAGATCATCTCCTGGGTTTCCACAGCTTGGGTTTTCACACTGAAACATTTCACAACTTGTTGCCTGCCCAGGATTAGCTGCTTTTACTGAGGTGAAAGATGCACTGACACAGCTGTGGGTGCAGGAGAGAGCAGGAAGTCAGGGTTGAAATGTCTCAGAAGAGATGAAGAAGGAAGAGGAAGAGTGAGTGTTGTTGCCAGCCAACAGCTACGTGCCTAGCAGTCCCTTGCTAACCTTTGCCAGTGGGATGAGGAGGAGAATCAGAAGAAGGTGAGACCCGTACATGGAGATAAAAACAGTTTAATAATTGAAATAAAATAAAATCTATTAATCATAGTAATGAGAAGGAAGATAACAAAGAGAGGAATAAAACCCAAGAGAAACAAATGATGCATAATACAATTTCTCGGTGCCTGCAGACCAGTGCCCAACCCATTCCTGAGCAGCAACTGGTGACTGCCAAACAACTCCCTGTTGTTATATACCAGGCATGACATTCTATGGTATGGAACACCCCTTTGGCTTGTTCAGATCTGCTGTCCTAGCCATGCTGTCCCCAGTCTTCTTGTGCACCTGCTCACTAGCAGAGCATGGGAAACTGAAAAGTCCTTGACTTGAAGTAAGCCCTACTTAGCAACAACTAAAACATCAGTGTGTTATCAACAGTATTCTCATACTAAATCAAAACCACAGCACTGTATCAGCTAATAGCAAGAAAATTAAGTCTATATCAGCTGAAAGCAGGACAGTGGGTGAGAACTGTCATATCAGGGAAGGTGCAAGCCATCAGCTTAACATCAGTCCCTGCTGAACACACAGGTAGGATAGGGTAAATAGGACAGAGTAGCTGAAGATGCTGCTGAGCAGGACAGAGGCATATTGACAAAGCTGAGTGTGGAGTGGGAGGAAGGACTGAAATAGTTGAGGTGCTGCAGATGGGGTCATAGGTACACTGACTAAACTGCTTACTGCTGTCAGGGGCTGAGATGACAGCATGTGCTGCGAGCCAGGGCTGTAGGATGGGGAGGTCTGGTGCATGTCAGTACCAGTCTCTGCTCTGCTGTCAGCCTGACAAGGGAGACTTCCACAAGGGCATAGGTGCGTGTTTCCCAAAACAAGGTAACAACCTCCTTTCTCCTGTTGCAGCAACACATTACATACCCAACCTGCTCCATTTTCAAAACAAATTTACAGAAAGGGCATTCGCTGAAGGCACTGCATTGAATCTGTTCGTGTAAAGCTGACCCAGCTGGTATTTGCCAGATACTGGAGAAACATCAATGCCTGTCTTTAAAAAAGATTAGAGGGAGCAGAAGGGAAAGGAGCTCAGGAATTGTAGATTTATGGCATCAAGGTTGCTTAACTCTGATTCTCAGAAAGCATATGAAATGAATTATCAACTAAGCTCTTTGTCAGCACCTGAACAATGACATGGAGACTTGTAGAAGTCCACCAGGATTTGTTAAGAACAAGTCATGTCAGACCAATCTTGTATCTTTCTGTAACAGGGTAACAGACATGGTGGACAGAGGTGAAACTTAAGGTATCATCTACTTGGACTCCAGTAGGGTTTTTTCATCTCTTTTATCATACTTTGATAGCAATCTAGAGGAACAAGGTCTTGAGGAGAGTGAATAACAAATACGTGCAAAATGAATAAGAATGTCAAAAGGGAAGGGAGAATGGATTGGAGTTCTGTGAGGGTCTGTCCTGTGCTCAGCTCAGTTCAATGTTTTCTTTAATAGGCTTGGTGGTGGATGTAGAATTTGCATATTAAATTTGAAGATGACAGAAAGCTGGGGGAGCAGTGAATTTGTAGGAGAACAGGGTTAGAATTCATAATGCTCTTGACAAACTGGAGGTACACTGAAAAAGTGTGATGTAATTCAATAGAGACAAGTGCAAACGATTGTACCTTGGCAGGAACAATAGACTACATAAATACAGTGCAGAGAAAGATCAACTAGATCACAGTTCTGCAGAAAAGGATTGGGGGAAAGGATAAAAGAGGATCACAAGCTGAACATGGTTGTGTATTGTTGAGAAAGAGGCAAATGCTGTACTTGGACATATAAATAGGAGTTTAGCCTGCAAGGCATATGATGTAATCTCTGTGCTCTGCCGGGTAATGGTAAGGCTTAAAAATCTCTCTGCAGTTCTGTGGATAGCAGTTCATGAGAGGTCTGGACAAACTGGAATGATGCTAGGGGAAGCAGCGAGAGTAATCAGGGGTGTAGAAAATAAGTCTTACGAACAATGATTTAACAAATTGGCATTGTTTAGCTGTAATTTGGAGAACTGAGGAGAAAGGGGGAGAGACTGGACAACAGGCAATGGACTCTGAATCTCAGAGCTACCCCATTTGCAGCAATCCCTTTGGCAGCACTAAGTGACAGCATCAGTGGCTGTGTCATCACTTTTACCTGGTCCCCAATGGAGGAAGCATTCTGTGATGTGGTTTGTATGGTTAGAGGTTCAGGTGGTTCCTGTGTTGTTTGAACAGTTCCTTTGGACCATGGTCAACACTGGAGTGGCAAGGGAGCAGGGCTCATGAGGAATCTCTCCCACTTGAAGCAAGTGGGTGCATCTCAGCCAAGGGTCTGCTTGGACCCAAGATCTGTTGCAGTCACTCACTGCCTGTGCTATGTGTCAGCTGACGTCTTCAAGGTGAGGTTGGAAGGTTGGCAGATCATCTTCTGCACAGCATCTGTAACCCTGGGAGAAGGATAAAGGCTACATATTGTCTTGTCTATCTTTTTCTTTAAGCCAGGCTTTGCTCTTTATTGCCTTACTTGGGTTTATCTTTTTTTTTTCCTTTCATGTCTATCTTCTGTGTGTATATGTCTGTCTGTCTATCTTCCTATCTATCACAAGTATATATCCACAGTGATTTAACAGCCTCAACTTCCACTCTGCTGGACTTCTTTTGTGTGTCTTCTGGGTTACTGTAATTTCCTCGGACTTTAATATATCAACTCTCTCATCTTTAATGTCATTATTATGGTGTCTTGTATTAGGCGCCACAAAAACACCTTCCAGAGGTCAGTCTCTAAATTAAACATGCATAGGGAGAGAGTGGGAGATCTTGAGTGTAGCAAGAAAATTAAATACCTGTATTACAGCATAATGAATGGTGTTTGTATCTTGCTATCTGAATAGCTCTTGCAGACATCAAAGCTGAAGAGAGTTTGAAGGCTGAATGTCATGGCATTTAAAATGATGTCTAGATTTCGTTGGACGCCAGAGTGCCAAATTCTGTCTTCTCCAAGGAACTGGGAAACAAATTTAGTATTCCATACCAGAAACTGTATCCCATTAATTTCTATTTTTTAAATTTCAAATGTATTCACCACATATTGCCTTGACATCCTTTTCTTTTTTGGGAGTGATGGTGGAATATTCATACAGTTATCATTACTTTTAATTCATACAGTTTGCATTACTTTTAATATATATTGTGAGTCTGAGGCCCTGTGAACTCTTTGACTAGCCCTGTATGGTAATACTTATGAGCTATATAAAACAACCTTGAAATGCAGAGGCAATATTTGGGCATGGAAGGACAGGTGTTCTTAGTCTTTTGAGAAGATCTAAAGTCTGTAGCTGAAGATAAGAGGGCAGGCAAGAAAGCTCCTAGGGAGGCAAAAAAACAGGAATGCAGCATTTTTATGGATGAATGAGCTTTTATGAAGTTGCTTTTAAAAGGCGAAATTATATGGCCACTTGCACTGCCTCTTGATTGCTCAGTGCACCAGCTATTCTTTATGCTGCGTGCCATTTTCTGCCTTGTATTGAACTTCACAAAATATTCTGGGATGCAGCTTTCATAAAGAGGCCTGTACTAACACATCTGTACTGTTTTGTATTGTTAGATGGGGGTAGGATTTCCTCCAGGGGTGCTCATTAACTTCCAGTATTTCTTGCCCTTATTTTATGCCATAGTTGAGCTCTAGGCTCAGCTGAGTTAGCTGAGCTCTAGGCTTGAGTATGACAGACGCCTATTCTATTGCAGCCTTTTTTGGCCCTTTTTCTCCTCCACTTGCGCTATAGCCGCAACATAAGCTTTGAAGGCTCATTATCTAAATCATTGCATAGAAAAGTCTTTTGGGAGCCAAATTCACCTCTGGCATAAGTGCTGCAATTCCATTGACTTCAGAGTAGGTTCACTGCTTGACGTCAGGAGAAAATTTTTGCAATGTAGATATCAAAATGAACAGGTCTAAGACATGATGGACTGCTTTCTCTCCCCAAAATGATCCATTCACAGTCTTGGATTGGCTTGCTGTCAGTGCTGCACTCCATCCTTGCATATTGAGAACCCCTTTTCTGTTAGTTTCTGTCCTGGGACTTTCTTTTCTGCTCCGTATTGTATCCTCCCGAATGCCTTCAGAGCTGCTTGTCTGCAATCTCACGCTTCCTCTCCTCACTCTTTGGAGACGGGTGTGCTGAGTCCTTGCAGCAGGCGTTGTTGAGACAAAGCGGAAATGGCTCTCCCAGGATCATCACTGCCACTAGATCTTAGGAGGTTGTGGAAGATGTAGGCTGAAGTCCATATATGCTGTCTCATAGCTACTGCAGGCCAGGACTCTCATATCTGCCTTACACAAGGGAGCAAAGACAGGGAGGACCCCTGGAAGCCTGGGGTACAGTAATCTTACAAACCCGAGGTATTTCCAGCAACCAACAACTCCTAGTGGTATTTAGAGCCTTGCAACCACTCTGGAGGGGACAAGTTGTGTCAGCAGCCCCTGGGATGGGGGAGGACAGTAGAAGCGCAGGCTGGCAAAGCCTGAACGGATTGACTCTTACTGGCAAGGAACTATTTTTGGGAGCCAATGATGAGAACAGCCTGTACTGCTGCAAGTTTGACTCTGCCTTGCAAGGTTATAATCTGTGAGTTTAATCAGAGTCTGTCACATGCATGGAGTGAGTAGCTAGTGTCTAAAAGGGTGTGTTTTGTGCTGGAATAGGGGGACGGAGAGATGGGGAATGGGGAGAGAAGCTTTTGAGGTATGAATGGAAGAAAATAGACACTCACTTCTTGAGTTTCTGCCGTATTTTTCAAGTGCCATTAAATACATATAAATTACTTACATAAATTCAAGACAGCTTTCCCCGACACCTATCAACCTGTCGTGGTCAGGCAAAGGCAAATCAGTGATTGCAGATCTCTTATTTTCCCTGAGCTTAGGGGGTCTCTGAGTTCTCTGTGAATAAGCTCTGTTCACAGAGGTTGCATTGCCCTCTGTAGAGATGTAACTGTGCCTTCTTGGGATGAGATGTGGCAGCTGTTCATCAGTGCAAAGCCCTTCTAACCGACCATTAGGACATGTGTGAAAATGGAGGGGTAATTAGGGAAACAGACACTGTAATGAATAGCACTTGGGCTGCAGTATGACTATCATTCTCTGTCATACAAAAGACCAGCCCTGGTTAGTTTGATTTATGAACTGAACTGTGCAGAACAAGCTTATGGTTATTTTGATTATCTGTGTTACTGTATTCACTGAAAAACCTGCCAATAACCAGTGCCCTGTTGTTCTGGGAGTTGCACAGAGAGACCTAGATGATGGCTGTAGCCACTGAATACTTACCAGGCAAATATAAGCTTAGAAAACATGGTCACACAGACAGGTGAGAGAGTCAATGCACAGGAAATGCAGGCAAGTTAAAAACACTAGTAAATATCCAGGATTTTCTTGCTCAGAATACTTTGGGGAAAGTCTGTAAAAAGATGACATATTTTATCCACTGATGGCAGTGAATACTTTTGCATTGACCTGCTAGGGAAATATGAATTGCAAATGGGTGAGAATTTTAAGTTCTGTGGACTGTAAACTTAATGTATCAGTAGCTTGACCGTTGCAAATTATCTGCAGCTTTCTGGGCAAAAGTGAGACTTATGGTAGGGTAAGACAAAAAGCAATGACGTAACTTCACTGGTGTTCATGGGACCTCCCTCAAGAAGAAGGCCAAAACTGAAGAAAACTGTGAGTCTCTGAAAAGCTACTGAGGAAAGTGGAGCAGGTCAGCATTTGCATCTTGTTATCGACTGGGGTTAGAGGCATCAAGTGTCTTGGAAAAGAGGCACTTGATGCAATTGAGAAGGGAGGCAAAGGAAGACTGAAAAGAAAGTGGAAAAATTACATCAGGCAAATAATCTCTGAAACAGCCTTTAGAATGGATGTGCAGGGGTGGGGGACTGAGAGGCATTTGCCATAGCCAATGTGAAAGCATGGTAGAATAAGGAAGGGAGCAGAACTGTTAATGCCAGTGAGGGTCAGCAGACCTGGGTCCTAATCCCAAACCTCAGACCTGCATCTTTGATGACAGAATGGGGTCAGGAGCCTGGCTGTGTTCCCCTCTGAAAAACAGTCTGTCCAGAAGCAGGGTTTGCTCTTTTATTTCCAGGAGTTTGAGCATGGAGCTCTCCTTCACTCAGTCCTGCTGTGCTCCTTGCTGCACGTCATCAGACTTCTGTTTTTTGGAGATATCTTGTCCAGCTCTCATGAGACCTGACTTTTTCCTAATCTATAAGATTACAGGCTCCTCTGACAACAGCTTTACAGTGGCACAGTTGCAGAAGTGCAATAACCTCCTGCAGGAAGAAGACAGAAGTTCTTATGTGTAGGTAAATGCATGGATAGTGAATGGAGCCCATGAGCCTGTCAAAAATTCGTTTGTTCTCTATATGAGTGTCTCTTCTGTTTGGAAAGTCTGAATTATTTTAGGTGAGAGAGTTCTGTAAAGTGAAAAACGAGAGACCCAGGAATATACACATATTGACTGCAGTGCTGACAGGCAGGGGTAATCACAGACAGGGAGGTGATGGGTGGAAAGGGCTTGATGCCACACAGAAAGTAAACTGCAAGGAACCTGACAAAGCAGCAGCCACTTCGGGGAATCATCAGCTGTGATGGCTGTGAAAAACCCCAAGGGATCCCAAGTGCGCAAATGCAGTTATGATTTGACATCTGGATGACTGGATTGGCATCTTGGAAAGGATGTTTTCATTTTCCACTCTGCTTATAGAGAAGTGGGAATGGATGGAAGGAATGGGCTGAATTCTCATGTTCAGTGGTACGCACCACACTGACAGGGCACGTCCATCTACTGCTCTGGTGGATGCTCCTGGCTCTTCTCACTCTTCAGATTTCTGAGGGATGGGATGCTTCTCCCTGTAATGGAAGAAGGTTGCCTAGAGAAGGAGGTACATTTCTGTATCCTTATTGCATAGAGTTCAGGTAAAGAAACATCCCCTCTCCCATTCCTCTTGAACACCCTGTTTGCATATGTGCAGAGGCTGGGTTTTTTGATTTCTTTATACAGATTGGGTACTTTATTTTGTCACTATCAATAAGGAGCTTTTATCACAAAGTGTCTTCCTTTCCTAAAGAAGACTGATGTGGAGCAGGGAAAAAAAGTGATAAAACCCATCGTGCAGAGGCAGAAAGAAAAGCTGCAGAAATTGCTGAAACAGAGGGAAGAAGTGACTTTGGCTGATTGCATTCACTTTGGGCCCAAAGCTCTTGCTGATGGCTTGCTTCCTACCACAACTCAAATAGCAGCCAGAATCTTTGTACCTGGAGGAGAAAATAGTTCTAGTGAACCTGAAAGGGAGCCTTCCTTGACCTTTCCTGCTCTCTGGGGAAGTGAAAAATCTGGGACATACTCCTGAAGGAAAGTTCTCCAAATCTGTTTGAAATGTCACCCTCCAACAGCTGCGTGCCAGTGCACAAAAAATGCCCTCCTCTGATCATACAAGTGGTCCTTCAAGTCTGCTGGTGCCTGCTGTGGGCTCTATGTTTCTGCTAGAGTGTGCTCTGCAAGAAACTGTCTTGACTCATTTTCTGAGAGCTTTTTAGCTCTCCTGGATATGTTGGGAAGCATACAAGTAGTATGTGGTTTCCTAGGGTATGGCATATTTTATATGGCTATTACCCTTCAAACTGCTGTCTTACATGGGTGACATAAGTGGCCAAATTTATACCCTATTCCCTATAATGCCCATTTTCAGAACAGTGTTTCTCAAGGAATCTAAAAGAGATCCAAATGGTATCTCATAGAGACTTGTGAAATCTGTAGTGCTATGGGCGTAGGCACAAGTGCGGGTGTAGGATCCAAAAGCTGGTGAGCCTGGAGGGAACTCTCAAAGGAACCTCCTGGCACCCAGTTCAGAGGGCAGAGGAGCAACCAGGTCTGCGTCTCATGCCTGGCCTCTCTGTGGCAAACCAAACCAGTCCTCAGAGATAAGCTTCCAACCCTTCTCCTGGGCATTCAAGGCTTCTTTCTGGAATATGACAACAAACTAGGAGAACAATGAAGCAGTTAAACCAAAAAAGACTCAACACTAGTAGAAAGGTTAATTAGCTGTGCCTGTGACGGTTCAGTTAAAGGCTCTTTCCTCTATCAGCCTCCCAGTATGGCATATTCTTGGCTTTTGGATTACTAACAGAGACCTGTATTATGTCAGCTCTGGTCTCAAGATGAAAACCAACCCCCTGTCCTGGCTGGATTGGAGAAAAGAAGGGGATGGTTGTGTTTCCAGTTCAAATCCTCATCTCTTACCTGCTCCCAACCCTCCAAGCCATGTTGTTCCTTCTCATTTGTGCCCTGAATACTGCAAACCGGTCCCTCACGTGCTTTTCTGGATCTTCTGTGGTTTAATGGCTACTTAGATATTTATTTATGTAGAATTTGCCCCTAGGGATTGTCTTATGAATGCAGAGGAGGGGTATTGTGAGAGAAGGAGGGAATGAGCAGTCCCTAGAGGGCTCAGTGTTGTCTATTGACAAGAGGCAGAAACTGCATGAACAGGCTTGTCCTGGAAAAAGATTAATGTGTGAAAGAACAAGCACACACGTGTGCACACACACACTTACACATGTATAAACACAAACAGAAAACTGGCAACTGAACACAAAGAGAAGGAAAGCATTTGCATGAATCAAGTGATTAGAGTCAGTCTGATCTGTTCAGTCATGGAATTAGCTCTCTTTTGACCCATAGGACACGCATTTTTACAGATCTGCCATCCAGAAAATGCTGCAGAAAGATATATAAGGCAGCAGCGATGGCCTGAGACGCTGCATTCAAGAACAGGCTACCATAAGTTGAAGGACAAGCTGTATGTCTTCAAAATATGAGTTTCCTGAGATTCGCAAACACACTTGAATTTGCCCATTGATTTAAGTGTTAACAATCTCTTTGTAGATAGCACGTAGGAAAATCTGGACTCTTTTTTGCTGTTATGATTGATATTGCTTGAATTTTAATCATATGCAAGAGGCAGCTCAGCTTGTTGAATTCATTAATTGCTAAGGCGTAACATATTCACTTAATTGGATTCTCTGCTAGATAGAGATGTATTTATATGTATTTGTATATGTGGTTAGTGTATATATTTAGCTGCACAAAAGATGATATTAATGGAACGTTCAGGTTGCCTGGTGAAATAATCAGCAGACTGGAAGGGATAAATGTTCAGTCATAAGCACGATTTTTTCTATTGCAAAAAAGGGTAAGGCCTGGCTTACTGGATATTCTTGGCACAGCAGTAAAGCAGCCAGGCCTATAAAGTTGACACTGAGGAAAATTTGCTCTTGTGTGTTGCTTGGGCTGGCTGTGGGGCTCCCACCACACTGCCTGTCTTGTCACCAAGGACTGCTGGTCAGTCTTTCTCCAAGACAGTTTCTCCTGCCCTGGTCTCAGAGGCTTCTTCCATTTCCTTGTGGAAGACAGCACTGCATTGGTGAGCCAACAGCTCTCAGCCACAGCTGGGGACCATCCTTGGACTTGGGCTGTGAGTAGTACAGGACAGGAGAAGCAATGCTGCCATCTGAGGGGGCTGCAGCCTCCTTCCCTCCCACCCACACCTCATCTCTGGGTGTGAAGAACTACTGTGTGGGATCCTGGATGGCACAGTGGCTGCTTCAGAGCCATGAGGGAAAGCTGTGGCCAGGGGCCTTAGCTGACTGAGCTCTGTGTTGGGTGTGGGAGATGAGATGCATCTGCTTCCTGGAGGCTGGAAGAGGCAGGGCTGAGTGCCACTGCATCAGCCTGAGCATCTCTGTGTTCCCTTTTCCAGGAAAGGTATTTTCAGAGACTGACGAAAGACAGCTGCCTGGTCACTTGTGTAGCTTCAGCTTCCAGAGCAGGTGGAGAAACCCCAAGAATGTTCTCTTGAGCTTTAGTTAATCTCCTGCACCAAAACTGGTCCTTAGCAAGTACTGTATAAAATCCTGCTGTTCCATTTAAAGCTGCTGATCCACGTGCCTGACTTGCAGCACCGCTGCTCTGTCATTAATCAGCACGATTCCCACTGCCGACGGCCGTCACGCATGGCTGCTCTACACCAACCACCACCCTTCTATGGCAGAGGTCCTTCCTCTGATGTGGAGCCTGAAGGTGGTGTAGCTGCAGCCCTGAGCTGCACAGCTCCTCTGGAGTGGATGAGCTGAGGCATCTTCTTACTGTACTGACCCCTATCATTGCTCCCAGCTGTCAGGTCCTTGTTCACACCCCTTGCAACAAGGCACCGATTGTTCAGAGCCTTTAAGAGAGGGAGAACTGAGCTTCAGGGAGCCTCTGTGGCTTGCTTAAGGTTGCAGAGTAAGCACAGGACAAGATAACAGTCAGCACTTGGGCCCCTTCACTGCTGGGCATGTGGGGAGGAGGCGTCTGCTCTCTGCACAGCTGCTGCACCGCTGCTTAGGGCAAGTTTGCCCTGTGAAACACAGCTATGTGTTGCCTGTGCTGGCATGTGCTTGTGATGGCAGATCCGTACGGTGCAGAGCAGTGCCATGGGGCTGCATCAGCACAGCATGGTGCAAGGCAGCTCTGTGAGCCTGGCGAGCTGCCTCGGCTCTCGCCTTGGCCTTGCTGGGCTAACATGGCTACATGGCTTCTGGACTGTAACCATCCCCATTGCATCCACCCCCACCACGGTGCTTCTGCTCTAAGGTTACACAGACCAGACCAGCTTGGTCCTGTCCTCACCTTCCATGCAGTACAGCCCTCAGCCCTCCCTTAGTCCCTTATGAGTGTCTTGCTGCAACATGAGAAACCTGTCTGCAGAGTGATCTGCCTGGTCAGTGCCTTCCTTTCCTCTCACCTTCTGGGCATCATGACAGTGAGGGACCTGCCAACTTCACTCTTTTCCACCTCTCTCCAATGCACCTTTTCCAATTTGGCTTCTACTTTCTTTGCCTCATTCAACCCCTTGGCAAGGTCAGTGCTGCTTTTTTCAGCATAAAACAGGATTGTGTAATCTCTACATTGGGTGATTTTCTTGCTGTCCATTGCTGTTTCTTTATTCCTCTCTCCTTTGCCACTGCTTGGAGATTCATGGATAGTTCTTTCTCCATCTTCACTGATTCTTTCTTGGCCCATTTATTGGTTTTGTAACAGCTCATGCACATTCAAGCCATAGAAGCAATTACATACAGAAAATAAAAGAACAATGACTCAGTTTTTAACTTGTGAAGTCAAGCTAGGAAATGCCAGTCTTGTTTCCCAGGCCACCTTAATTCTACTTCTTCAAGTTTCTTTGAAGTACAAGGGTTGAGGGAGGGACTCCATGGAGAGAGTTGCATGCACTCATTAATTAAAACTTGAATCAAAATGTCCACACACAAGTGGGATGGAAGAAAGGCTGAAAAGGAAACTGTAAACCTGCCATTTTCTAATACCTCAGCCTAAATAAATTACCCTTAATGTAGTTTGTTTTATGGTTTGGTGCTGAGTCTTTTATATGTGCTGTTTAATTTGTTTCTTAAGAGGAAACCCCAAAATCTTTTCTGTAAAATAAATTGTTCGTTCTCATGCATGCTGAGCTTTCAACACTGGGTTTGACTGTTCAATCCAGTGACTAAGCTGTACTTGTTTCACAGACATCCATGACAGCTCAAAGTGGGTTTGCCTTTCTTCTGCATCCTGGGTAGTGGAGTGCAGGTGACCTTTACCCGTTGAGGCACATTTAAACAGATAGAAGAGAACCTGGATGATATGTCCATATTTTGTGTGTAGCCTGATTGGACCTTTGCCCTCCTCTTGCTCTGCCAAAGCTGAGGTGTTGTACTTACCATGGTACTGGTGGGGAGTCTCCAGTGATTTACTGAAGGTGTTGGGTTTAGCTCTTAAAACATTTATGCTCAGATGCTGTTTGGAATATCTGCCAGGATTTCTGCAAGAAAGTTACAGAAAAGAAATTGTGATTATTCAACAGTTTATAATGCAGAGAAGAGTGAAGGAAATTTGATGGGCCAAAGTAAAAATCATGTCCTTAGCCTCAGGGGTTTTGCCCTGCTGACTTTCAAATGCCTGTTGCAAAACATGGAGATGTTGGGTTTTCTCAGGGAACTGGCCTGAAGACTCTTGTAATGGAAAATGTCAGAGAATTTAATTACAGGCTTACTGCTTATCCCCTTGTAACAGGGGTAGCTACGCAATACACACACATTTAAATACACAAAGTCATCCACCTAGTTCTAGACTGACAGAAATCATTCCGTGTGTGGACTCACATGTCATCAAAAAAGATATCCTGCAACCTGCTGAGAGCCTTAGCTTCATCTTATGTCTCCAAGACTGCCTCTGTCAAGCCTGTTCTCCTACTTCTAGGCCACAGAAATGGCACAAGATCTGTTTTGTGTTGACAGGTTTATGCACAAAGTGACACACATATCTTTGAAAAAAAGGCGTGTCTGAGGTCCATCAGATCTGAGAGAAGGGGAGAATTTTATTTCTTTAAGGCCATGCTCCCAAGAAAGCAGTTCTTGGCTTAACTCTGCTTTGCTAGCTGGGGTTGGCAAATACATAGCTTCCTCTCTCCTTTCCAAATCACTGATTTTGAGGTTACCTCTCACTCCCTCCACACTCATGTCTGTGCTCCTTTTGCACAGAGATGCCTTGCAGCCCAGATGGCCTCAGCTGGGCCCTTGTCAATTCTGCTTGGACTCAAAGCTCAGATGGGCTTAAGATAACTGCTGCTGGGGGTACCTCTGTGTGTGAGTACCTGTGTATGGGATGGGATGGGAAAGGAAAAAAAATCCCCAGCAGAATCACTCCCTGATGCTCACAGAGCACTTGCTGGCTACAACCAGTGTGGCAGTAATGCACACGTGTGCCATGAGCCAGCTGTCCTGCTGGTGGGCTCCATTCTGGTTGGGTTTTCTCTGTAAGGTGTAGGTAGAGCTGCCAGGTCTTGCCTAATGCTCTGTCTGAACTTGGCAGAATGCTGTGGTTTACAAGCAAAGCCCAGCACTTGGCTGTAGCAGTGGGTCAGGTGGGGGTCCTGAAACTCATGGGTTCCCTTTCTGGAGTTCTCATCCATCAGAAAGTCTGAAGCTTGAGCTTCTTAGGTAGGAGTCTCCAGCTGTGGAGTACAGCCCACACTAGCTCCTGGGAGGCCCCAGGCAGTCTCTGCTGTGCAGCTGCACAGGCAGAAGTACCCTGGTAAGTGCCGCTGCTGGTGGAGACGTACAGTGCTCACTCATACTGCTGTGGCTTGGGCCAGAGGTTCGTTTCAGGACAGGGGTGGACATGGTTGGGATGTGGACAAGCCAGTCCATATCTAAGTCAGTGGGAGCTGAGACAGGGGGAAATCTCGCTACAAGTTACTCCCCCATCCCTGCAGGTTTCTCGACTGCTTGCTCTGGTCTCACTCCTTTGACTGGTCCTGGCACAGGGGCACCAGACTAAAGACACGATGGAGGCAGTGGTTAGGACACAGGTCTGTGCAGTGAGGACTGTGTCCATGGTGCACAGCAGGGACAGGAGGCAGGACCGTGGGTGACTGCGTGGGAGATGGGGTGCTGATGAGCCAGGGCATGAGGGACCACCATCCGTTTCTGCTTACACAGGTGAGATGGAGGCTGTCTGCTGTCTGCTGCTTTCCTTCACCCCCACTCCCTGTCCCCTGTGTTTATTGGGGAGCACCTGAGTGAATAAAAGAAAGAATGAGGAGAAACTGAATCAGGGCATGAGGATATTTATGCATAGAGGCAGATAAGGGAGACTGTGGATAAGAAAAGGTGCAAGAATGCAGTGAGCAGCCCCCTTAACCACCCACAGGACGGAGGGACAGCAGCAAGGGTGTCCCTGGTTGCTCCTACCCCATTGCTTTGCTTCCCATCCTGTCCCTTTGCAAAGCCAAGAAAAGAGACCTGGCAGAGAACCAGGATGCAGAGCAGACCTGTTGTTTCAACTCAATTTGGAGATGTGGTGATGACTTGGAACACTGTTTCTGTTGCCTAGGGCTTGGGATGGCCCTGGTGCACTGCACAGCACTCCCTGCCATGTGCCAGGCTGAGGGGTGCTGCAGACATGCACCCTGAAGGTTTGGAGGTAGTGGGGCTGGCTGTGGCTATGCCAGTGTGAATCCAGACCCAGGATCCAGAGAAAGGGTGTTCTGCAGATGAGGACAGCATTTGCAGTCACCAACCCAGTGCTATCAGTGGTGGGAGAAGAAAGAAACGGGGACTTGTGGCTTTGTGACTGCTTTCCGTGGAATCTGGCTCCCAACGTGTGCAGTAATTCCTCTGGAAGAGGTCTGATCCTCCCTTTTCCAGCAGGCAGAGGAGAGCCGAGCAGCCCGTGTCTCTCTGCCCGAGGGCAGTGTGTACAGCCGTGCCAGTGCTGCTCTTGGCAGGCGTGCACCTCTGCACAGGGGCAGTGTGGGGCTGCCAGGCACAGGGCAGGGGCTCTGGCTGCTGTGTGCAGGGTGGGGAGGCCTTTCACCCACTGTGACACACCCCACTAAAAGCTGAAGGATCTCTCTCTGATATTCTCGGAGATGCTTTTCAAGCAGTAGCTTCGGTCTTGCTTGCACAGCACAGAAAACAGTGAGATTTAGGTAACTCATGCCCTCTCTCTTTATGTTTTCTCCTCTCCCAACCCTGCTGGGGCTAGCTTCAACATTTAGCTTTTCTCAGCACAAGGAAACGGCTCTGGCCTTCCTCTGCATCTGAATTTTTGAACATTCCTTCAGATTCAGGTCTCAAGAGATTCTGGGAGAGATATTGAATCAGTGTAAAGAGTAGGTGTCACTGCACACGTGTCAGGGTTTTGTACTGTACCGGACCCACTCAGCAGCCAAAGCTCTAAACTGTCTCCCAGACTGCAGAGAGAATTGGCAAGCATCCCTCCCTCTGTGTACATGCTTTAGGGGGAAAAAAAAAAAATCTGAGTGAAAGAAATGAAAGCTCAGCAAAATGAAACTCAAACCCAGAACTCAACAGGGAAAGCCAAGGGGAAAAATCATTAGAGAGGGCATTACATGCATGGACACGTACTGGATGCAGACACACACCTGCACAATGCGGATGCACTCCCAGAGACTGCAAAATGCTTACATAAAGCATTTAGATGCCTATACATGCACATAAAAATACATTTTCTCTAAAACCTTTATGACTCCTGAACTGCCTGGGACACAAAACATGCAATCTTACCAGCATCCCTGCCCCACAGTTCTGCAAAGGAGAGCAGTAGAGATGCTCAAGGTGAAACCTTCTTTCACCTTAGACGAACAAGGATAGGGGCAGTATAAGCTCCCTGACTTTAGATTTTGTTTACCAGACCAGAATCAGAATAGACTGATCTTGCTGGAATTTGGGACATTTATTAAGCTCCCCTGTCCTCACACAGCCATTTCAGAAGGGCATGATGGCTCTAAGTATGGAACACTATTAAGTAAGAGTCTGAGTCAGGTGCTGTCACTGCCTGTTAACTGAAGGTGGGTTATGTTGGATGGTAGTCAGTTTTCAGTGTTTGTTAAGATACAAATTTTGTTCTAATTCTTCTTCCCAAATCCCAACACCTGATTTGCCCCTGCTAGAAGCTTAGGTTTACATTCTCCAGCCTACTCAGATTATGGCCCCCGCTATCATTAAAGCTTCCTCTCCGCTCATGTCTCCTATTTATGCCTGTGTTGATTGCAGTCTGCATTTCCATAAATCAAGGTTATGTATACATCAGGTAGCACTGAGGTCCTTGAATAACTATGTCCCGCCTGGGGTCCCTGCTGCTCCAGCTTGAGCCAGCCTTGCCTGGATGAACCACTTTTTGGGATACCAAGTTAATGCTACCATCAAGAACCATCATCTCCCAGAGGGGCTAGTTTTATACCTGTATTCAATTCTTGGTGCCTTCTGGTTTGAAGGAATGATTTAGCAAGGCAAACTCTTTGGCATTCTCACAGCTCTGACCTTTTTGTGACACCAGTAGAGCCCCATAGTTCACTGACTTTGCAGAAGACAGAAGTGCTCAAAGTATACCTCATTAACCTTCTCTGGCTAATCATGGCAGGGGACAGGACCTTAGCAACTGCAAAAGGCATACACATGCACCAGGATAGAAATGTTTCAGCAAAAATGGCAAGAGCTGTGTAAATGCCAGACCTCAGCGAGATGAAAGACCGTGTTTCTGCAAAGGGCTTTTATTCCCAGAATGAGTTGTAAAGCAGGAGCAAGTACCTCACCCTGTCTGTATTCTAAGCTCAGCCTCTCTCTCTCTCTCTCTCTCTCTCTCTGGCATAGGCTAGGTACTGTATAAATATAGAGGGGTGAAAATCACACCATCTCCTGCAGCCTACATTTTTAATTGAAAGGCTATTAGAAGCAATTCCTGCTTCTGCAGGTGCAGTCAAGAAAGCATCCTTCCCCAGGTGGTTGTGGAAGGTGAACTTGAGGTTCAGGAAGGAGTGTTGTTTTTGTGTTAATTAATTTTGCATGTGGAGCATTCACAACCATTTCTTGTCTGCTTTGGCTGATGTGGCTAATTAATCACCTTAAAGTGTCTGTAAACAGGAGGTTTTGCTCTTCATGGCATCTCTCTTTTCCACCTGCTGTAGACCAGCCTATGTGAGGATACAGACCTGAAGCATCACAGGAATTATACGTTTGGTAATGGGTGTGATGTCAGCACTGTGAGACTCATAACTTAACCAGCTTGGGTGAAGGCTAAGAGGAATGTTTTATTCTTAGGGCACTAGAGAAGGTGTCGCTACTGAATGAGGGAAGTAGGTGCAAAGGAGTTGGAGGTATCATTTGCATGAGTCTTTGTGTTCATGTGGGTTAGCTGGGGGACAGAGATATGATGATGAAGACTGAGTTTTGACATTTGCAGACTGAAAAATTGAGGGGAAAAGGCTTTTCACAGTGGAATTCCTTCTCTTGCTTCTGCTTACTAATAGTCACTGGACTGGAAAGGCTCATCTGGTCCAATCCTTCTGCTCTAGGCAGCAAAACCATATAGCCCTATACAAACCAGTTGTGCTTCTTTTTGGCCCCATTTGAGTTGTTTTCACAGCTACTTTTGGGCAGCTGTTTCAGAACTTCCCCCTCTGATGGTTAAAATCTATCTTATTTTCAAGGCAAATTTCCTTACAATTAGTTGTTCTTTTACTGGCATTGTTTTTCCTGCTTAAAAATCACTTTCTTTTCTCCCTTGTGTATCTGTCCCCCCTTTATTTATACACAGCAGTCATATCCCCTCTTGGCTTTAATTTATCTAGGTTAGACAAGCTTTTTAATCTCCTTCTTTAAGACAGGCTCTCTGTTCCCCTAATCGCTCAATCCAAGGTTATTTCTGATAACTAGCTTTTCTCTAAGGTTCCTTGCTGCTTTGCCCAAACTGAGTGTAAAACATCACGACCTACTGCCTGTTGAGTAATTTTGGGGTAAAGAAATATGCCAGCTATCAGATCCAGAAAAAGAAACATCAGGGTGCTGCTGTTAAAATTTGCATTTGTTTTCCATTTAATCTTTGTGAAGCTAGACTCCTGTAATAACTTAGTTCCTGATAAAATTTCTCTTTAGAAACAGTAATGACATCTCTATCCAGATTGAAAGCCAAGCCTATGGAGCTACAGTAGATCTCTGTAGTTCGGTCCTCGTGGAATATCTTGCGCCAGCCTTCCAAAATCTATTTCAATCCAAAATGATTCTACTTTATTTATGCATGATTTATTTCTTCACATTGTACTGCAGCATTAAAGGTTACAACAGCATCCCCTAGGTCTGTCTACCTTTATTTTATGTACCCTAAGTAATGCCTACTTCCATTGGCAGTGTCCCAGTTATAACTGCTATTCCTATGGTGCTTCTAGAGTAGCCCTTTTCAGGTCCTGCCCAGTTGTTCTGGTTTTCCCATGTCCTCCTTCAGGATCTGTACCAATTCTACTGACAAGGATCTTATTTCTCCTTGGACTTGCCCTGCTTCCCAGAGGGGTTAGGTATGCTTCTCCATCAGCTGTATTACCAATAACAGTCCTATTTTCTGCCCCTTGTCCAACATTCTACCTTTACCTTTTCTATATCTGATCTTCCATTTTTCATGTATTCGAATCAGGTGTAAAAGTTATGTAAGATTTTTCAAAATATTAAAGACAGGAAGTTTTCACATTTATACACATTTATACAGATCACATTTACACCATTCATAAATGCATGCAGTATATGTTCCCTTGTCTAGCTGTAGTCATATGTGTATGTGTCTCCTCACTTCCAGAGTATCTGTGAGCCTCGTGGCCTTTTCAGTATTTATCTGTCCAGTGCACCCCAGATGTAAAAACATGCCATTATCTCAGTTCTACACAATGTGGAACCACAAGGGTGCGGATTGGGTTACAGAGATTCTTGATGGAATAGGGAATTTCTGCCCCCTAATTCATGCTCTCTGTTGTTGCTGTAATGCTTCCCCACTGGAATGAATAAACTCCTCAGCTCCTGGGGAAAAAGCGATAAAAGAACCAATAATAAGAGAGGAAACATTGAGCTTTTGGGAAAATGCAGAAAGCAGTTCAAGTCCTAAGTGAGTTTGGAATGGTCTTTTTTTTTTTTATTCTGCAGATGGAACCAAATCCCTTTTGTTCCTTTTGCATTTCTTCTGTAGCCGGGGAGGGGGGGGCAGGAATTGAGATAAGACTGTAAATGAAAAGAGAGTGATGCAAATAGGAACCTGAATAAAATAATAACTATCAGGACACTTTGCCTCAGTAGTTTTCCTCCAGCCTGTTGAAAAACAAGTACCTGAAGGTTCGGACTGTCTCCTGAATCTTCACCCTAAATATCAGGGCAATGCTGCTGAGTATCTTGCCTAAGAAACACATCTGAAAATTTCTGGTTTAATTCAGAACTGTACTCTCCTGCCTAGTCCTTGAAAACCAAATTTCTAGGAGGTTTTACTTTTCCATCTGTTGACACTAGTTATAGGTCTCTCCAGATGCTCTTGTGTTTTGAAGTCCTACCTGGCCATATTAGGAGGATCTCAGTGATTGATTTCTGCCTTTGTTGGAACAGACGATTTTGGGAATTCATGGGAGTAGTTTGTACTTGTCCATACTACCCATTTGGGTAAGAATTTTTTAAATGGTGAGACTGGATGCTGGTCATTTGAACAGGTGGTTGCTTTTGCCAACATAGCTTATAAGATAGCCAGTGAATGAGACTATCAGCTCCTCTCTGTTAAAAATATCTTACTGACCTGATAACACTGAAAAGAGCACATGTAGGAGAATAAGGAAGTACACTCTCCTGGTATAAATTGCAGCAGGAAGATTTAGGTTAAACATCAGGAGAAAAACCTCACTTTTTAATGGGAAGGATAGTTAAGCACTGGAATAGATTGCTTGCAGAGACCATGGACTCTGTCAGTGTAAGGACAGGTTAGAGAAACAGCTGCCACAAATGGCTGTTACAAGCCTTAGCTTCCTTTGGTAGGAGAGAAAAGCCTCTGTTAAGAATTAGTTTCAAGGAACTAATGTGATGCACCTTTCATTAAAGATGCGCATTAACATACTGCAGAACTCTTTTATTCTGGCTGCATTATACCGCGGTTAAGGCAATTTGCCAGCCGGCTGGAAGGCTTTCAGAAGGCTCCCACTTGTTTTCCCCTTGCACAGGCAATCTCACCTTTTATCTGCATGGGATAACTTATGTGCTTAGGCAAACAAATAGCATATATGATTAACTTTTTGTTCTACAATAATTCTCCCTTTCTTTGCAAATGTGTTAGACTTCTACTTCCAATCTTGTTATCCAAAATAGGATCTTATATTTAAGATAAAAGTTAGCTACTCCCCTCCCTCAACACCTCCAAATTCATCCCCAAACCAAAGTGACATTACTTTCTTGACAAGATCAGATAGAGCAAGGGGCAGTTAAAGTGAAATTCTGTTCCTTAGGAGCTGTGTCCTGGCATACAGTAACATTACATAGGGATTGGAGAATATGATTAGAAAGGAGTTTTTATAGATCCCTAGAATCCTTACTTTTACTGATTCTGTGACCCTTCAGGGCTCCTAGTGGGAGTTTGGATGACTGGACTGATTGGAGAACACCCAATGGGTCTTGAAACTGCAGGGTGGCCAATATGAAGGATGCCTGGGATAGTTTATTTCTCCTCTTTTTGCTGAGGTGAGCACTCAGCAAAACCCAAGTAATAACAGTTCATAGGCTGTTAATATAAAGTACCCTGAGACTTCAGAAATGCCTTGCTCTGCTTTGCACAGCTTGGTAGGTTATATTTTTTAAGCATAGGCATCTTTACCTGGACACATCTGTGATATTTAATTCTGATAACTTCTGTCCCTACAGTGAATTGCTCCTTCCCTCTCATGGCAGATTATCTAGCGTACGATACACATTTGTGTGTTCTTTATCTTGCATTGTCTCCATCCTCTGCACATCTGGTGTTTCTTATTGCCCACATATTGCTTATGCCCATCCTTCTTTAACTATGTGCATGTGCATTTGACCTTTGCATGCATAAGCATGTAAAGAAGGCTTCCCTCTTTTAATTCACTATGATTTTCTGACTTTTCTTATTCATATCTGTACATGTATGGAGGTATATGGCACGTCTGATTGTTCAGGTTAGCAATAAAACGTAACATTTGCACATATTTTTGAGACAATCCATAGTTGATTTGGAGATTTAGGTCAGAACATTTACTTACATCCTGTTTTTCTTCCTCTTTGGAGAATTTAGAATGATTTTTTTGGGATAATAAGGAATGGATGTGTACTACTGTATTTGCAGGTGAGGTGATTTAGTGCCCAGAAGGCTGTGGCAATGCTGTCATTGTTATCCTAATTTCATAATGTTTCTGTGTAGTACAACACTGTGAGACGTGCCTGGCACACAGCCTTATGAACTCCCCTTTCTTTCCCAGAGAACTTCTGGGTAATTATGGGTTGGGTTTGCCTATCTTATCTAATTTATCACTTAGGGGGTTATATCATGCCTGTTACTGATATATCTAAGTGCTGCTGAGATTCTGTGTGATGTCTCTTTCATCAGCCACTTATTTCTATGATAAGTTAATGTTACTGAGCTGAAAACTGGGCTGTTCTGTGCAGCATCTTAATCATTGATCCCTACTGAGCCCATGTGGCAGTTACTTCTTTTGGGGATTTGAGCTCAGTTACTTGAGAGCTAAAGTAGCACTGCAGAAATCTCTGGCTCAGATGATGATAAATTGACCTGCTTGGTGAATGAGTGGGAAGTCCAGGGCTGAGCAGACCCTGGGTAAGCCTGTGAGTCTATGCTCTTTATTCCCTTAGAAATTCACTTTCCACATCCAGGCTTAGATATTAGTACGAGTACAGACCATCTCCATGGGTGGAGGGTACATTAGGGCCAAGCTCACCTTGGCATTTTTTGCCTTTGGGAAGGCAAGACCAGCTGCCCAGACACTTCGCCCATCTTTTTACAACCCCCCCTGCCTTGTACTCACTGGGGTGCTGTGTTCACCCTGCACAGAGGTGGAGGATGGATGTGGAAACTGCTGTCTCCGGGTGATTTCTTCTGTCTTTCTTATCCCCCCACAAGCCCTCAGAGTGGATTTTTCTTTCACGGTTAGATGAAGTGTTTGTTTGTTTTGCAGGTGACAAATATTTTATGTGAATTCTGGATGCTCTCAAATGCCAAACCCCAGCTGGGCTTTGAGATTCACAGATTAACCACTGACACCTAATGAGCCTTTAAGAAGTGTTCCTCCCTCCCATTCTGACATTTAAATAAATAAATGACTGAAATTTGGGGGTGGTGGGAGGGGTGTTGGATTGGAGTGGAATGAAGCTTTTATGTTTACCCACCAAGCAGGTACACCACTAAGAGCAGTCATGCAAGCTTCCCACACACCCACACTGCCTCTGCTGTCAAGTCAGCATGTCTCAGTCCTGGCCTGGAGAACTTGCTTTGAGGATCATTCAGGAAAAAGCTTCTTCTGAAGCCCAGTTAGCTTCTTCACCCTCTCAGCTTCGGCTGCCAGCCAAGGTGCTAATTACTGTCAACTGTGATGGTGGGAGGGCGAATTGAGAACAAAGGCAAGACTTTGATAGTTGAAAGTGCAGTTGATGTTCAAGTTTTCTCTTTTCCTGGATTTTTTTTTTTTTTTTTTTTTGCAAGAAATGGTCTGCCTGGGCAGTGGGTGAGCTTACATGTATTGTCTCTTTAAGGACTGCAGTGGCTTCAAAACAGCTCTCATTCTTAGCAGTAGGTATAAGATAATTAAGTCTCTCCCCATTTTTTAACTACTGAAGATATGATCTCTGTTCACTTAGAAAATGGAAAATTAAGTGTTCTAAAATTGCAGTAGAAATTTATGGAAGTTATGAGAATTAGGGAAAAATAGCAAGATTTAAAAAAATCATAGATGCTCTTGGGTATTAATTTTCATGCATCAGAAACGTGAAACAATTCCTTGTTTCCAGCTGAGGTATGTAACCAAGTCATTGTATACCTGTTGTTTGGCTGAAGAAGTTGAAAGACAGAAGTCTGTTTGACCATAGTTACAGTATTCCCATGGTTATCTGCTCACTCTCCCAGAGGGTGAGACCATCACAGAGATGAGACAGCTCAGACATCTTTCTTGCTCTGCACTTCCCCCTCGTTTGAATTTACTTACTCAGAGCCTTCTCCCCAGAAATGTCCCCATCTTACATAAGTTGTGAGTTTGGGTACTCCAGAATGGTCCTCCTACCCAGTCCTGCAGTAGCTGTGGTTGATGCAAAGGGATGGGACAACTAGAAGTCTATCTTCTCTGGTTTGTGTCTCCGCAGGTGGGGAAATGGAAGGAAAAAAAGTTGCAGATGAAGTATTATGTGTGGCCGCGCTTTGAGCTGTATCCTGACTCTGAGGAACGTGAGGACGATCACCTGAGTATCGTGACCTTGGAAGAGGCACCATTTGTCATTGTGGAGAACGTGGACCCCCTAAGTGGCACCTGCATGAGGAACACAGTCCCTTGCCAAAAACGCATAGTGACTGAGTATGCACCCCTGTATTTTTCTGCTCATCTTTGGCTCTTCATCCTCAGCAGAATGTACAGTGTCTGTTGGGCCAATACCATCCTAACTGGATAATCCTTTTTAGAAAATCACCTCCATTTGCCTAGCCTGTCCCATGTCCATTCACGATGGGCTTCTTTGGGCAAATCATTGTAGTGTGTCCTGTCACCCTCCAGCACAGATAGCACAATATAAACTGTCCACATTATATTGTGGGAGGGGGAATGCAAACTACAACAGAGGGGAACCACAGGAATTTCTCCCAGTCTTTTAACCCATTATTATTGTGATGGTTCAGGAACAAAACTGATGAGGAGCCAGATTACATGAAGAAATGTTGCAAGGGGTTCTGCATAGACATCCTCAAGAAAATCTCAAAGTCTGTCAAGTTCACCTATGACCTCTACTTGGTGACTAATGGCAAGCATGGAAAAAAGATCAATGGGACGTGGAATGGAATGATTGGAGAGGTCAGCAGCAAAGGGAGGGCATGGTGGTCTTCAGCCTTGGGCTGGGTGGTGTGGGTCAGGTCTAGCCTCCCATCATTATTGGGTGCACTTCTGAGGCAGGGACAGAGGTGACTCTAGAAATGACTGGCCTGCATTCTTTCTTGGCACTGAGTGAATTAATCTGCTGTGACACTCCGACCATGACAACCTTTCTTGTCTGACCATTAATTATTGTTCTCTGTGGTCTCACAAATTTGGCCTACACAGTCTTAGAAAGAGGCTGATAGCCATTCACCACGGTTGCTGCAGCCTAGATTATGCTTAGGTTGTATATAAGGTGAATAAAGAATGAAATAAGACTTTGCAGTGTTAGAAGGAGGATGAAGCAAGGACAGAAAAATGAGATAAGACGTCTTCTCCGTGGATGATGTGTTTATCCTAAGACCTCTGTGGATTTATTTTTTGTACACATACCAGCTTTGAGGGGAAGATTAATGTCTATAGGTTTTCTGAAAGAAGAAGGTGTCCTGATGAAAGATTAGAAAGGAGAGATGTTACAAACAATATAGGGAATGGGATTACAGGAGTAAAAGGATTGTATTGAAAGGCAGGAAGATGAGAAGGGGCTTGATTGTGGTGCTTTAGGGCTGCCTTGTGTCTGTGTGTGATCTCTTTTTTTTCCTCCTCCAGGTTGTCACCAAACGGGCCTATATGGCTGTGGGATCCCTCACCATTAATGAGGAACGTTCAGAAGTGGTGGATTTCTCTGTGCCCTTCATTGAGACGGGAATCAGTGTCATGGTGTCACGTAGCAATGGAACTGTCTCACCTTCTGCCTTCTTAGGTATTGTTTCAATCTAAAATTAAAACTTCATCCACTGGTCATAAAAAAAAAAAATAGGTGAAGGTTGCTTGCAATTCTTAGCCTGAAAGCTCTTTTTTGGGAGTACCTGTGGGATGGGTATATAAAAATATACTGTGATGTTATAGAACTAAATCTCAGGCAAGCAAAATCCAGGCAAATGCAAGTGCAAATAGGCACTCCGTATGAGTTCCAAGCCAAGGCATTTTTCAGCAATTGTATGCCTCATCCTAGAAAAAATGGCCTCAGTCAGAGTTGTCACATACACCATAGCACGTGGTTTCCCAGTGACTCAACAAATAGTATGTTCAAGGAGTGTAGGCCAGAAGAAAATTGATTCAAACCTTATAGCTGGGATACCATAACACTTTGTGATAGCAATTGGCAATAAATTGTTGCACATTCAGAGACATTATTTGTAAAGACGTTGTTAACTTGACCCTCCCTTGACACCTAGTAGAAGTCAGAGAACTAATAGACCTTTTCAAGAGCAGTTGAGCCATTGGTCTTGTGCTGATACTGTGTCTAACAATAAAGGCATTTCTAATGTCCTTCAGTGATGGAGGGTGATCAGAGAATACAGAAATGATACTGCATTTCCCCAAGACATTCATGTCTTCCTAGTATCTACTATTTGGCTTTATAAAATGCTTTATGATGCAGCAAACACAGTATATGAGTTATATAATTACTGTCTGCTCTCTGCCAGAGTCCTGAGAACATTCGCAAACAGAAATACTTTCATATGGGTAATGAAATTTTCCCAGACCTTTTTAAATATGAGTTTCATGACTCCTAACTCTCCAGGAGTCTTTTCCTTCAGCAAGTCCACCAATATTGCTGGGGTATGTAAAAGCATTGTTAAAGTTATCTCCAAAATTTTAAACTTCAGTTTAACTGAGGTTGCAATATTGGCTATACTCTCGAGCAAAGTTCTTTGTTTCTTTGATCTGGTTCAGTTGCGTCTTTTTCTGTTCAGGCCTGGATAAGGAGAAAACCTGGCAGAGCTCAAATACTTGCAGAACATGAACACTAACATTTCTAGAATGAGCCAGTGTTCCCATTGGTAGAGGGATGGAATACTAAAAAACCTACTGTCATTATGGCTGAACCTTAGAAATTTGGAGATGCTCTTTGGCTCGACAGCATCTTGAAAGTTGGATGCTTGTCTGAAGCTCTGCCAGTTCTGCCTGATTTTCCCCACTCTCTCCAGATGGTGCTGGAGGACTTCCTGGGAACAATCTTTTATCAATGCGTTCTGTTTTATCAATGCATGGCACAATGGCTGTGTGTGGTTCCAGATGGAGCCATGTGTCACAAATGTAACAGTACGATGGAATGCAGTCATTACAGAGACAGAAACTGCAGTTTTCCCAGTTCAAGGAGTTTTTCGGAATCAGGTCGAAGACTTTAAGTTCTGCTTTTACCCAACCCAGCTAGCCCCATACTGGGCTTCTCTGGAGAGCCAGGGAGGTGAGGTGTTACCAGGTTTTTCACCATGGTTTTCTCTTCCTCTCCAGAGCCTTTCAGTGCTGACGTATGGGTGATGATGTTTGTGATGCTGCTTATCATCTCTGCGGTGGCTGTCTTCGTCTTTGAGTACTTCAGCCCTGTGGGCTATAATCGGTGCCTTGCTGATGGCAGAGGTAAGGGGAGCTGTTTCTTGCCATGATCCCCTCTGGTTTCCAATCTCCATTTGTTTGTTGGGGCGTTCCTTTGCCTTGGACACGATACATATCTAGCCCACTCTGAGCTCTGCACTCAGACTAAAGAGGGCAGGGATGGAGGCAGAAAAAAGGCTCTGAAGAGAGCAGATGTGTATAATGGATAATTTGCTTGGCGTGAGAGATGGAGCTGTGTCGCCTTTCATGTCTAAAGCACATACCAGCTCCAACTTGTTTCTCATTGAGGGAAAATGGGCCCTGGTAGCCAGTGCTGGCAGGGCCTACAATGCTGCACTCTCTGGGGCAATCACAGGGCTCAGCACTGTCAATCCATCCTTCAGTGCTACATCTCCCTGGAGAGCAAGCCACTCTGCTGGCCTCCTGGCATAGAGCTATGTCCTCCAGACTTCACATCTGTCACCTGGTCAGGTCCTTCCCCTATTTGCCTTTCTGGCTTTCTAAGAACAACTAAGAGAACAGGAAACTCGTTTTCTTGGGAGTGGGTAAAGAATTATTTTTCAAGGGCAGTGGGAAAGATGGGAACAACAAGTGATCCATCTCTGTGGTTCTGATCTTCAGAAGGCAGCCAGATGAATTAAAGAAAGGCTGTCTGTCCTTCCTAAGATACAGTCTTTTTTTCCTTATTGACACGAAAACAATTAGCAAGTTTAGTCTTCTGTCATCTGCATATCTTCACCCCCTGGTGAATCAGCCCTTCAAACCTTTCTGGATTTATTGGTTCATACAGAATAGTGGGAGACAGTTACTGGAAAATGCACTCATTTGCTCCCAAGCCTGGTGCTTTGAGTGAATTTATGCCATCAAATTAGAGAGGAGTGAAAATAAAAACTGTTAATGAGGATGCAGGCAGAACTACATATCTGGGGAAGTGGAGAATTTGTCTCTTAACATGGAGCTGTGGAGGGCCTTTCTGGCACCTGATCGTAACCCCATGGATCTGTGGGCACAAGTACTGATAAACCTGAATCTCTCAGGAGGTATTGATACAGATGTGCAACTGAAAGCTGTTTTTAGTACAGGTGTGCAGTTGTGCAGTTGCTAAGTTAGCCAAACTGCAGCTGCAAGTACCAGTATTTCTGAGTAATTATGAAGAGTATGTCATGATCAGATAGATATTATCCCTGAGAGATGCAATATGAAGATACAGAAATCTGCTGCAGAGACTTCAATGCTGATTTTGGTAATGAAAACCCTGGCTAATGTTACTTTGGCTGCATTTGAACTATGACAGTATGCCTCTGACAGTGTGCCTCAAACACCTGCATTTTCTCTTTGTGGACATCAAGACTTTTGAATTGGAAGCTCCCATTTACAATCTTGGTTTGTGTCTGACAAAGTAACTGTGGAAGCATGTGGGGTGATCAGTGGAGAGAGGAAGGCTTTTAGAAGGGAACTTCTCAAGATTTCTTTCTACCTTATTGTTCCCACTGATGTTTTTCAGGCCTTTCACCTGTATATCTTAGGGCACATTAGGTACAGAGTGATATAAAAATACCACTTCAGCATGTAAAAAGACAAGGACTGCCAAACCATATTTCTCTTAGGATCTTTATCTCCCTGGAATTTAAAGGAACCCGTTTTGCCAGGTGGTGATTCTGCTCTGAACTTAGTGTGCAGTTCCCTGGGTGAAAAATGAGCCCCTTGCATTGTTCAGTTGTATTTAGGGTAACATGGTTAGTGTTTTCAGATGGTCTATGCTATTCGCTGTTTTGGAAGAGGCATGTCAAAACTTTTTTCCCTGTTGCTTTTCTGCTGGAGTCAATCTTAACCACAGGCAGCAGCACTAGGATCCAATCAGCCTGCCTGAGGAGATAAAGTATGGGATGCTGATCAGGTTGGCACCACTGGAGATATGACAGATGCTTGAACTGTACCATTCATCCTAAGAGGATCTTCTCAGTGTCCAAAGAGTGATTGCATCTGCATTCTCCCTCTCAGATCTTCTTGTGCTCAAGTTGAGGAAATTCTGGATTAGGTTCCCATTAATGGAACCAGCATGTGCTGAGGGTATGAGATTGCTGGGAGACAGGTGCCATTTCACATGTTTTCAGATCCAGTGCTTCATTAGCACACATGGCTTCTGGGGTATGAGTGAGCTTCCACACTGAAAAGTAGTGAATAAGGGGAAAATAGGAGCTTTTAAAACACTGAATCTGCTCCTGGACTATCTAGGGCAGACCTGCAGATTTTCTAAAGGTAGACCAAATATATGTCACTGTCATGCACCTTAGACATGAAATATGGGGAGAGAGAGTTGTGTTCTTCTCTGGTTCATGGGTCTTCAACAGACAGAGTAATGAAACCTTTTTGCAGAAGTATTTGTAGAGCCCTGTTATTTCAGCTGGTGCTCTTCCTTGAACCTTTACAAGTACAGTAAGAGCCGTGTTTTACACAGGTGTATGCTGGGACTTTGAGGGCATCACTCTTGAACAGCTGGAAATGAGAATAGAATGTTTCTGAGCAAATTCTATTTCTGGGGACAACACTTCAACCAAAATTAAATGTTTGGGCTTCTAGATACTTCAATCAAATGAAAACAAATGCCTTTGTATAAGGTTTCAGTGAAAATCCCTGAGACAGAAAAAATATGGAAATCTGAGGACATTTAAAAAAAGAATTCAGGTTTCACTTTGCTGAGATATGGTAGTGTGAACTTAGAGGAGTGCAGCTACAGATATTCACCTCACAAGTGGGAATAGATTCTGCTCTTAATTCTGAAATCAAGATGTGTATGTGACTGGAAATGCACACCACTTACTCTCAGATGCTCACTGTGGAATCATGTTTCTCAATCACTCTAGAACCAGGAGGTCCCTCTTTCACCATTGGCAAAGCTATCTGGTTGCTGTGGGGGCTGGTGTTCAACAACTCTGTGCCAGTACAGAATCCCAAGGGTACCACTAGCAAGATCATGGTGTCGGTGTGGGCCTTCTTCGCTGTCATCTTTCTGGCCAGCTACACTGCCAACCTGGCTGCCTTCATGATCCAAGAGGAATACGTCGACCAGGTGTCTGGCTTGAGCGACAAAAAGGTAATGTATCCACCCACACCCTCAAAGCAGCCTTTTCCACAGAAGAGGCTGCTCTACCCTCCTTTCTTTCCTTTCAGAAGGAAAGAGTGCAGGTGTGTTCAGAGTCACATCATAGCTTTAGACCCTAGTTTAAATAGCACAGCTGTTCTTTGCTGGTATTCTGTTGCACTTTTACATGTGTTAAGGACTTCAGGAATGAATTATAAACAGAACTGAACTGTGCTTGCTTGCATGATCCCAAACCACACCTTGACTGTCAGCAAGAAACAAATTAATGGAGCTTCGGAGACGATGTGTATAATGGCTGTAACCTGGTTTTTCAGGATGAAATAATTTGTCTTGGGTAGGAATGCTGGCCATTAGGCTAGTAAATATGATCTGTTAGTTTATTCTGAGAACAAGTTCTGTCCATGGGGGTAAATCACTGTAGCTTTGATGATTTACTATTGCTTGCATTTGAAGTTATACTGTCATTTTTTCAAGGTGTTTGGAGGCTTAGCACAAGAAATCGTTTTCTGTTCAGACTGCATTTCAATGCCATGTTTACCTGCACAGCATTTTGTCCATGCAGAGCACTTGCTTTTGCTGGACTCTGAACAGTTGAGAATTTTGAGAAGATTGCTGATACATGCAGGGTAGCACTGTCTGGCTCGTGAGGGTGTAATGCTTTGCACACTGCTTTATTTTTGTTTTGTGGTGAGGCTACTCACAAGGAATTGAGTGTTGTGAGGCTCAATTGCCCATGCTGAGTCTGTTACTCAGTCACTGGGGCTGCTTAAGGGGTCATGCCATTGCAGGGCAGCCAAATAGCAAAGGGTTGTACACATTGCTGTTGGGGATAGCAGCAAGAGGAGGACTGCAGGTGTCAGTTGCAGCTGCTGGGTTGGTTATAGTTACTGACTCTTGTGTCCGTCATCACAGCCTCAAAATAATTTGTGGCCAGGCCTCCTGTGTATATAGTGTCCTATTCAGCAGGCTGGAATTCTGTGATGCATTAATCATAAGAGTTTTTCTTACTCATTTTGTTGGGGTGGGTTTTTTTGATTTTTGTTTTTTGGTTTTTTTTTTTTTTTTTTGTTTGTTTTTTTTTGTTTGTTTGTTTGGTTGGTTGGTTGGTTTTTTTTCCCCTGGAATGAAACATGGCACAGAATAATACAATCCTTGCAGAAGTGCTCCTGTTATTTGTTTGAATTTTGACCTCAATTTTTTTCACACTGTCTCCTCCTTTACAATGTGCTGTGTTGAGGATGGGCTGGAGGGGAGGATGCTTTTCTGTTGGGTGAAGATTGTTGCAGAGACTCCTTAGAAGCTGTGGCCTCCTTCAGATTGAAAGATACTGTTCAAAACCAGCCATCCCTATCAGAGGTAACATTAGTTTGTCATCATTAGGTTTTCAACTGCCTGAGCTAAATGGGATAGTTTGCACCTGTGATCTATTGTTTCAGGCTGTGCCTAGGCTCATGGAGAGAACCATGCTTTCATTCTCACGTTTTTCAAGATATTCTTCATACCTGCAGAGATATATGCGTGAAATATAATTTGAAAGCAGTGACTCCTGGACCTTCACAGAGCCTTTAGATACACATTTCTGGGCCTATTTTAGTTGATTTCACCATAGGGCCACGTGTGTGTATTGGATTGAGGCCATCTTCTTCTACTTTTCTCTGCCAACGTACCTGTATTTACTTTTTCTATGCTAAAGCATATGTGCTTTTTTCCTTGGGGAAGAGAACGGCCACAGAACATAGTCAGAGAATTGTGGTATGCCTCAAACATAGCTGCTAGTGCAAGTACAGTATTTGGGTAAGATTACAATCTACCAGAGCATCTGGAATCAAATGAAAATTGGCTAGTGAAACTGAAGGCAAACAGCTGCCTTTGGGCAATAAAGGCAGGTGGGACTAACTCCATCCAAAATATGTGAGTGAATGAGCTTGATCTACTGGCTCATGGATTTTACTCTCTGAATATGCAAAGGGCCCTGTAGGATTTGGGAGCAGTCACCCAGACATTTGTCACACTGCTTCAAGATCCTCTGGTGTGGGAGCAATTCACTCTTCTGAATCTCATCTTTTCCCTTTTCCAAAGCCCACACACTGCTTGCAACTCACTCACCCTCTCAATGTACTGCTTGGCCAGGATGAAGGGCACAGCCACATCCAGGGCACATGGAGATCTGCTGTGTTCTACCTCACTTCTCTTGCCTGCTTAAAGTCAGCTCAGGCTTTCAAAAGAGGCAGTCACTGTTCAAAGCCCGGCGGGAAAGATTGTTTTCCAAGAGGAAAGACTGTAGCTTCCAATCTCTTTTATCCCCAATGTATGATCTGGTGTCCACAGCAAAAGTCAGGCAGATGAGTCTCCTGGCCTTCTCCATCAGCTGGTAAGGGCACCTGTGTCCAGCACAAGAACTCAGCAGAGGATGTAATCCAAGCCAATAGGCAAAGCGACAGTAAAAAAAGCATATTGTTCCTACTTGTCTAGACCCAGATCTGCTTGTAAATGTCTCTGTAGTTCAACAGTACCCAGGGAAGGTGTCCCACTGACACTGTAGAGCAGCCAAAATGCCAGATGCACTCACAAAATCCATTACTGTGCCTGGCTGGGGTGCTCTCGTCAAGGTCAGGCTGGCTACACTCTGCAACAGCTACCCTGGGGGTCTCCTTGGACCCTGTTCCTTGGATCTTGCCTGGGAGGAACTGCTCCAAGAGGTTCCCACAGCTGCCGGTGTGCCACTTCCCCAGAAAAACAGACTGAAATGCTCCGGATGTTTCAGGACTTGGATGGTGTCTTGGCTGTGCCCCAGCATTTTCTTTCTAATGACATGCAAGACAATGACTAATGTCATGTCTCCACTGTGCTTGTGTGGATGCTTGAGCAGGCCTGTCTGAGCTGGGCTGGAGTGGATGCCTCTGGGCCAGGGTACCAGGTTGAACTGAGGCCCGCTGTACGGACTTAGTGACCTCTGCCACACTCTCTGTCCCAGGTGATGCTTACCTTGCTGAATGCCACCCTTTGAGCATAGCTGGCTCAAAACAGCGGCCAGAGCTGACGCAGGAACCCACCTCATGACGGCTGTTAGTTCCCCCGTGTTAACCTTTGGAGCTGCTAAATCATACATCAAGCCTCTTAACTCTGGGGTAGCCATGGGCAGTTTGAGGGAGGAGGAACCTGCTCTTGCCTGAGAGCAGCACTGGCCCCGTGAGTTCTGAAGGAAAAGTCCTGCTCTTGACAGCATCTCCTTTCCAGCTCCCTGTGGTTGTGGCATGCTGAACCACTTTCCTCCTGCGCAGGTGCCGAAGGAGCACCTTCCACCTCCACCAGTCCGCCTTGTGCAGCAGAGGGGCTGGAGGTGGTCCTGGCCAGGCCAGTGCCATGCTGGCCACGCCGGCTCCCAGCAGGCCCAGCTGGAGCATCTTGGCACGTGGCTGCATCCCTCCAGGATCCACGTGGGGGTCTGCTGCTGCCTTGACCCCTGCGAAAGCCCCAGTGGTAAGGGGAGGGCCTGTTGCAGAATACTGCAGTCAGCCCCTGGGTCTGGATTTCATCTGGGTGTAATCAGAAGATATAACCCAATTTCCATTAGCGGGAGAGCTTCAGACACATTAGAGAAACAAGCGCCTGCGGTATTTCAGTCTAACGAAGGCAATAAATACAGGAAAGATTATATAAAATGAACTAATGTGTGAAGTAATCTAATAGCTATACGTAATTTCCATTCATATACAGTAGTAATAGAATAAAAGCAAGTGTGGACAGCCAGCAGGGCATTTAAATAAAATGATTTAGAAGGCAGTAGGTTAATAATAATAAAAAAATAGTGTCCTTTCCTATAAATTAGTTGGAAATGCCAAAGAAGCTAATAAAATATCAAAATGGTAATTTTGTAATTGACATGAAAAGGAGAGAAATGGTTTTCTGCATGCCTGCAAATCAAGATAGATTGCTGAAATTTCACACATATTTAACTTATTTGCTTTATAAGATGCTAATGAAATGTTGAGACAAATGCAGCATAGGTCAGTTATTTTTTTCAATAGATGTGAGTTTGTTTCTTTTCTTGAAAGGTAGGTTTTGAAGTTTTACTGAAAAAAAACTTGGGGAGAGTAGAAGGTGGCAGAAGGAATTCTTAATATTTTCCAAAATAGCTCATTTTAGTATACTTTATAAAAAATACTTTGATATTTCTGACATGTCTTTTGACATGTCATTTTCTAAAGGCACTACTCATAAAATTGACCTACATTTAAGGGGGGAAAGAACTGAAAAAAAGGTATTTTTTTTCTGTAACAAAGGAAGGGGGACAGATGGAGATAATTGGAAGACAAAACAACATAGGTAGATCTGAGGTGAATGGAACATTTCAGGTTGATACAAAACAAAAGCCTCACTTAAAAACCTAGAGAAATAAAAGGATCTGCTCTTTTCTGGCAGTAATAGATGCTTGGCTGTA
Source organism: Picathartes gymnocephalus (assembly GCA_013390045.1). NCBI lineage: Eukaryota > Metazoa > Chordata > Aves > Passeriformes > Picathartidae > Picathartes > Picathartes gymnocephalus. Next base: position 279,358 of record WEKY01001352.1, read on the forward strand.
AAACTGAAAAATGAATTATTTCCCACATTGTGCTTTGCAGCACATTAAATCAAAATTATACAGGGATCCCAGATATGCAGAACACTTAAGCATGTGCTTAACTTTGTGCTCATGAGTGGTGACATTAAAGTCAATGGGCTATTATTCACATGATTGAAGTTAAATGCTTCCCTGAGCTTGCAGCTTTTGTACAACAAATACCTGTTCTGGAGAAGTCCAGGGAAAATGCAGAGCAGATACCTTCAGCTAGACATTTTTCAGGAGGACTAAAAGTGAGGGTCAGTCTTGTGCCTTGTGAACTCTCTAAGGGGAAGATTGTCTAACTGGATGGTTTGAAGGCAGAACAAATCTTCCACGGGATTAAACATTTAGTGTTAACTGACATTAGTGGTACTTCCACACATTTCGGCAGGATACAAAGGAAGTTTTATGTGGTGGTGTCCAAAGGCAGAAAGTATGCAATCTTTCAACAGCAGTATGATTTTTATTGTCAGGACACCTTTGTGGTGATATGAGTCAGGCAGACAGAAGAAGGACCATGTCACTTCCAATCCTGTCCTCTTGTGATAAATCATAACCTTTTCCAAAATGCGTAAATCTTATGCACCTTACTTGACTAAAAACCTCCCCAAAATAAAGAGGATCTTGAATCTCCAGACCTTATGTCATGGGGTAGAGTTGAATTTCTTTCCATAGTCCTTTCCTAGGGGTACATCTCCCTGTAAATGAGTTGAACTGTGCCTTTTGCTCAAAATGACCTTTATCAATAGCAGTGGTATCAGCTAGTGCTTAATATAAGAAACACTGGCTCATAGTGAAGTGTAGAAAACTCAGAGCTCTGATAGTCTAAAATTTTAAAGCTTAAAATCTGATTATTTCCCTGCATCTCCTTGTAAATCAGGTGCTATAGTTTGAAGTATTTACAAATACTATATAGTGTAGCTATAGATTATGTGTACTATGTGTAATTACATATTATGCTAAAATTTTCTTATTAATAAATAGCTATTAAATAGTTACAACATATCATAAGTTAGTAAAAGATCTTTCTAACTTGTGACTTACATTTATTGTATACATAAATATGATCTCAGATAAATGTTTGCAGTTGCAGGTGGGTGTGTTTGTCAAGGATTTAGACATTCTGCAGTCTTAATATTGGGATAGTTTTTATGCTTTCTGAGATCTTTGAAACAAACCTCTGTGCCTGTGTGCTAAAATGTGATTCAGTAGTTTTTAAGACTATAAATGTTTAAAGTCAGTGGGTTTTCAAACATAGTTTTGTTGGTTTTTTTTCCCCTGCTTCAGTCCTAGCTTCTTTGTCATTCTCCCTCTTTTTCTTGAGCTCAGCGCTGTACAGTGCAGAGCAGCAAGGAGGCTGCAGTGTGCTTTAGCCTTCACTTGGACTCTCAGGATTCTCTCTGTTCATCTGGAGGGACTTTTCTGGTATCAGTACAGACTGGGGGATGAAGGGATCAAGAGCAGCCCTGCTGAGAAGGACTTGGAGGTGCAGGTGGACAAGAGGCTGGACATGACCCAGCAATGTGCACTCAGCCCAGAAAGCCAACTGTATCCTGGGCTGCATCCAAAGCAGCGTGGGCAGCAGGGTGAGGGAGGGGATTCTCCCCCTCTGCTCTGCTCTGGTGAGACCCCACCTGCAGTGCTGCATCCAGCTCTGGGGTGTTGTCTTCTAAACAAAAAGAACATGGTTTCGCTAGACTGAGTCCAGAGAAGGCCACCAAAATGATTAAAGGGATGGAGCACCTCTCCTTAGGAGGAATGGCTGGGGGAATTGGGGTTGTTCAGCCTGGAAAAGGGAAGGTTTTAGGGTGACCTAATTGTGGCCTTCCAGCACCTGAAGGGAAACCTACAAGAAAGATGAAGAGAGACTTTTTAACGAGAGCATGTAATGGCAGGACAAGGGGTAAGGGCTTCAGACTGAAAGAGAATAGGTTTAAATCAGGTATTACGAAAAAATTCTTTGCTGTGATGGTGATGAGGCACTGGAAGCAGTGCCCAGAGAAGTTGTGGATGCCTCATCCCTGGAACTGTTCAAGGCTAGGTTGGATGGGGCTCCAAGCAGCTGCTCTACTGAAAGGTGTCTTTCCCCACAGCATGAGGATTGGGATTAGATGATCTTTAAGGTCCCTTCCACCCCATTCTATGATTTAATGACAGTAAATCCTGTAATGGGACTATTCAGGATTATTGCTAGTCAAAATGCAGTTAGTTGGGAACTTAAGCAGGTAAGATGCAAGGGGAACGGATACTCAGAGTCAGACTGTAGGCTTAATTCATCCTTGCTGGAAAGGAAGAAATGCAAACTCCTGGGCTTTGTTGGAGGCACAGATGAGAGTTGCTGGATGAGGTGAGGGGGCCGTGGCATAATCTTTAGCTTGCAGCTTTTGCATTCCCCTCCTCATCACCCTGGCCTTTCCCAGGCCTTGGCCATCACTGACCCTTCCTTTTCACCAGCTCTTGGAGCTATCTCCCTTTGGAGGTAGTGGTTAAATTTGGTTTCTTCTGTGCTAATTGCTTGGCAGTCTGGAAAAAGCTGTCTTTGGAGAGTTACGTAAGGGGGAGAGGGAGAGAGGGAAGCAAAGGATTGTCCTGCTTCTCACATCAGTGCAAGTCAGCGGAGAGGGAAACAATGAATATTTTTATTTATTATTTATATGGTGCCATAAATGTACTTGGCACTTTGCAGTCAAATAAAAGACAATGGCCCTGCCACCAAAATCTGGCAGCCTGAGAGATGAGAGCTATCCTCCTCAACTGAATGATCAGGGCTGAATTACTGGTGGGGAAGGGATCGGAGTATTAAAAAAAAATAAAAATACAACAGCTGTACCCCCACACTTTCATTGCTGATGCCTAGTGACTGTGACATTTAGAGTTATATCAACATACAAATACTTGATAAATATTTGGCAGGTTGTATCTTTCCAGGTGTTTTTACTTCACTTCATGGAAAGAAGCTCTGCTTCTCCCAGGCCTTTGGCTACTCAAGGTCAAATCTCCCCTAAATCTTGGTGGCCCAGTAGACTTGTTTACTTCACATGTAGCTCAGTGTCCCAGAACTCACATGGAAGTTATATGGCTTTCATTTCTCTGTCTTTCACTTGCAGGTAGGAGGCAGCTTTCATCAGAAGGTGAAAGGAAGGCATTATTTCCCAGCTCGGGGAAGGTGCTGCCCTGTCTGAAGTGCCCTGCTTTTTTGCTTTGCCTCCCTGCTCTACAGACATACTTAAAAGATTGCACTTATGTGATTACTAAGCTTTAATAATTACTTGGATGAAAATTCTTGCCCGTGTGAAGTCTTTTGGAGGTTTGCCAGGCTTGTGCAGGGTTTCACCCTGCTGCCCAGTGGATAGTACCTACATAATAGTAGGTTGGCTACTGTTACTACTCGGAAGACAGGAGGATCTGACCTTCCTTTGTTAGTGAAAATGGGTGAAAAATGGGATTGCTCCCCCACCAAACTTCATCCTCTGAATTTCTCAGTGTTTCATAATTTGTTAACCAGCTGTCTCATGTGCAAACAAAGGAGATTTCAAATTCCTCTGTACTTAGCTGTCACTTCTCCTCTCAAGGTCTTTTTAATCAGTTAATTTTCTCCCTCTGAATGAACATCTACACTCCTAATGATATTAACATGAGCGTAGTAACTGCCATCTTTCTGCCTCACAAATTTGTTTTGTGTTTGCCTGGGATTATTGAGTAGATACCTTTTGTCCCACTGTGCTTAGCTTCCAAGGAAGCTGACTTTCAAGAATGAAATACATGGCACGATGTGATGCTGCATAAACAGATGAACTCCATCCTCTACATGCATGCAACTAAAAGTTAAGTGTACTGTAGCTATGATTTCATTGCAACAGATATATCTGTGGTGTTCTGATATCATGCGTGCTAACACTTGAGCTGTGCACGCAGCTTTTGGCTCTGACTGCTGAAGCTCAGTGATTCCACTACAGATGTCTTCTGGTCAAACTTAAGGGACGCCTAACAGGGACTTGAAGCCCATACACTGCCAAATGTGTCCTGAGGAATATTTAAGGCTTTAATATTACCTTTTGGGTGGAGAAACTGCACAGAGCCTGTATAATGTTCATGCACTTGGCTGACCCAGAAGACTCCTGGTGTGCTGGTGGTGGGCAGGCTCTGGCTGTACGTGATGGTCAGATTCTGAAGTGGCCCCTCAGGCCTGGTGTATCTGTAGTGCTTGGGTCAGCATAGAGGCAGCGTGGTGGCAGCAGGCACAGGTGGGTGTGTTTAAGGAAGATGTGAGATCCCCGACATGCCACCTGTTTGGGGTGCCGCTGCACTGCCCAAGGTGTTCAGTCTCCTGCTCTGTGCAGGCACAGGTCTGTACGTGGCAATCCAGCTTGCAAAGAGGCTGCACAGTCCTACTGTGTGCACTGCTGTGGCAATAACCGCATGTGATGGAGGCTTCTTCCACCAACTGGATCTCTGCTTTCATCTCAGTCATTTTGCAAGGACAACTATTTTTAAAGTTGCTATATTTGAACTCTTTTCTTTTGCTTTCACCTGCCCCCCCTCACCTCTGCATTGTCACTAGGTTGCTCTGTTCCCTTCCCTGACCTGCACCTGTCCATATTTCACCAACAGACATTCATAGATATTTTTCTTTCTTGTTTGTGGGTCTGACCCACACTACATCTTCTGTTAAAAGGGACTTTAATCGAATTCTTTGCCAACTTTGCTGCAGTCAGCTGCACTAACTGACAACTCCTTTCTTGGACTTACCTAGAGCAATTCATGGCTGAAAGCACTATGCAAAGCAAGACAGAGAATTTGAAACATCACTGGGTACTGAATAATAAGAAAAACCACAAAGTCAAAGTCTGAGGGAGCACAAGGTAATTTTATGCCCTCCCAAAATCGACATACTGGATTTGGTGCTGTTCAGTCACTTTCTTTTAGCTTCCTTTCTTTGCTTGTTTACAAATCAAGATGTGTTGTTTGACTGGTGAAGACAAGAAACTGGGGTTTCACCACTGCAGTCTTTGGGTTGATTTCTGCAGCTGGTCCACGAACAGGAAGAGCTGATACGGCAACTGGGTTCAGAGCTGTGAGGAGTCCCAGCCACTGCTGAGGAAGCAGATAATATTATTGTGAGGGAATGCAGGAGGGAACTAAAATCAGCTAGGGTAAAAGGATGATCTGAAAACTTATAGTCACTTAGAAATGGCTGTGAGTTCCACCTTGAAAATAAAAAATGTCTGTAATGTCAACACTTCATGACTGTGCAGAGGGGAGAGGAATGCTTTAGGAATGAATCTCAAGAAGTATCTGTACAAGAGAGTCATTAATAATAGAGAATGAGCAGCACAGTCACTTTAGTCTGCTCTCCTTACAGACTTGTACCAGTGCTAAGATTTAGGTTTGCAGTATGATTTTCTGCCTATGCTGTTGGGCTGGCACAGCTGGCACACTCCTAGCTGGGATGCAATTTCATCGATTTAAAGGGCCTACAGCACCATGCCACCAACAGTTGCAAGTTCCAAGCTTGAAATCTGTAGAGCACCTCCTCTACCAGGACAGGTGACTGGGGGTATGAGTGTGTGAATGTGCCTATGTGCACAATCAAGCTGCATAAAGAAAAGAATACAGTAAAAGCCCTGAAGATGGTGCTGGCAGTGATGATTGACCTTCCAGAAACAAACTGGTCACTACCTGAATGCAGATCACGACAGAGTTACAGCTTTGAAGAACTTGCGGGCTGAAAATGAAGGATAGACAGAACATGACATAATATAGAGAGGCCCTGAGAAAAGTAATAATGAGCATGAACTCTCACTAGCATTGTTTTTGTTGCCTTACTGCAAGCATTTTTATTACAAAATTCTCTCAGCATCCTTGGGTCTTGATCAGATTTTTCTTGATGTGGTGGAGAGCATGTTCACCAGCCAAAGGCAAGTCAAGGAAAGACCTACAGGATACAACTGAAGGACAACAGCAAGAATGGTTGCAGGTCCATATAATACAGCTTGCAAAGAAAGACTAAAGAAACTGGGCTTCTTTAGCTGTGGTGAAAGAACATGGAGAAGAAGCAGCACATGGTCTTCAAAAACATAAAATGCAGCTTCGGAGAAGAAGAAGAAACGGTTTAGATTTCCCTGCCCATGGACAAGATAACAGAAAATATTGCAGTTATATTTGCAGCTGGAAGGCTTTAGTTCAGCTACTTGGAAGAACTTTGCAGTAGTAAAGCTCTGGTGGGGATTGTCCAGGGAATGGAGGAGTCTCCAGCACCAGCCATCTTCCACAGTGGGCTGGATTAAGAGCTGTCAGGAATGGTGATGTCCATGAGAGACTCACTGGAGAGATAGAGGTGGAGGAGATATCTTCTTAGGGTCAAATCCAGGTTTGTGATTCTGTGGCATTGTTTCTGGTGCAGCTTGGGGACAAAAATTATATATTTTGGGAATAAGAAAAAAAAAAGCTTCTCTTTGAAAGACATCCATTAGCTGTGAAGGAATCCATTTCCTGGCTGAAACAGAGGACATAGAAGGCAGCTAGGGCAAGACATGCTGCTGTGGACATGTGTAGCCTATGAGGACTTAAGTACAGTCATAGAGCTACCTCAGAGCTAGACCTGAAAACCACTGACCCACTCTTCACTTTCTAAGGTTCTGAAGGAAGCTCTTGTGCAAACAGCCTGGCTGGATTTTCAGGCAGTGAATAAAGGTGCAAGCTGACTGCAGTGACATGCAGCTGAACCAGAACAAGAGGAGACAATCAAGGATGTTTGGGCAAGGCAAAGAAGTTATACATTAAGAGGGTGGTGGGCACTTCTGGGGTTGTTGTTACCCATAGGGGTTGGCTCCCTATACTTTTGGTGGGAGAAGATATCCTCAGTGCAAAATGGCCCTGTGGTTAGATTCATTTGTGCTGATGTAGATGTCTAGAGCCATTTTAGGTGTACTGGAGTGTCTAAACAACCTGGCAAATTTGACACAGGGGCTGTCAGAGGCCTGTTCCAAGGGTGAAATTCCCTTGGCATCTCAGCTTGGCACTTACTTTTGGACAAATGAAGTGGACTCAAAGTAACTAACATGAGCTTAAGTTCTTTTGGACTTGCAGCTAGCAGAGTAGCTGAATTTATGGCTCTTAGTTTGATGGGTCAGAGCTGTGGAGCTTCGTTTACAGAAAACTTCTTCCTTTAAAGACAACTTTAACTGGTCATCTGGGCCTTACAAAGTGTAAGGAGCCCTCCAAGAGAAGCTGTATAAGGGTAAAACACTATACAAACAGTCACATACACACACACACATACACCCTTGCACCAAGTTCTGGCAGCTCATTACGTTATTCAGCAGTGGATTGATTTGGGTTTTTTTAAAACAGTGTAAAAGTAGATCGGCTGATAAAAAAGAGCCTTTTGTTGCGAGAGCTTGCTGAGTTTGGGAAACTGCTTTCAATGCTATTGGCAAACACTTTACAGTGTAAACAGGGCCTACATCAGGCAGATAAATAAGTGCAGATGTGCTTTTCTGTGGGATCCATTTGGTGATAGACAATATATTGAAAAAAATTCTCATCAAATTAATTGCGGCCAATTAGACATAACCCCTTCCCCTCATCTCTGAATCCCCTCCAATTGCTGCTGGATGAATGGGAAGATCTCCTATCACCTGTTTCATTATGCAGATTGATATTCGAACATCTGAGAACAATGCTGCTTTCTGCACGGCATGGCTCCAAATTGCTAATGAAACAGCTCTGCCAGCCGAGTCACTTAAACCCGCTTTCACTGCTGCTGCTGACAGCTCTCATGGCGAGATGTGGAGGGGAGTGGCAAAGGAGCTCTCCCCCGTGAATGTGCTAACAGCTTCCAGCCTGTGTGTTTACTGCTCTCCAGAGAAGGAAGATTTCTGCTCTCTGACTCAGGTTGCTTTTCCAAAGCCGGGGTCTGCTTTGCACTTAATGCCCCTTGATTTCAGTTTGTGGAGTGAGGGGTTGAAGAGGCAGGCAGCCGCTGGGCTCGGAACATAGACATCTCGTGTTCCAGAGCTACCCCAGCCCTTCAGGCATCATTAGTGTCTGCTTTCTGCCCCCATCTCTAGCATCCACCTTCACGATTGATGTGGAGCAAGTGGGATTTCTTTCACGGGTGAGAGGATGTGCACATCACCTTGGGTACATAAAAGGGGAGCATCTCACAACAGAGGTTCCACGGTGAGTGAGTGGGAGGATGCAAGTGGGATACATCTCTGCCTGGGGCTCTTTGGGTGCAGGACTGCAGCTGAGCCCTGCTGGTTCCCCCACAGGCAGTCACCCCTGGATGTAGGTAGAGCTGGGCAGCAGGACAGGTCTCCTGGTACAGGCAAGTAGAACATGGGGCTCCTACAGCTGTGGACCCTGTACAGCTGGGTTTTCTCAACACCTGATGTAGTTGCTTAGCTTCCCTTCCCCTATTACTACCACATTTTATTTGCCAGAACCTCACAAGACTCCTCTTTGCAGATGCCTGAGTAGAGTAGTTGTGACTTAGGGCTCTGACAGGAGAAATATTTGCATGAAATAATGGGACAGTTCTCTCATTAATCTACATTCTGACCCTTTCTGTCCATATCTGTTGTTAATTCCTTTGTCAGTGTTTACTGCAGCACTGAGATTACCTCTGCACAGGCTTCCTCCCTGTAATGGCCCTGTGTTGTGCCTCAGCTCCTCCCTCATGTCTCAGCCTCCTAATAGACCCATCTGCCAAAGAGCCCTGCTTCTCTGGGAATGATACTCATGATCCAGGCCCACCGTCCCAGCCCCTGGGAGAAATCAAACAAGTGGCTTTCCTTACTGAACTCTTTGACAGTCTGTCAATTAACTTCCCTCCTCATGAATCACCTCCAGTTCCTCCAAACATTCCTCTACCGTGTTGCCAGGAGAGGACATGCTCCTTCCCCAGCTGTCCCGTGAACTTTCTGGGAAGGCTCACATGTCTTTTTGTTCCCTCAGTACGAGCTGTGTAGGATACAAGTTAGTTCAGAATGACGCAAGTTTTTGACTCTGGAGAGCTTGCTGGACTGAGCTGTACCCACTACTGCCAAGAAACAAACATGGGAATTTTTGAACTGCTAGCTGCTGTCAGGAGGCTGCATGCATGTACTGCTATTACTTCTCAAATATGGAGAAATAGCTGCTTATCTCTGGCTCTGTAGACTGTGGAGTCAGCTGGACATTGGTTACTTTCAGCTTTGTAAACATTAAGCTAGGTTAGCTGGGGATCTGTGTTCCTCTTAGGCACTCAAGCTGAAATTGTCTGGTGTAGGTCCCGTATGGATCCTTTCATATTGTTTCCTGTCTTCCTGTCCACCAAGCTATGGCTGAAGTGTGTGTGCATGTTGGTGTGTGGAGAATAATTTGCGTCTGAAGATCTGTTCTGGCTAAGGAATGAGCAGGAGGTAAGGACTTGTGAGTGAATGAGTAGTATGTGAATTTATAGAAGTCCTCAACCTGACTCTTTTCTCTAGAAATGTGCTTTTCCAGTTGCCAGAAACAGTAATTTCCTACAAGAGCAATGTTTTCATTTATTTATTGATTGCCCAGGAGGTTAAAAATTAGTTCTGGAGCCTTTCACCTGTGGCTGCTGTTATGGTCTCTGGAACAGAGTAGGGACAAAGGATAATTCGGAGTTGAGATTATTTCCCTTATCACAGCCCTGCCTGATTTTGTAATCCTTCTTACTCAGGTTTGTAGACATCATGATGGAAGTAGACAAAAGTAGAGATTGTGTCACTGGGAATGGAAGGTGGAGGTATGAAATGGACATGCCAAAACTCAGTTTCACAAATGTTGGTCAGGTCTGCCTGATGCTCGTCCTGTTGACCGTCAGAGAGCTCTGGGAATGGCAATGTCCTGTTTGCCTTCAAGGTGGGGTTCTGCAGCCTCTGGGAAAGAAAGTTGCCTGCACTGCAATCTCCTGGTTTAGCATGTCAAGGGAGAGACTGTGTTTCTCTGTGTCTGGCATGGCAGTGCCCTCCTTTTGATGGGTCCCCTAGGCTGCTGCTTTAATCAGCTTAGTAAAAAAGAATAGTTTTAGCATGCTGCGGTGATTTTTCTCCCATCAAAGTTTGCTTTCATTACAGTCTTTGATAGCTGTGAGTTTGTCTTCATCCCTAGAGGGTGTGATGGAGTTCTAAGAGACACCTTACTGTCTCTTTTATGCTACATGAAACTTCTGTTTTGTTGGCGATGCACTAACTGGAGTTCAGAAAAACAGCCCCGATGTTTTTCATTGGCTTAAAGCAGTAGGATATGTGTTCTCTCTCACACACTCACATGCACATACAAGTTAGCCCATCTTTCCATCCAGACTGGAGAGATGAGTTGACCGGTACACAGCAACAGGTAAACAGTGTGTTCACCTACCCACAGACCCAGCTTCTGGGAGTCCTCATGGCTGAGATGTTGTGAGTGAGATACACTGCTTTAGGGGCTCTGGCCTCCTCAGCTGAGTTCACCAAGTTCCAGAATGGCTTTAAGCAGAGTTCAAGAACCAGGCTCATCTGCATGTGTTTTAAGCTAGAAGTGTCTGTAGATTGCAGCTGTGTAGAAGGTGGCAGTGCATTACTGCACATATTCATGTACCAGGTGCTCTCCTGCTGTGAAATGGGTTTGGTGTGACCATTAGCATGTTGTCAGCATTCTTCTCAGGATCATACTAATACACAGTCACAGTTGGGAGTCAAAAATAACACCAGGCAAGCTACTGCTTGATATATCCAGAGAGGAGGAGGCTTCCTTCCATTTAACTTACCTTTGCATCCTTTTCTTTACTGCTTATTCCGTTCCTGTTTTATAGTTCTGTGCTCATTCTCATCTGCTGGTTCTAGGGGCTTTTAAGCAGTCTTGATAATTGACAGTCTAAATTTTACTCCTCATAAAATCCCAGAGAGCCTTGATTATGACTTGAGTTAAGCAGTGGCATATAAAATCTCACAGCCTTGCAGCCGTGGGGGAATGTTATGATGAATGTATTTCTTGTGAGCAGCAAAAGCTTTGGAGTGTTCTGCCAGCTCTGTTCTGGGCATCAAATGTTACTAGTAATTTGCAGCCTCTAACAGCATTTTATTTGGGACATTTGCCCAAAACTTTGAAAGCTGATAATTTGTTTGGTGAAGTGGGTGTGAGGTGTGCTGAGAAGCATCTCTCCTCATTAATTACTTTTCTACCTCCGCCAGACCCAGGAAGTGCAAAGGCAGCCATAGAGCTGAAAAAGATACTTCTTAGGAACTATATGACAGTTTGTGGATAAAAAGTACATCACATAGACTTTATTGAAAACCGTTTCTTGACTGTGTTCCAGCACCACTGTTACATTTTCCCTTTCTTTTTTCCTTTTATCTAACCTTCTATTTAATCTCTGATCACTGACTATTTACGCACTTAATCCAGAGTAGACAAAAAGAACATCTTGCTCAGATTTACTTCTTGTTTCTTAGGTGTTAACAGGAGATACTTGTGTTTGAAAACAATGAAATATAATATCTTCTCAATTATGTTTTCTACATGATAGTAAAATATCATCAGATCTACCTTCTGATGTTCTCCCAACGAGGTGACTGCTTCAATCTGCAAGATTGTGAGAAATGTTCCTTTTTCTGTCTCTTCAGTTCCAGAAACCAAATGACTTCTCACCCCCTTTCCGCTTCGGGACAGTCCCCAACGGCAGCACGGAAAGGAACATTCGCAACAACTACCCTGAAATGCACAGCTACATGGTGAAGTTCAATCAGAGGGGGGTGGACGATGCACTGTTCTCGCTGAAGACTGGGTGAGGCTTTCTTACATGCTTACTCACCGCAGAAACCTGACTTTTTGCATGCATGTCTGGAAAATTTACTTTTTAGGGTTTGAAAAATGAGCCTCTATTATCATTCCATGGTTAAAAGTATAGCAAGACCACACATAGCACAGTAGCACAGGAGAGTAACTTTGTGGTTCTTTTTGCCAGGTTTTGCTATTGGCATCTGTATAAGAGTTTCTGGTTTTGCTGTGTTTATAAGAATTTAAAAAAAGGAAAAAAGGAAAAGAGGATCTGCTGTATCCCTATGTACATAATCCATATGTGTATTGGTCCCAAAGACCTTGCTTCTTAAAGATGTTTCATGCTGATGGGTTTTTGTGCATACAGAAGAAGAGCTCACAGATCTCTGTGGACAAAGTTTTTTTCAGAGCATTTATACTGTCATCTGGAAATTCCTTTGTTTTCCCTCCTTCTGTGTATAAAAGATTATGCTAATCAGGAAGTTGTCAGGCTAATCCCACCCCAGTGTATCACCAGCTAATACAATGTAATGGAAGGTAGGTTTGAAGCAAATAGTTTGGAAGTAGCCTACTCTCTGGAATATTTTAGTATCAAGAGCTAAACAAAATACTGTTTGAATAATAAGGAAGGATAAGAAATGTCATTGTTTCCCTGGGTAATTTTGGAAATGTGGGGAAAATCGTTAGCAAAAAGCATGCTTGACTAGCTCATCCTATTTTAATAACAGTGAATCTGCAAAGGAACTAACTCAAAATTACATTTTGCAAGCCTTTGTCCTTTAACTTTAAAGACCTCCTCCTATGGCTGACCATTTTGGTTTTCAGAGCCCAGCCCCAGTGAACAAAAGACATTTTTGCTTACATTCATGTTGCACTCTTATGAGAAAGTTCGTTCCAAAGCACAAATTAAGATGTTTAGCCAGTTTAATTACTGGATTGACTGAGTATTCCTAAACCTGTTTGCCAGGTTCAGAGGCCCACAGCCCATTACCAATGGTTGTACCGTTGTTGGATATCATCCCGGGAAGGTACATTTGCCAGGATAGTCATCATTCAGGACATAAATATGCACTGTCCTGGAAATACATGGATGAAATAGAGATCATCATTTGTGATGGATGTCATCCTGGCTTCATATTCACCCTTGGACAGACTTTCTCACAGATAAGCACTGTAAATATATGTGCAGGAACTGTATTGTAAACATAGTGAGAGAGAATGTGCAACTGAAAGGTCTTAGGTCATTTATCAGAAAGTGTTTCATTTCAGATCTAGTGGGAGGATTTACTCATCAGCTGCCTTTGGATTGTGGAAGATGCAGCCTCCTGAGATTGCCCCCCAAATCCAATTCAATTTCTTGTAGTGTGAAAAGGCTCTCATCAGCCTGTTGTGCTCTCTACACAGTCCATAATGGGGATTTCTCTGTGTTGAAACTGAATTTTTGTTGTGGTTTTCAGCTGAACATTTTTAACAAAGACCAATTCAACATGGTAAACCATAAAGCTGCTGTCGTGGCCACTTGACATTGGTAAAGATCTAGTAGTACTTTTCACAGGAACTGAGGGGTTAAACACAATGTCCTGACTGTATTTGATTTGCAAAAAAATAAGTTTTTTCTCAGCTAAGTCATGCCAGTGTTTGAATTGGAGAAAATATTTTCTTAACTTAAATCCCTGCTTTGCTGTCTATTATTGATACATTTTATAAGGCATTTTAGATTCTTTTGAGATGAAAGGCAGTACAGAAGTATAAGCTATGCTTAAGGATATAGATCCCTTGACTTCCTCTTCATTCATCTTTATCTTGCAGTATATTTGTATTCCAAATTTTCTTTAAGATCAGAAATTATGATTACCAAAAAGGCAGAAAGAAATAGACAATCCTCATTTATAATCCAGATTCACCTGTAAGACAGCTTTAGGCTTAGATTTTTTTTAACTATGGTGAAGGTGAAGATGACACACCTGAAGGATGGGATACCACCCAGACAGACTTGGACAGTGGGCATATGGGGATTTCATGAGACATAACAAGACCAAGTGCAAGGTGCTGCACCTTGATTGGGGTAACACCAGGTATCAACATAGGCTGGGGGATGAAGGAATCAAGAGCAGCTCTGCTGAGAAGGACTTGGAGGTGCAGGTGGACAAGAGGTTGGACACAACCCAGCAATGTGCACTCAGCCCAGAAAGCCAACTGTATCCTGGGCTGCATCCAAAACAGCGTGGGCAGCAGGGTGAGGGAGGGGATTCTCCCCCTCTGCTCTGGTGAGACCCCACCTGCAGTGCTGCATCCAGCTCTGGGGTCCTCTGCACAGGAAGGACATGGAAGGACATGGTCCTATTGGAGCAAGTCCAGAGGAGGCCTTCTGATTAAAGATGATTAAAAGGGTAGAGGACCTCTCCTGTGAGGAAAGGCTGAGAGAATTGGGATTGTTCAGAAAAGAAGGCTTTAGGATGACCTAATTGTGGCCTTCCTGAAGGGAACCTACGAGAGAGCTGGAGAGAAAATTTTTATACATGCATGGAGTGACAGGACAAGGGGGAATGGTTTCAATCTGAAAGATTAGATAGATTACATATTAGGAAAAAATTCTTTTGCATGATGGTGGTGAGGCACTTTTCTGTGAGGTGAAGAAGCTGTAGATGCCCCATCCCTAGGAGTGTTTGAGGCCAGTCTGGATAGGGCTCTGAGCAACCTGGTCTAGAGCTCCTGCCCGTGTCATGGAGGTTGGAACTAGATGGTCTTTAAGATCCTTTCCAACCCAAACCTTTCTATGATTCTACATAACATATTGCAGTCCATCTGAAAGAGGTTAATTTCTTCCTTAGCTACCTAAAACCACCTTTGATTTCATACAGATTTTATGTTTTCTGTACTATACCCTGTTGTTTCTTGCATCTGTGCAGGAAGTTGGATGCTTTCATTTATGATGCAGCAGTGCTAAACTACATGGCTGGCAGAGATGAAGGCTGCAAGCTGGTGACGATTGGGAGTGGGAAAGTGTTTGCCTCCACTGGCTATGGCATTGCCATCCAAAAGGACTCAGGCTGGAAGCGCCAGGTTGATCTTGCGATTCTACAGCTTTTTGGGGACGGTAAGTGACAAGAAAAAGAAATGCTGGAATTTTCCTAGGAAATACCGGGTTTTGCGTGTAAGAAATGGAAGTTTCTAGCCCTGGTGCTTCAGATGTGAGTTGAGAACATGAAATTATTAATGGGGTTTTTTTAGAGGCATCATACCAAAAATGTGAGGATGTCATTTCTTTCATGTTGTTGATGCAGGGTAGCGGTATCATCAAAAGCAGTGCTGAAAGCACTAAAGTTTTCATAGAACAAGCTCAGAGGTGTGTTTGAAAAATATCTTATGTGAAGAATGTCTTGTAAAAACAAGATTTCTGGTGTGAATTTTTCACTACCTTTGAGGTTTTGCCATGACCAAATCCACTAATTATACCGTACTGCCTGTGGTTATTCCATATTTTATAGCTCTAGACAGGATCAATGCATGAAGAGTTTATAGAATTAAAGGATAAATATTTCTGGGTAAAAGAGCTAGATCAGATTTTCCAAAACCTCAAAAAAACCCCAAAACAAAACAAACCCAAGGAAGAATTTGAGACTCAGAAGCATATTTTGGAATGAGTTTTTAATTAGAACATTATAGTTACCTAGTTCACTTCTTAATTTACATAGAAATTGCGAGTATTAACAAAAATTGTTCATGGGAAAAGAAATTACTTCTTAGGAAATATTGTCCTGTCTTTCCATTTCACATTACATTTTCCTGTGTCCTCTTTTATGAATAAATAAAATTCACAGGTTATTTTATTTGTAAGTATTCTTTTTACCCCCTGAAGTCTGAAAATAACATATAGTATTATAAATATGGAAAGAACATAACTTGGACATACTTGAGAAAACTGGCCACCTGACAGATAGATTGTTGTGTTTCTTAAAAAGCCTAATATGTATTATTTCAGCGAAGGACAGAAGTTCTCCACAAAGCTTCAAAGACTCTGTTATGGCAGTACTTAAATATATGGATTTTTTCGCCCTGCCATTGGACTGGAGATTGAAAATGTGAAAAACTAACTTTCCTAACAACATGAAACGATTTGTCATCCTGCAAAATTAGTTTGTTCTGAATGTCTCAATATATGTGTGTGTGAATGTTTACCTCTCTCTCACCCCTCATGAAAGTACCATAATGGCAGTAAGTGGTGTATGAAATTAGAATACAGAACATTTGCTCTTAGCAGATACAAATTAGTAAAATTTTTGATTGGTCAAAGCCCTTGGAAGCGTTGAATTTGGACAAAATTGAAGGGAAGAAAAACAAGTAAAAATGCTCAAATATTTTTTGGAACATTGCACCTGGTTTTAATGGGCTATGAATATGATGGAAAAAAAATTGATTGAAAACAATCAATATTTTGATTCTGAGTTGGAAACTTACAATGTTTTCATCTAGAAGTGATTAATTTTTTGTCTACCAGTATCAGTCACTAATTTTTCCCTTCATTGACTTAATGAAATTGAAGGTTTGTGAGGCCAGGTCTTCAGTCATCTGGTGGACAACTGTTTCAGGATCTCAGTGTAGACATCCAGCAAGTGTCATATCTGTGTCCTGTGGTACAGCTTGTTATGGCTAATATCAGGCTGTGGAAAAATCCTGTTGACTTTCCTGTGACAAATGGCACTTGCCCCCATCAGAAGGGCAGTCAGGATATTTTATGGATGTTGTAGATGTGGAAAAAGGATGTGGAGACTGGAAATTACATTAGATCAGCTTCTTACTTTCAGTCTGCCCCAGTTTGAACTCTTCAGCCATTGCAGGATTATCTAACCTGTTTCTTTCCTCTTGTCTGCCTTTCTAGGGGAGATGGAGGAGCTGGAAGCTCTCTGGCTCACTGGCATTTGTCACAATGAGAAGAATGAAGTTATGAGCAGCCAGCTAGATATAGATAACATGGCAGGTGTCTTCTACATGTTGGGAGCAGCCATGGCCCTCAGTCTCATCACCTTCATCTGTGAGCATCTCTTCTACTGGCAATTCCGCCACTGCTTCATGGGCGTCTGCTCTGGCAAGCCCGGTGTGGTCTTCTCCATCAGCAGGGTGAGTGCCATTAACTGACACCAACTGGGACCAAGAGAGGCTTTATTTAGACAGTCCTAGGTATTGGAGATGGCGATATCCACCAAGGCTATCACGCAGGTGGCAGTCTGTGTCATCTTTGCACTGTTAAAGTTGCAAAAACATGTTAGTTTTTTCTGTGACATCTCTAGTCTCTGCTGGATTATGGTTAAGGAAATGGAAATTTCACATGGAAATGAAAACACAGTAAACGACAAGTTAACTGTTACTGTTTACTCCTCCAACGTGAGCTGTGAGGAGGCCAATTTTGGGGACCTCCCAAATGTAATCAGGTAATGATGGATAATATGATTAGAAATTTGGGAGTTTTACATTGTCCTCTAAATTACAGCATTTCAGCTGACCTTTAGTTACCTAGAAGTGTGCGTTCATTGACAGTCAGAATTCCTTAACTAAAAGCCATGCCCTGAACCATGCAGAAATCCTTCCACAGAGGATGACCGCATAAACTTAGCAATTGCTTTATGCAAATGTGCCTTAGGGTACACCATTTACATTTAAAACAGATTCTAGCTATTTCTGAGTCATCTTCTCCTATTAGTGTTGCTAGCAGTATCCCATTGGAGCTTTATTTTCCTTCTTTCAAGCCACTGGTCCTTTCGCCTGATCCATTCTGAAGTGAGGTCAAATCTTGGCATTTTTTACCTCAGTGTCTGATGTACCAGAATTTACTTTGATTGTACAAGGAGTATATAATTGCTGCATAGCATATTGAAGAAAAATGACAAAGCCTTTTGAATGCAAGGGCACAGCCTCTCTTCTATATTGTTAGTTTCTAATGTGGTTTAGTCTGGAGATGAGATGGAGCATTGTGTTTGGTGACCCTTAGCTAAGAACATATTCTTTCATTCTGTGGTTATCTGTTAGACCTGGGCTAGGTTGATGAAAGGTCTGAAAAGTGGTAATCATCTGCTAGCTGCTAAGAAGCTATGATAACATGATGTGATGGTGTCCATTTCACAACTGACATTAATCATCAGGCGCCATTTGGCAGGTCAGGGAATAAAGAAGCCCCTTTCTTTCTGTTCATAGGGATAGCCCTTGCAAACAGTCTGTGTCATGGGTGAAATGAGCTTGTGGAGAACGTGGACAAATTGGGCCCTTCTGTTGTCTAATTTGAGATTGAATAGAGGACTTCTGCTTTCAAGGATGTCAATTTGGAGCCTGTTATCACTGTTAAATTTAACAGAATGCAATTAAAAATTCTATTGTACCTCAGTCAACCAGATGCAAAAGACCTAAATAACTATTCAAGAGTTCTGCTCTTTCTCTGTTTCCTTTTCTAATCTGTACTGGTGATTAATGTAGCTAAGTTTATGACAAATGAAGCTGTTCCCTTTTTAAGATAGGTCCTGTCTCGTTGATTCACTGATGCCCAGATGATTTTCAAGGGCCAAAATAGACTTTCATCCTCTCATCCACACAGAATCATTTGTCTTGATTCTTTTATTCCCAAGGATATTATTGTCCCCATTTGCAATTCTGTGTTATACCTACTATATTTGACTAACTCTTACAGATGCAAGCAGGCATTCCTGCATCCTAGAGATACAACTTGAAACAAAGCAGAGGAAGAGGAATGGAGGAAAAAGAAAAAATGTGGGGCTCAAGAAAGAGGGTCAGAACAGCAAGGGTTGGTAGAGCAGATCGGATTTCATTTGATTTGATTGTGCTTCATGATGGAAGGCTCATGGGCCCTACTATCCTACAGGAACATGCTCTTAATGCACAGGGTGCTTCCCAGTTCAGGTCCCTTTCTGTGTATTTTTTGCAGGACCGCTCACCTTCTTGCTTTCTCTCATTTCAGGGTATCTACAGCTGCATCCATGGCGTGGCCATCGAAGAACGCCAGTCAGCAATGAACTCCCCCACAGCAACTATGAACAACACCCATTCCAACATCCTCCGCCTGCTTCGGACAGCCAAGAACATGGCCAACCTGTCAGGGGTCAATGGCTCACCACAGAGTGCCCTGGACTTTATCCGCCGCGAGTCATCCGTCTATGATATCTCTGAGCACCGCCGCAGCTTCACCCACTCAGACTGCAAATCCTACAACAACCCCCCCTGTGAGGAGAACCTCTTTAGTGACTATATTAGTGAGGTGGAAAGGACCTTTGGCAATCTCCAGCTGAAGGACAGCAATGTGTATCAGGACCACTACCACCACCACCACCGCCCCCATAGCATCGGCAGCACCAGCTCCATCGACGGGCTCTATGACTGTGATAACCCGCCCTTCAATGCCCAGTCGCGCTCCATCGGGAAGAAGCCCTTGGACCTGGGGTTACCCCCTGCCAAACACAGCCAGCTGGGTGACCTTTATGGCAAGTTCTCATTCAAGGGCGACCGTTACGGGGGCAGTGGGACCCACGACGACCTGATCCGCTCAGATGTCTCTGACATTTCCACTCACACGGTCACCTATGGCAACATTGAGGGCAATGCAGCCAAGAGGCGGAAGCAGCAGTACAAGGACAGCCTGAAGAAGCGCCCAGCCTCCGCCAAGTCCCGGAGGGAATTTGATGAGATAGAGCTGGCCTACCGCCGGCGTCCGCCCCGCTCACCTGACCACAAGCGCTACTTCAGGGACAAGGAAGGGCTACGGGACTTCTACCTTGACCAGTTTCGGACCAAGGAGAACTCACCACACTGGGAACATGTGGACCTGACGGATATCTACAAAGAACGGGGAGATGAGTTTAAGCGCGACACGGGAGGAGGAGGGAGTGGATCCTGCACTAACAGGGCCCATCACAAGCACGGCTCAGGCGAGTTTGGAGGAGGCAATGAGCACAAGCATGGTGTTGTGAGTGGGGTCCCAGCGCCGTGGGAGAAGAACCTGACCAATCTAGACTGGGAAGACCGGACCGGGACTAATTTCTGCCGCAGTTGCCCTTCTAAGCTGCACAACTACACGCCATCAACGGTGGGGCAGAACTCCACCCGCCAGGCCTGCATCCGCTGTGAGGCTTGCAAGAAAGCGGGCAATCTGTATGACATCAGCGAGGACAACTCGCTCCAAGAGCTGGACCAGCCACCTGCACCTGTGCCCGTGGCCACCAGTGCCACCTCCTCCTCCTCCAAATATCCTCAGAGCCCTTCCAATTCTGCCTCCAAGGTGCAGAAGAAGAACCGCAACAAGCTCCGCCGGCAGCACTCCTATGACACCTTTGTGGACCTGCAGAAGGATGACTCAGCCCTGGCCCCCCGCAGCGTCAGCCTCAAGGACAAGGGCCGCTTTTTGGAGGGAAGCCCCTACGCCCACATGTTTGAGATGCCAGCCAGTGAGACCACCTTTGCCAACAACAAGTCCTCAGTGCCCGCCACCAGCTACCACCACCACAACAACCCCGGCAGCAGTGGGGGCTACATGCTCAGCAAGTCGCTCTACCCCGACCGGGTCACCCAAAACCCTTTCATCCCCACTTTTGGGGATGACCAATGCTTGCTCCACGGCAGCAAATCTTATTTCTTCAGGCAGCCTGTGGTGGCAGGAGGGCCCAAAGCCAGGCCAGACTTCCGAGCCATTGTCACCACCAACAAGCCGGTGGTCTCAGCCCTTCATGGGGCTGTGCCAGCCCGTTTCCAGAAGGACATCTGTATAGGGAACCAGTCCAACCCCTGTGTGCCTAACAACAAAAACCCCAGGGCTTTCAATGGCTCCAGCAACGGGCATGTTTATGAGAAACTCTCCAGTATTGAGTCTGATGTTTGAGTGAGAGGGGAAGAGTGCGGGGAGGGACTGGGGGTGTATGTGGAGCATGGGAGGGTGGGGTGGGATAAATCCCATCAGTTACTCTCCTGAGTCGTCCTTAGTTTGTTGGATACTGGAGTTGTGAGTAGTGCAGCACTGGTGACAAGTGCCACCTCTTTGGTTTCCCCTCTTCCTCCTCCTTTCCCAAGCCTCCCTTTTTATCTCTTTTTCCATGTTCTCGCTCCTCCCATTCTCCTCCATTCCTGGCCATTGCACTTTATAGTGATGTTGGAGTTGGATATCCTTGCTCATGATTTCAGGAAGCAGAGAAAAGGCAGGGAAGGGGTGGGCTGAGGAGGAGCAGCAGTGACTTTAGTGTTCACTTCTACTGGCTCCCAGCAGGGAAAGGCATGTGCACACACACGTGTGTATGTGTGTGGCAGGAGGAGGCAGCAGCGGCGGTGTAATGGACATGCAGGAAAATATGCTTGCTCAGGCAACTCTTCCTAAAACTGCCTAGAAAAGAGTAGTGTTTAAGACGTGGAGAAAGTGAAGGGAGAATAACAAGACTAACTTGACGATGCACTTATATGTTAACTATATTGAGGTTCTTGTTACATTATTTTGTGAAGACTATGGGGGTTTAGGGCTGAAAAATATATATATATATATTTGCGTATATGCTGAGAAATTTTACGCTAAAATTTTGAATTGTCTGCTGAGGGGTGTGGAGGGGAGGGAGGGAAGATTTGTCTGCAGGTCAGGCTACTGGTTTCACTATGGCGGTTACAGCCATTGAATCTATGGCAGACCAGTGGGAGAGAGAGAAAAGAAGTGAAATCTGAGTTTGAGAAAGCAGCCTCCCTGACTCCAGGGTTGGTTTTCCAGACTCACTCAGAAGATGCTGGTTGCACTGAAATAAGAATTTGAGGAAAGAGGAACAGAGTTGGTTTGCTAGCTGTAAGCTGCTCTCTAGTTCTGACATTCTTCGAGGGTGGGAGCAGTATGTAGTATGGGTTTGCCTATATGCGAGTATATACGATAACTTTATACTTGAAATGTCTGTGAAGAAAGCAAAATAAACCCACTATCCTATGAGGTGTCTGGAGAACAAACACAGTAGAACAGAGCTTAAGAGTAGGGAAAAGTGGGGAGTTTTTTCACTGTCACTTCAGGGGACACCAAACCCATTTTGGCATGTCCTTTCAGCAAGGAAGGGAGAGAAAGAAGGAGCTTAATCCTTCTGCCCTCTCTAGAACAAAAAGAATAGGGTGCCCTCTGCCAATGCTGGAGAGGAAATAAAGAAATGCCATAGAAGGGGGTGTGTGGTGACGGTGCTGCTGGTGGCCTGTTTCAATGCCTCCTCGCACATGTGGAAATGGGAGGAGGATGTATGCACCCATGGGAATACATATGTATATTTACTATTGAATGTACAGGGGAAGTACACAGCCTGTCTTCCTGGGAAGGGATGTGCTTGAATAAATGCCAGAGAGCACAGAAACTTGTGCTAGAGACTGAAGATGTGCAAAGCTGAGATGTGTGTGTACATGTGCGTGTGCATCTGTGTGAAAGAGAGAGATACTAGCACAGGTATAAAGCTGGAATAGCCTAGGGTTTCCCATCCCTGCAGTTGTAGTGACAGCTTTCCTGGTGCACTTAGTATCAATAAGTGTTTTTTCTTTCCATTGTATCATTTTAGATGCAAGTTAAACTAAAGGAAAAGGAGCAATGGTAGGAGTGAGAAGCTGAACACACCTTTCATATGTCATCTATCTCCTGAGGTGGGGGTGTGGACCGACCTCTCCCATCCTGAGAGATATGGCAAAGTCTCTACGGCTTATCCTGGGTCTGTCCCAGTCTCTCAGTCACTATGACTCACCAGGTGAAGGGTTGAGGGAGTCCTGTGCTGAGAGCATGGGGATACTTCTGAGGATTGACTCTGAAGGGAGATGGCAGCCCTGTCTTTGAGCCACATTTCTTGGAGCTGAAAGCCACCTCTCTCACATTCCTTACCACGCCATGGTTGATTTTATCTTATATTTCTCTTTTTAAGCCAACAGAAGGCCTGTTATTTGTTTACCTATTTATTTTATTTATTTTTTAAGCTGAGGCAAGGGGGAGGGTGGGATTTACCTGTAAAGTCAAAGTGTGTGAGGAGAGGGTGGGCAGGGCTGGTGAGGGGAATATTTTCTTATATTTCACTGAAGAAATTAAGGAGGAAAGAGTGGAAGAGTCTTTGTAATGCCTCCCCTGAGTCTTTGGGGTAAGGGAACTTCTTACTCTTTCCCTCTTGTCTCATTACAAGGACAAAATGGAAAAGAAAAGAGAAAAAAAAGAAACCAAACAAATTAACAGAGCGATCTGCAATCCAGAACACATGGCAGCTTGTCAGACACCTCTGATAGCGGCCACCAAGAAGGCGTTCCTTTCATTTGTAAATATTTCTTTTTTATTGCATTTTTGTATAAATTGGTGTTTCTCTTCTCGTGAATATTCAGGTTGTGGGGTGGGAGGGAGGGGAAGTTTGTTTCCGTTCTGTTTGTTTTCTATGACTTTTCAGGCTGCATTTTTGGAAGCGGTTTACGCAGGTCGAGGCCGTATGAATGAGGAAAAAAAAAAAGAGAGAGAGAGAGAGAGAGAGAAACCCATGTGTGTTGTGTTCCCCCAAGGCCCCCTGTATTGCCCTGTCACCTTTATCTTCATGAATGGAAGACGCCGGAACGTCACTTCAAGCCTTGCCAGCAGGGTTTCATGTTTTGATGGGAACACCCCCAATTCCTTTTTGCATATAAACTCTCTGTACCAGCATCTCTCTGTGGAGTTTGGGCCTCAAGGCACTACACTGTCTTGATAGTGGTGGGGTGAACCATCAAGTTGGCCACTCAGGTTGGACCATCACTTTGACATTAAGAGACTTCTCCAATGCTACTTTGGTTTAGAAATCTTGGACCTGGGAAAGCTCGTGATAATTTCTGGTATTTCCTAAGGGCTTGGGGTTGGGGAGCTTGACAGCTGACGAGGGCAGCTTATCTCTTTGGTGGTTATCTCGGTACTTTTCCGTCCCTCCCCACATGGAACGAGGAAACCTGGAGGGTGGCTCTGCAGGGAAATTAAGCTGAAAACAAACCAAAAAAGGAGTTAATGGAACTTTTTTCAAATCTCTTCTTAAAGGTTCTGATTTTTGTGTTCCGGGTTGAAAGTTGGCTCGTATTTTCTCCGAACTGGTCTGTCCCTTGTTCCACTGATTGGCAAATGATAATTTGCCAAAATCATTATCTAGTATTCTTACTGTTGTAGCACTGTTAACACTCCGAGTGCTCTGCAAATATTAACTGTGCCACAAACCACTCAAATGAATGCTCTAGGGCAACCAGAAAAGAAGAACTGGAAATTCTGGACTGAACCACTGGTCTAACCACAGGAGTCTGGTATTTTGCCTTCTCCCATAATATATTAGGCCACGTGTCCATCAGGTTAATCCTTTCTCCTATAAGTGATCTTTTCTGGTTGCTTTGTTTATTTTAGTTCTGACAGGTCAACAAGTTTTGGGACAGAGATGAAGGGGAAGGGGTGGGAGGGGGGAGGGTGTAATTCATAATCAAGAAAATAAATCAATGATGTTATTAAACTCTGATTATATATTTAGAATTTTAGATTTGGTGTATTTTCATTGTAAGTATTCAAGTGAATCAAACAGGTAATATTAGCAGCAGGTGTTGTCTATACTAGAAAACCACCCATGTGCTGTTTATTACCTGTCCAGAAAAGAATGGGATTTCATACCAGAGCCTGACAAAACTCCACATCCCCTGCCTTACCATTTCTCTCTCTGCTGTAGAAACACCAGTATTTTCTGGGGCAGTGGCTGGGAACATTTCCTCTCTCTGAAGTTTTCTGCACACAAGAATACTGAGCGAAAACCATTGTGTCCTCTACAGCTGGTGACCTCTACTGAATATTTGCAGACAGCCTCCCTGGAAAGATTAGGCACCTTTGGCAATGTTTCTGACATTTACCTCCTCACTTCTAGCCCCAGACATGGCTCTCTGAGAGGTATTTTCATGAGCCACGTTCTTCTGAAGTGGTACCGGAATGTATGTACTCAGCTGAAGGAGGATGTCTATGAGACATGGAGGAAGTATTCAAAAAATATCAGAAATGTGCCATACACAGTGGAAAGCAACTGGCAGGTAGAACTTGCAGCCATGGATTTCCACGTCATAAACCTTATTGGAGTATTCGCACCGGCTTTTTACTGTAGTGCAACACAACATAGGCTGGTGTCGTAGTTTTCTGTCTCCCATAACACCTCCCAGTGAGGGCAAGTATCAGAACTTGCAATGCCACATCCTAAGTAGGCAAGAAAAGCTGCAGTCAGAACTTGTTGTCAGTTGAGACAACGAAGCACATCGTCCCCACCTCAACAACAGCAAGAAAAAAAAAAAATCCCATTCTCTCCGAAATCCAGCATGCATTGTCAGAACTCTCCAGGTGAGAACCCCAGTGGGTTCAAAATGCTCAGCAATATCAAAGTATGAACTTTGCCGGTAGGGAATTGATACTTCCAGCATAGGGGGGAGGGAGGTTCCTTTGTGGTGTTGCGAAGGATTTGATGGAGGGGTTACGAGTTGCCAGGATGGGCCTCTTCTTCAGTAATATCTGCTGATGTTGAGCTCCTCACTCCAAGAAGACACTAGCATCTATCTTGAATAGTGCCCCTTTATATATTCAGATCAGGCTGTTGCTCACAGCAAAATTGCCAGCAAGGGAGAGAGGGGGAGATAAAGAATGAATATGATGGTGGTGACAGGTTAGAGTGATCAGAGATACCTCAGGGATCTTCATAGGCAAGTCTTTGCTTTAGAGCTTTCTATCAAATATGGCATATCCTCCCACCCCCATTGCTTATCAACAGATGGAAGTGAGCCTGGGAACACAGCCAATGATCAGACATAGGCCTTTCACACATCCTCCACTCCAGCCAAGCAACCTTTGATGAGCCCTTCTCATGGAGCAGGGTGGGAGGTTGCACTTCCCCACCCATTTTTGGTTGCCAAAAAGAAAGGGAAAATGGAAGGGGATAAAGATCAGGAGTGTTGGTGAAAGGACTTTGTGCTGACCCGCTGTGCCCTTGCTCTACAGAATTACTCGTCACCCTTTCTTCTGAATCCAAGCTGGCAAAGGATAGGGTCCATTTATGTTTCCTGTCTGTGATGTATGCCTGGGTCACCACAGGAGCCCCTGGGAGCTGTATGTGAGAAAGGAACGAAATTGCTGGCAACAAATGGGGACAGACTCCAAGCCACGATCCCCATCTACACCCACTCTTTCCCATAAGTGCTTCCCTGCTGCTGAACACACCTGGCGTGTCCACCTGGAACACACCTACCATGCTGCTGGATGCTGCAGGGCACATTGAGATAGTAACTAGTGGGACCTGATTGTCGTCCCCACAAGGGCTTATTTTCAATTTGCAGCCAAATAGATTTCCAAGCCATAGACCCTCGCTGCATTCACCTACACTTCCCTGTGGCTTCCTCTCTCCTCTCCCATCAAAGGCAAACTATGGTGCCGAGCGTCTCACTAGCAAAATGAATACTATTGCTTCATTTTCATCATGGGCCCTCTGGACCTCCCTGGGGCTGACTGCAGACAAACCTGGGTGTCTGCCACTAGAACGGCAACAATGAAAACCACTTTGCAATTGGCTTTGAGTTTTTTTCTCTGTTTCTTGAGATTCCCCAAATTCCTCTCCTAGCCATGCCATTTGAGTGAATTCTGGCACCCTTCTGCCATTGCTGACAACAAAACTGACACAGCATAAACTTGCTTGTGTATAGAAAAAGACAGTGAAACCATATTGCAGAGAGCAGGACTCATGTCTGCCAATGTCAAGGGTACAGTTCCCTGAGTGCTGAGGTAAAGGAGGATCTCTGTGATGTGTTAGTAGTTCAGATCTCTTAACCTGCTGGCTTCCTGCCTTTAAAGGTTCACAGCAAGCACTGATATACACTCCAACAGGTCAGAAAATAATTCCATGCTATGGAACAGGGGTTCCTCTGGGCGCGCACACACATTGAGACATACCGGGGAAGCGAGACATACATGAACAAACCTGAGACAGCAGGAAGCTGTGAGGTTGCGTGCCTGTATGCACACACACACACACACATAAACACACACACACACACAGAGTACATTGCAGTACACTTAATGACTCTGCCCCATAACACATTTTTGCCAAGTAGTAACAGCGTGACCTTTCCTAATGTTCTGCTGGTAGTAATTTAATTTATGTATTCACTTTGTAACTTTTACATCATCTGCTTTCTTGACTGCAGCATTACTGTGTAAATACGTGTGTATATATGTACAGAAACTAGCTCAAGCAATTATATTCAGGTTGGGAAAAGGGTGGGTTTTATATCTGTACAGTATTTCCTTATTAAATAATGGCATGGGGGGGGTTGGGAAAGTTAACTTCTAAATTGTGGTTTTATTGGTCTGTGGTGTTTGAAGTTGTTTCAGTGGTTGCTTTTGCTGGTTCGGAAAGTTTATCTGGATGTTATATGTGTGTGCCAAGAAAGGGTCCCCAGAGAGGGGAGGTTTGGGATTGGTAAGGGGTGGTGGGTAGCAGAGGGTGTTAATAATTTCCTGTAATAAAAGCCGTGTTGATTGCTAGGGACTGTTTGTGTGAGGCACAAGGCTGTTTCCTTCTCTATGTGCTTTGCTCTTTGATTACTTCCTCTTCCCTGGTCCTCATTGTCTTCTCCCTGGGAAGTCAGCAGAGTACATTTGTTACTGTGGATTACAGGGATCTCCCTAGGGGCCTTCCTCTCTTGGCTAACTCTTCCTTCTCCCTATTTTTGCAGCCTTTCCAAAGCCAGTGAAAGGGGAGGTGGCATGGTCTCAGACCCTCTGTGCCATTCATGACCACTTTATTTCCTCTGCTCTTTGTCCTTCCTCTTAGCAGAACCTCATTTTCAGGTGTTTTGATCTCTCCAGGAGCTTACTGCTTCATCTCCCTGGCCTCTTATCTACTTTCCCATTTCACATGGATTCTTCAATTTCGTCTCTATGCCTCTTCCCTCAGAATTGCTTATGTTGGCTGTTTGCCCACTCTCCTTCTCTTACTACTCTCTTGTTGCTTTGTTGTCTTCATCAACCTGTGCAATGCTATGTAGAAGATGAGTGAAGGGCAGGCATCCACTTCTTCTCTCCTGGAATATTCTAGCCATGACCAGATTTTTAGAAGATTATATTTTATAGCTGGTTTTGACTCCTCTGTCATGTTCACTGAAGTGGTGTTCTCCTCTTGCACACTCAAGAAATAAGAAATCATCAGTATGGCAAACCTGCCCATGCAAGTAAGCAATGAAATTGTATTTTTTGAGAAAGCCCAGAGAAAGAACATAATTTCTGTCTTTGATGGCTGACTGATAAATTTACAGCAGGGGTAGATACAGTTTTTATCCAGTCCAAGTTGACCCATATCAGGATCAGTACAGTTTTTTTGCTTTCACTCTATGTGAATAAAGCAAGGCTGCTGGAGAGAAGTATGTTATCTTTTAAAAGCAAAGGGCACTTCCTTTATTGCCTAGAGGCTTCTAGAGACCTATGTGAAGTTCTGCTGTGTTGCAAAACTGGGAGTGAATGCCCAGTAGTATTTGGTCCCTTTCTGTCTGACAAGTCAATATAAGCTAATACTTGGCATTATCTGCTAGGGTTTTTGGTCCTCTGTCAGAGCAGTAAGGAGAGTGATGGGATGATGAATAAGCATAGAAAGAGACAATGTGAGACTGGTAGAGGCTCTAGGCAGATGCCAAGACATCTCCTTCCTTCCCTTTTTGACAATTTGCATTGTTCCTTAATGAACGTCCATCAACCCACCATCCTGAATGTCCCTGGCACTGACTTCTTATCCCTGAAGACACAATGGTCTGCTGGCCACAGTCTGAGAAAGGGCCAGTCAGTCTCTGTGTGTGTAGTGTAGTTGTATGAAGGCATACGGGCAGTGCAGGGAGCAATGCAAAGGGTTGCATGGCCAGAGGTTATTCAGAGCAGCAGTCTTCTCCCAGCTGCAGCTAACTTTTGCTCAACCTGCCATTCCCTTGCAGGCCTGTGTTTCTGATTTCTGGGAATGAATCTCTGCTCACAGGTGTGAGGAGGGTAGTCAGGCTTCTGCTGTATCCTTGCTATGATGTTGGCATAGCTGTCCCAGCATGGTTCACAGAGGTCTGTGTACCTGTGAATACATGGTGACAAACACCTTTAAGGCTGGGAGGAGGTACAAGTTTGTATATTTGAGTGACTCCTGGCAGAACTCTAAACATAGGTGAAGTTGGAAATGCCGGTCCATTGAGTGCTACTGCAATGATGCAGGTAGGTATTTCCTTGGGCGTACATCTCATAGATTAATTTATGGCCAAATAGTGAGTTACCTTTCTGAACATCACCAGACCCGTTGCTGTGTTTCCTTTGCTTATTCAATGTGCCAAAAGTACAGCATAATGGCAACATTTGCAGGGTGTCCAGAGAGAATACATCCATTACATGAGACTTCTCTCTAGGCCCTTGAGCACTGGCTGCTAAGTCCCATGTCAACCTAAAAAGGTTATACCTATCCCTGAACAGACAAAAAACAGTCAAGGGGATAAGATTCAAGTTTTGTACTTTCTCCCTC
Organism: Picathartes gymnocephalus; assembly: GCA_013390045.1. Taxonomy (NCBI): domain Eukaryota; kingdom Metazoa; phylum Chordata; class Aves; order Passeriformes; family Picathartidae; genus Picathartes; species Picathartes gymnocephalus. The sequence goes on from WEKY01001352.1 coordinate 308,691, forward strand.
TGCTTTTCTTTCTGGCCTTGGAGTCAGATCCATCTTCACAGGCAGCTAAACTCCTGTGAAATTCAAGGAGCTTTCGGAATAGCTACTTAGGAGTTTAAGTGCTTGGAATGGCTTTTTTGGATTCTCTTCCTTGTGTGGGCCTCTTCCCACAGTGTATTTTGCCAGGATTCATCACCCAGGAACCTACCATGCTTGAACATAGCTTAGAGGGGTTCCCTCTGCTTGGGATCACCATGTGTATGCTGCATGCCTGTTGCTACTTGTCTGTATTTCTTGCACGTGTCTACTTGTGGGGGGCAGGGGTGGGTTCATGTTGGTATGTGTATTTATGCAGCCTGCACACATTTGTATGTGTGGTGCCACTGTGTGTGTGCTTAGGTGTTTGTACGCATGTGTTTGAGCTGAGACAAGAGTGATGGGAGCCGTATGCTGCTAAAGCCAGATGATGGGTACCTGCAGGTTACTTGGCAACCCTCTTGCTCCTTCCTGGCATACCCTGGCATGGCTGTTTTTTTTGGATTCCAGGGGGCCAGCTCTGAATCAGTGATGAGGTTGGGATGCAGACCCCTGTAGAGGATTTGACTACAGCACCAGAAACCCATTCCATGTGTTCATTCACTTCTGTGCTTCATTCACTGTGCCACGCTTCCAAACCATGGTGCCACACTCATTACCTACTTTGGCCTTAACTGGTAGGTGGAGCAGGAAGACAATCACACACTGACTGGTAAGGTGTTTTGGGAGAGATCTGGTCAATCTGATCTGTGACTGTAACAAGAGACTCCCTTGCTATTCATTTTGCTGCCTCCTAGGGCAATGCAAGCACTGAAATTCCACTTGCGAGAAAACACTAGCCTGTCCTTTCTTGCTCTTGAGTCAGATAGATGCAAGAAAAAGCTGAGCTGAGGTGAATTGGTCTCCTATCCTATTACTTTGAAGAACATCACTTTTGCTGCTTGTGGCTGAGTAGGGAGCTTGCAAATCCCACACTCTGGAGGGGTTCCATTTCTTCAGAGGGGACAGTGAAAAGGGAGAGTTGAAGGGAGCGAACTTTCTGAAGCCATTCTCCATCCCATTCATTTCCAGGAGAGATCACAACACTGCTAGCACCAGAGAGGATGACCTGCGAGGAGGGCCCTACGGTGCCAACTGGCACAGCACTTTAACTGGCCAGGCTGCTGAACAAGACACTGCTGTCCTCTGTCAGCAGCCAGAAAAGACAATCAGGACCCAATGAAGAGATGCCATGATTAGTCAGACAAGGAAGCAGCAACATTTAGGGGCTGGGGCTCTCATCATTTAGCCTAAGTCTGCTTAACCAGCCCTTTAGTGCTGGTGTCACTGGGCCTCTTTGACGGTTTCTTTTTCTTTATATATATGAACTGTAAGAGAATAATCCGTGGTCTCCAATGACTCATTCTATCCGACCACTTCCGTCCACTCCTCTGCTTTCTTCCATGTCCAGCTGCTCTTTCCTCTCCATCAAATTGTATCCTGTGCTCTGCCAGGTTTGTCTTTTATGGAAGAGAAGATATATATGTGCGTGAATGCTTGTACACGTGCGTGTGTGTATTTTAGATATTATTGCTATTATCAACATGCTATACACCTAAAAGCTCCTAGCAAGCTGGAGCCTTCAAGAGGTGCTGTAGGAAATGACCTTCCCACTGGGCAGCAGTCAGTGTGGAGGTTAGCACAGAAAGCTGCTAGCTTTGGAGGCCTCTTTGCCTGTCTGGTTGCTTTTCCTATCTTCAGAGCAGGCTGTCTCTCACCTGTGGTCAGAAACACAACAAACTGCTCTTTTTAGCTTTGCATTTTCGAAATTTCTAACATGGGGGGGAGAAAGGTTTATTGTTTAGCTGTTGATTTATTTTGTATGTTTGTTTGTTTGTCTGTTTGTTTACACAGTCCTTTTAGTGGGCGCAGGGAGGTGTTTTCAGCAATACAACTTTCCGAGACCTCAGTTCTGTGCAGTTATTGTTTTGTATGGTTCAGCTGTATTTGGGGTCTTTCCTTTGTACACGTTTTTCCTGAATGGCAGGGCTATCTTGAAACGTCTCTTTGCCAGTGACCAAAGCACCATCTGTAATTGGAGGTGAGGGCTGGTATATAGTGGAGGCAGCAGCCTTTTGGGAAGTAGCTTTTCACTGACTTCCCTGTGGAGTCACAGAAGACAAAATATTTAATTGTTGCACAAGTGGGCTTTGGAGGTTTTTGTTGTAGTTGTGGGAGTTTTTTGGGGTTTTTTTTTTTTTGGTACACCCTCTCTTTCCTTCCTTTTAAAATTTTTCTAATTTTTTCCCTTAAAAAACATTAAAATGTTTCTCCAGTGAGCCATTGCACCAAAGGCTGCGGCAAGGCAGGGAGCCTGTCTAACCCATGGGTCCTGCCCTTCTGAAGCCATGCAAGATTGTCCATGTGAGGATATAATTGGAAGTTTCCATGGCCATTCTTGGGACAAGAACCCTGTAGCAGAGTGGCCTGACCCAAAGGGAATGGTCATCCACAGCAGATCATCCTCTGGTATGTGTGGGTTGTGGGTCAGGCTGGAGGGCAGGCAGGGGAAGATGGTTCACTGGCTCCTGCACAGTCCTTCCCACACTGGAGCAGGAGCCAGGCATGGAGGTCTGCAACAGGGACAAATGAATGACCCTGAATGAGCCAGAAGTGTTCAGCCTTGCATCTCCTGACCCATTTGCAAGTGGGTAGGAATGACCCCTATCTTGGACAATGTCATTCAAGGCTGAGCAGAGTCTCACAGACCATGAAGTAGGAGTTAAAGGTGGTGCATGGGCAGCTGGCCAGCTCTCAATATCATGACAACTAAGGGAAAACCCAGCACCTTCATCCTTTGGCACTTGGAAGTGGCTGAGGACAGTAGTGGAGGACAGTTGTGTCTACAAGGGTTGGGGCAGGTAGCGTCTCTAGACCTGGCACAGGTCAACTTCAGCTGTATTTGCTTTCTAACTAATGTACATTTACTTTGGAGAGCACCTTTGATAAGCTCAGTCTATCAACCAAAAGAAAAAGAAATACTCACCTCTAGTCTAAGTCTTCTACTGCCCAACACTGCTACCTCCTCTTCTCTTGAGCTGTTGGTACCTTGCGGTGAACCTGGCCACCCATTAGGCTGTTGAACACAGCAGATATATCCTATCCGCTTCTGAGACCATCTTTGCCTAAATTTTGCCTCCTCTTCATACCCTTTATGCATGCATATGTGTGCACATACACACGCACACACACACACACATGCCCACCTCCAGCCACTTCACTGGTGAAAATCAGAGCCACAGAGACATGAGTGCCAAATGACTTTTTATTTCTCAAGTAAATTATATAAAAAGTTTTGTTATTTTTCTTTTTTTTTTACATATGCAAATGTAAAAGGGAACCGACAGTGAATTGGTGGTGGCGAGAGGAAATGGGATGTTTTGTAACCCTAGCTGCAGTAAAAAAAAAAAAAAAGAAATAAAAATACATTAAAAATATT